>CM053028.1:443451521-443466521 GCA_028564925.1 Lithobates sylvaticus
ATGCTTGCTTTTCAGGTATGTAATTTTGTTTACTGTGTTTTAGTGTTAAGCATTTTTTTTTGTTTTCAGGTGCGCCATTCAGTTGCAGCGCGGATTTATTTATCTTGACAGCAACAGCGTTTGCTCCCACGATACATAAAGCCGCGACTCCAACGCTGTAGGAGGTGATTTCACCACCACAGTTAAAAAAAAGAGCATATATGCCGAAGCATGGGGGCAGCAGGGGGGGGGAGGAGCGATTGGCTCCTAATGCCACGTACATACGGTCGAAATTCCGACCGTGTGTACACGGCATAACTTTTGCGGGAGGATGCCCCCATGCATCGGCATATATAAATGGTGCATGTATGCCCATCATTAGAAGTGGGTGGATGAAGGGAGGTATTCTAATGGTGGGCATACCACCAATCAATCTCTTTTTTTTCGTTCAGCCAAGAGGCTGCATGAAAAAAAAAAGATTACAATATATGTCCAGTATGTTGCTGGACTTTGAATGGTTATACCAGAATGATGCCTGCAGGTTTAGGTATCATCTTGGTATCATTCTTTTCAGCCAGTGATCGGCTTTCATGTAAAAGCAATTCTAGCGGGTAATTAGCCTCTAGACTGCTTTTACAAGCAGTAGGAGGGAATGTCCCCCCTCCCGGATATAAACCGCGCCATTGGGAAATTGGGAAAGCATTTTATCACACCAATCTTGGTGTGGTCAGATGCTTTGAGGGCAGAGGAAAGATCTAGGGTCTAATAGACCCCAATTTTTTCAAAAAAGAGTACCTGTCACTGCCTATTGCTATCATAGGGGATATTTACATTCCCTGAGATAACAATAAAAATCATAACAAAGAAAAAAAATGGAAGGAACAGTTTAAAAATAAAATAAAAAAGCTAAATAAATAAAAAAAAAACCAAAAAAAAAAAAAAAAAAAAGCACCCCTGCCCCCCCTTCTCTTGCGCAAAGGCGTACACAAGCGTTGGTCTGGCGTCATATGTAAACAGCAATTGCAGCATGCATGTGAGGTATCACCGCGAAGGTCAGATCGAGGGCAGTAATTTTAGCAGTAGACCTCCTCCGTGAATCTAATGTGGTATCATGTAAAGGCTTTTAAAGGCTTTTAAAAATGTATGTAGTTTGTCGCCACTGCGTGTTTGTGCGCAATTTTAAAGCATGTCGTGTTTGGTATCCATGTACTCGGCCTAAGATCATATTTTTTTATTTCATCAAAAATTTGAGCAATATAGTGTGTTTTAGTGCATTAAAATAAAAAAAAGTGTATTTTTTCCACAAAAAATGCGTTTGAAAAATCGCTGCGCAAATACTGTGTGGAAAAAAAAAATGCAACACCCACCATTTTAATCTGTAGGGCCTTTGCTTTAACAATATATATAGTGTTTGGGGGTTCAACGTAATTTTCTTGCAAAAAAAAAATATGTTTTCATGTAAACAAAAAGTGTCAGAAAGGGCTTTGTCTTCAAGTGGTTAGAAGAGTGGGTGACGTGTGACATAGGCTTCTAAATGTTGTGCATAAAATGCCAGGACAGTTCAAACCCCCCCCAAATGACCCCATTTTGGAAAGTAGACACCCCAAGCTATTTGCTGAGAGCAATGTTGAGCCCATTAAATATTTTTTTTTTTTGTCCCAAGAGATTGAATAATGAAAAAAAAAAAAATATATATATTTTTTTTACAAAAAGTTGTCACTAAATGATATATTGCTCAAACATGTCATGGGCATATGTGGAAATACACCCAAAATACATTCTGTTGCTTCTCCTGAGTACGGGGATACCACATGTGTGGGACTTTTTGGGAGCCTAGCTGCGTACGGAACCCCAAAAACCAAGCACCGCCTTCAGGCTTTCTAAGGGAGTAATTTTTTTATTTCACTTCTCACTGCCAATCACAGTTTCGGAGGCCATGGAATGCCCAGATGGCATAAAACCCCCAAAATGACCCCATTTTGGAAAGTAGACACCCCAAGCTATTTGCTGAGAGGTATTGTGAGTATTTTGCAGATGTCGCTTTTTGTCACAAAGTTTTGAAAATTGAAAAAAGAAAAAAAAAAATGTTTTTTCTTTACTTTCTTCATTTTCAAAAACAAATGAGAGCTGTAAAATACTCACCATGCCTCTCAACAAATAGCTTGGGGTGTCTACTTTCCAAAATGGGGTCATTTGGGGGGGGTTTGTGCTATTTTGGCATTTTATGGCCTTCGAAACTGTGATAGGTAGTGAGGAGTGAAATCAAAAATTTGCACCCTTAGAAATCCTGAAGGCGGTGCTTGGGTTTCGGGGCCCCGTACGCGGCTAGGCTCCCAAAAAGTCCCACACATGTGGTATCCCCATACTCAGGAGAAGCAGCAAAATGTATTTTGGGGTGCAATTCCACATATAACTATGGCATGTGTGAGCAATATATCATTTAGTGACAACTTTTTGAAGAAAAAAAAAAATTTTTTTTATTTTTGTCTTTATTCAATCACTTGGGACTAAAAAAAAAAAATTTTCAATGGGCTCAACATGCCTCTCAGCAAATAGCGTGGGGTGTCTACTTTCCAAAATGGGGTCATTTGGGGGGGGTTTTGTACTTCTCTGCCATTTTAGCACCTCAAGAAATGAAATAGGCAGTCATAAATTAAAAGCGGTGTAAATTCCAGAAAATGTACTCTAGTTTGTAGACGCTATAACTTTTGCGCAAACCAATAAATATACGCTTATTGGCATTTTTTTTACTAAAGACATGTGGCTGAATACATTTTGGCCCAAATGTTTGACTAAAATTGAGTTTATTAGATTTTTTTTTATAACAAAAAGTAGAAAATCTCTTTTTTTTTCAAAATTTTCGCTCTTTTTCCATTTATATCGCAAAAAATAAAAAATCACAGAGGCAATCAAATACCATCAAAAGAAAGCTCTATTTGTGGGAAGAAAAGGACGCAAATTTCGTTTCGTTACAAAATTGCATGACCGCACAATTACCAGTTAAAGTAGTGCAGTGCGAAATTGAAAAAAGACCTCTGGTCCTTAAGCTGACAATTGGTCCGGGGCTGAAGTGGTTAATAAACTGACATCTGTGTTTCTGTGAATTTCTGGTGCTGTAATCTCGTAAAGTCTCACGAGATTCCAGTATCAGGGGCCGTTCTCCAGTGTTAGAAGCGTTTGTAGATCTCTTCACTCCTCCAAGATCTACTCCGCTTCATAAACTGGCACACAGAAGAGAAAAATCTCCTCTGTGAATGCCGGAGAATGAAGCAGTGAATAGATTTCACTGCTTCATAAATGGACACCTAAATGTCTTTTTTTATTTTGGTTAGGAAATAGAGGTGAGCAGCGATCACAGTCCTGATGACCGGCAGAAGACGGCAGAAGACGTCAGAAGACGGCAGAAGAAGACAGAAGAGGACAGAAGAGAACAGAAGAGGACAGAAGAGGACAGAAGAAGAGGACAGAAGAGGACAGAAGAGGACAGAAGACAAAAGCCAAATAGAAAAACATAAAAATGTAAATACCCCTATGACAATAAATTATTAAAATGATTTAGCAATATACAACATGTCTTTAAAAATATACCTATTTCCTGTAGCCGATGATCAGCCAAAACATTATGACCACCTCATGAAAAAAAAAAATAATAAATAATAATACAAACAATTTTGAAAAAGAAAAATCAGCCAAAATATTATGACCACCCCATGAAAAAAATAAATAAAAAAAAATTATTTTTGAAAAAAAAATGTTCAGCCAAAACATTACCACCACCCCATGAAAAAAAAAATACTAAAAAATAAATATTTTGAAAAAGAAAAATCATGATCAGCCAAAAAATTATCACCATCTGATGATCAGACAAAATATTATGACCACCCCCATTAAAAAAAAATAATAATTTTTGAAAAAAATGTTCAGCCAAAACATTTTGACCACCCCACGATCAGCCAAAACATTATGACCACCCCATGAAAATAAAATAATAATAAAAAAATAAATATTTTGAAAAAGAAAAATCAGCCAAAACATTATTACCAGCCCATGATCAGCCAAAACATTATGACCACCACATGAAAAAAAAAATAATGATAAAAATAATTTTTGAAAAAAAATACTTGAAGTAATTGTAGCCATATTAGTGCAATTGTGACAGAGAAAATGGGATTTTTGAAAAAAATGTTCAGCCAAAACATTTTGACCACCCCACGATCAGCCAAAACATTATGACTACCTCATGAAAAAAAAATAATAATAATAATAAAAAAAATTAGAATAAGAAAAATCAGCCAAAACATTATGACCACCCCATGAAAAAAAAATTAAAAAAAAAATATTTTTGAAAAGAAATGTTCAGCCAAAACATTATCACCACCCCATGATCAGCCAAAACATTATCACCACCCCATGAAAAAAAAAATAATAATAAAAAAATAAATATTTTGAAAAAGAAAAATCATCATCAGCCAAAACATTATGACCAGCCCATGATCAGCCAAAACATTATGACCACCACATGAAAAAAAAAAAATAATAAAAATAATTTTTGAAAAAAAATACTTGAAGTAATTGTAGCCGTATTAGTGCAATTGTGACAGAGAAAATTGAGTACTATCTGTGACACTTTTTTTTATTTGCACTAACATATCATTTTTCATAGACCTAAGACCTTGAAGAAGGGGACACATCCCGAAAGCTCGTCCATGAAAAATGATGTTAGTGCAAATAAAAAAGTATCACGGACAGTACTCAATTTTCTCTGAAAAAAAAAAAAAAAAAAAATTGTATAAAAAAAAATTATTTTTGAAAAAAAATAAATTTTTGTTTGAAGAAAAAATTTGAAAAAAAAAAAGTTTGTTTGAAAAAAAAAAAAATTTGGGGAAAAATATGTTCAGCTCTTTCAGCTAATGATGGAACTTCAACTTTTTACTACTATTTATACTTTTTAAAATATGCTTTTTAACACTTTTCACAGTTACTCCAGCCACTCCAGTAGGTGGAGGCAAGAACACTTCACACAATTTCAACAGAAATTGTAGCTTTCCTAGTTAATCTATCTATCTTATTTTTGTCAATTTAAATAATAATTATTTTGCTGACAATATCACCGCAAGAAGCTGTTACTTACCTAGAAAAGAATGATATCTGTATTCGATTGTTTATGTAAAAGCAGCAGGCTGGTAGCAGAAATGGAAACATTTTATCTCTGATCTGTTAGGAATTGTATGCATTGTATAGATTTGGCAGAGCCGAGCGCTGGAGCCATAGCAACCGATCAACCAATCACAGATCTTCCTAGAAATTTCAAACTGATGCAGGAGAAATGTTGTGGCAGTTGCAGTTGCCTAGCAACATAACTGATGACCTCACAGTGCAGGTCACATGGCCAATGACACTACAGTTCAGCTGCACCTGAGTTAGCCAGTCAGTCTACGGATTGAAGGCAAGCCTGAAGGTTGGTTTCTATTGAGCTCCAGGAGAAATTAGATTTTTTTGGAGAATGAACCGTATCATTAAAAAAATGTAATCTGTTCCTCAATTAATCATCAAAAGGTACATTTATGATCCATTATATTTAGAAGAATTGCATTGTATCTTCTTATTGGTAAACAATAGATTATATATCCCCCCTATTGGTGACCAGTGGCTTATATTCCACACCATCACTGTGTATCCAAAAAGGATATAAAATGTATTTGTGTGTAGTGCTGTATGATGGAGTAGTTATCAGACTATCACAGCACTGACACATAGGAATGAATAGGGATTACGTCTCATAGTCAACTGGTTAAAGTTTATCTATAGACACAGGTGCACTGTGACGACCAGTTTATGAAGCTGCGATCTGAGTGCTTCACTGGCGATCTGTGTCAGAATTCACAGTCCCTGATTCACCAGCTCAGAGGTGGAGAATCGGGGAGTGAAGAGGGAATGTGGGGGGATCTGAGGAGGAAAGAGGAAGATAATTAACTTCCTTGTGCCTCGTTCAGACCCCCCAACACTGTAACCATGTCCCCCTATTTTATATATATAGTTCGAGTATGTATATATATATATATATATATATATATATATATATATATATATATAATGTGTGTGTGTATATATACACACATGTATATATAATGTGTGTGTGTATACATGTATATATTATGTAGGGGGACTCTTTATTTTATTAACATTAAATCACACCGTCTGTCGGTGTATTGAGCGGTGATAATCTATCACTGCTTAATAAACTGACATCTCTGTGTTTCTGTGAATTTCTGGTGCTGTAATCTCGTAAAGTCTCACGAGATTCCAGTATCAGGGGCCGTTCTCCAGTGTTAGAAGCATTTGTAGATCTCTTCACTCCTCCAAGATCTACTCCGCTTCATAAACTGGCACACAGAAGAGAAAAATCTCCTCTGTGAATGCCGGAGAATGAAGCAGTGAATAGGATTTCACTGTTTCATAAATGGACACCTAAATGTCTTTTTTTATTTTGCAGCAGAAGAGGACGACCGTCAGCAGAAGAGGACGACCGAAGAGGACGACCGTCAGCAGAAGAGGACGACCGAAGAGGACGACCGTCAGCAGAAGAGGACGACCGAAGAGGACGACCGTCAGCAGAAGAGGACGACCGAAGAGGACGACCGTCAGCAGAAGAGGACGACCGAAGAGGACGACCGTCAGCAGAAGAGGACGACCGTCAGCAGAAGAAGAGGAGGACCGTCAGCAGAAGAGGACGACCGTCAGCAGAAGAGGAGGACCGTCAGCAGAAGAGGAGGACCGTCAGCAGAAGAGGAGGACCGTCAGCAGAAGAGGAGGACCGTCAGCAGAAGAGGACGACCGAAGAGGACCGTCAGCAGAAGAGGAGGACTGTCAGCAGAAGAGGAGGACCGTCAGCAGAAGAGGAGGACCGTCAGCAGAAGAGGAGGACCGTCAGCAGAAGAGGAGGACCGTCAGCAGAAGAGGAGGACCGTCAGCAGAAGAGGAGGACCGTCAGCAGAAGAGGACGACCGTCAGCAGAAGAGGAGGACCGTCAGCAGAAGAGGAGGACCGTCAGCAGAAGAGGAGGACCGTCAGCAGAAGAGGAGGACCGTCAGCAGAAGAGGACGACCGTCAGCAGAAGAGGACGACCGAAGAGGACCGTCAGCAGAAGAGGAGGACCGTCAGCAGAAGAGGAGGACCGTCAGCAGAAGAGGAGGACCGTCAGCAGAAGAGGACGACCGAAGAGGACCGTCAGCAGAAGAGGAGGACCGTCAGCAGAAGAGGAGGACCGTCAGCAGAAGAGGAGGACCGTCAGCAGAAGAGGAGGACCGTCAGCAGAAAAGGACGACCGTCAGCAGAAGAGGACGACCGTCAGCAGAAGAGGACGACCGTCAGCAGAAGAGGTCGACCGTCAGCAGAAGAGGACGACCGAAGAGGACCGTCAGAAGAGGAGGACCGTCAGCAGAAGAGGAGGACCGTCAGCAGAAGAGGAGGACCGTCAGCAGAAGAGGAGGACCGTCAGCAGAAGAGGACGACCGAAGAGGACCGTCAGCAGAAGAGGAGGACCGTCAGCAGAAGAGGAGGACCGTCAGCAGAAGAGGAGGACCGTCAGCAGAAGAGGAGGACCGTCAGCAGAAGAGGAGGACCGTCAGCAGAAGAGGAGGACCGTCAGCAGAAGAGGACGACCGTCAGCAGAAGAGGACGACCGTCAGCAGAAGAGGACGACCGTCAGCAGAAGAGGACGACCGTCAGCAGAAGAGGACGACCGTCAGCAGAAGAGGACGACCGTCAGCAGAAGAGGACGACCGAAGAGGACCGTCAGAAGAAGAGGAGGACCGTCAGCAGAAGAGAGGAGGACCGTCAGCAGAAGAGGAGGACCGTCAGCAGAAGAGGAGGACCGTCAGCAGAAGAGGAGGACCGTCAGCAGAAGAGGACGACCGTCAGCAGAAGAGGACGACCGTCAGCAGAAGAGGAGGACCGTCAGCAGAAGAGGAGGACCGTCAGCAGAAGAGGAGGACCGTCAGCAGAAGAGGACGACCGTCAGCAGAAGAGGACGACCGTCGACCGAAGAGGACCGTCAGCAGAAGAGGACCGTCAGCAGAAGAGGAGGACCGTCAGCAGAAGAGGAGGACCGTCAGCAGAAGAGGACGACCGAAGAGGACCGTCAGCAGAAGAGGAGGACCGTCAGCAGAAGAGGACGACCGAAGAGGACCGTCAGCAGAAGAGGAGGACCGTCAGCAGAAGAGGACGACCGAAGAGGAGGACCGTCAGCAGAAGAGGAGGACCGTCAGCAGAAGAGGACGACCGAAGAGGACCGTCAGCAGAAGAGGACCGTCAGCAGAAGAGGAGGACCGTCAGCAGAAGAGGAGGACCGTCAGCAGAAGAGGAGGACCGTCAGCAGAAGAGGAGGACCGTCAGCAGAAGTGGAGGACCGTCAGCAGAAGAGGAGGACCGTCAGCAGAAGAGGAGGACGTCAGCAGAAGAGGAGGACCGTCAGCAGAAGAGGAGGACCGTCAGCAGAAGAGGAGGACCGTCAGCAGAAGAGGAGGACCGTCAGCAGAAGAGGAGGACCGTCAGCAGAAGAGGACAACCGTCAGCAGAAGAGGAGGACCGTCAGCAGAAGAGGACGACCGAAGAGGACCGTCAGCAGAAGAGGAGGACCGTCAGCAGAAGAGGACGACCGAAGAGGACCGTCAGCAGAAGAGGAGGACCGTCAGCAGAAGAGGAGGACCGTCAGCAGAAGAGGACGACCGTCAGCAGAAGAGGACGACCGAAGAGGACCGTCAGCAGAAGAGGAGGACCGTCAGCAGAAGAGGACGACCGAAGAGGACCGTCAGCAGAAGAGGAGGACCGTCAGCAGAAGAGGAGGACCGTCAGCAGAAGAGGACGACCGTCAGCAGAAGAGGACGACCGTCAGCAGAAGAGGACGACCGTCAGCAGAAGAGGACGACCGTCAGCAGAAGAGGACGACCGTCAGCAGAAGAGAGGACCGTCAGCAGAAGAGGAGGACCGTCAGCAGAAGAGGAGGACCGTCAGCAGAAGAGGAGGACCGTCGACCGAAGAGGACCGTCAGCAGAAGAGGACCGTCAGCAGAAGAGGAGGACCGTCAGCAGAAGAGGAGGACCGTCAGCAGAAGAGGACGACCGAAGAGGACCGTCAGCAGAAGAGGAGGACCGTCAGCAGAAGAGGAGGACCGTCAGCAGAAGAGGACGACCGTCGACCGAAGAGGACCGTCAGCAGAAGAGGACCGTCAGCAGAAGAGAGGACCGTCAGCAGAAGAGGAGGACCGTCAGCAGAAGAGGACGACCGAAGAGGACCGTCAGCAGAAGAGGAGGACCGTCAGCAGAAGAGGAGGACCGTCAGCAGATGAGGAGGACCGTCAGCAGAACCGGAGGACCGTCAGCAGAAGAGGACGACCGAAGAGGACCGTCAGCAGAAGAGGAGGACCGTCAGCAGAAGAGGACGACCGAAGAGGACCGTCAGCAGAAGAGGAGGACCGTCAGCAGAAGAGGAGGACCGTCAGCAGAAGAGGAGGACCGTCAGCAGAAGAGGAGGACCGTCAGCAGAAGAGGACGACCGAAGAGGACCGTCAGCAGAAGAGGAGGACCGTCAGCAGAAGAGGAGGACCGTCAGCAGAAGAGGAGGACCGTCAGCAGAAGAGGAGGACCGTCAGCAGAAGAGGACGACCGAAGAGGACCGTCAGCAGAAGAGGAGGACCGTCAGCAGAAGAGGAGGACCGTCAGCAGAAGAGGACGACCGAAGAGGACCGTCAGCAGAAGAGGAGGACCTTCAGCAGAAGAGGAGGACCGTCAGCAGAAGAGGACGACCGTCAGCAGAAGAGGAGGACCGTCAGCAGAAGAGGAGGACCGTCAGCAGAAGAGGAGGACCGTCAGCAGAAGAGGAGGACCGTCAGCAGAAGAGGAGGACCGTCAGCAGAAGAGGAGGACCGTCAGCAGAAGAGGACGACCGAAGAGGACCGTCAGCAGAAGAGGAGGACCGTCAGCAGAAGAGGAGGACCGTCAGCAGAAGAGGAGGACCGTCAGCAGAAGAGGAGGACCGTCAGCAGAAGAGGACGACCGTCAGCAGAAGAGGACGACCGAAGAGGACCGTCAGCAGAAGAGGACCGTCAGCAGAAGAGGAGGACCGTCAGCAGAAGAGGAGGACCGTCAGCAGAAGAGGAGGACCGTCAGCAGAAGAGGAGGACCGTCAGCAGAAGAGGAGGACCGTCAGCAGAAGAGGACGACCGAAGAGGACCGTCAGCAGAAGAGGAGGACCGTCAGCAGAAGAGGAGGACCGTCAGCAGAAGAGGAGGACCGTCAGCAGAAGAGGAGGACCGTCAGCAGAAGAGGACGACCGTCAGCAGAAGAGGACGACCGAAGAGGACCGTCAGCAGAAGAGGACCGTCAGCAGAAGAGGAGGACCGTCAGCAGAAGAGGAGGACCGTCAGCAGAAGAGGAGGACCGTCAGCAGAAGAGGAGGACCGAAGAGGACCGTCAGCAGAAGAGGAGGACCGTCAGCAGAAGAGGAGGACCGTCAGCAGAAGAGGACGACCGTCGACCGAAGAGGACCGTCAGCAGAAGAAGAGGACCGTCAGCAGAAGAGGAGGACCGTCAGCAGAAGAGGAGGACCGTCAGCAGAAGAGGACGACCGAAGAGGACCGTCAGCAGAAGAGGAGGACCGTCAGCAGAAGAGGAGGACCGTCAGCAGATGAGGACGACCGAAGAGGACCGTCAGCAGAAGAGGACGACCGAAGAGGACCGTCAGCAGAAGAGGAGGACCGTCAGCAGAAGAGGACGACCGAAGAGGACCGTCAGCAGAAGAGGAGGACCGTCAGCAGAAGAGGAGGACCGTCAGCAGAAGAGGAGGACCGTCAGCAGAAGAGGAGGACCGTCAGCAGAAGAGGACGACCGAAGAGGACCGTCAGCAGAAGAGGAGGACCGTCAGCAGAAGAGGAGGACCGTCAGCAGAAGAGGAGGACCGTCAGCAGAAGAGGAGGACCGTCAGCAGAAGAGGACGACCGAAGAGGACCGTCAGCAGAAGAGGAGGACCGTCAGCAGAAGAGGGAGGACCGTCAGCAGAAGAGGACGACCGAAGAGGACCGTCAGCAGAAGAGGAGGACCTTCAGCAGAAGAGGAGGACCGTCAGCAGAAGAGGACGACCGTCAGCAGAAGAGGAGGACCGTCAGCAGAAGAGGAGGACCGTCAGCAGAAGAGGAGGACCGTCAGCAGAAGAGGAGGACCGTCAGCAGAAGAGGAGGACCGTCAGCAGAAGAGGAGGACCGTCAGCAGAAGAGGACGACCGAAGAGGACCGTCAGCAGAAGAGGAGGACCGTCAGCAGAAGAGGAGGACCGTCAGCAGAAGAGGAGGACCGTCAGCAGAAGAGGAGGACCGTCAGCAGAAGAGGACGACCGTCAGCAGAAGAGGACGACCGAAGAGGACCGTCAGCAGAAGAGGACCGTCAGCAGAAGAGGAGGACCGTCAGCAGAAGAGGAGGACCGTCAGCAGAAGAGGAGGACCGTCAGCAGAAGAGGAGGACCGTCAGCAGAAGAGGAGGACCGTCAGCAGAAGAGGACGACCGAAGAGGACCGTCAGCAGAAGAGGAGGACCGTCAGCAGAAGAGGAGGACCGTCAGCAGAAGAGGAGGACCGTCAGCAGAAGAGGAGGACCGTCAGCAGAAGAGGACGACCGTCAGCAGAAGAGGACGACCGAAGAGGACCGTCAGCAGAAGAGGACCGTCAGCAGAAGAGGAGGACCGTCAGCAGAAGAGGAGGACCGTCAGCAGAAGAGGAGGACCGTCAGCAGAAGAGGACGACCGAAGAGGACCGTCAGCAGAAGAGGAGGACCGTCAGCAGAAGAGGAGGACCGTCAGCAGAAGAGGACGACCGTCAGCAGAAGAGGACGACCGTCAGCAGAAGAGGACGACCGTCAGCAGAAGAGGACGACCGAAGAGGACCGTCAGCAGAAGAGGACCGTCAGCAGAAGAGGACCGTCAGCAGAAGAGGAGGACCGTCAGCAGAAGAGGAGGACCGTCAGCAGAAGAGGAGGACCGTCAGCAGAAGAGGAGGACCGTCAGCAGAAGAGGACGACCGAAGAGGACCGTCAGCAGAAGAGGAGGACCGTCAGCAGAAGAGGAGGACCGTCAGCAGAAGAGGAGGACCGTCAGCAGAAGAGGACGACCGTCAGCAGAAGAGGACGACCGTCAGCAGAAGAGGACGACCGTCAGCAGAAGAGGACGACCGTCAGCAGAAGAGGACCGTCAGCAGAAGAGGAGGACCGTCAGCAGAAGAGGAGGACCGTCAGCAGAAGAGGACGACCGAAGAGGACCGTCAGCAGAAGAGGAGGACCGTCAGCAGAAGAGGAGGACCGTCAGCAGATGAGGACGACCGAAGAGGACCGTCAGCAGAAGAGGACGACCGAAGAGGACCGTCAGCAGAAGAGGAGGACCGTCAGCAGAAGAGGACGACCGAAGAGGACCGTCAGCAGAAGAGGAGGACCGTCAGCAGAAGAGGAGGACCGTCAGCAGAAGAGGAGGACCGTCAGCAGAAGAGGAGGACCGTCAGCAGAAGAGGACGACCGAAGAGGACCGTCAGCAGAAGAGGAGGACCGTCAGCAGAAGAGGAGGACCGTCAGCAGAAGAGGAGGACCGTCAGCAGAAGAGGACGACCGTCAGCAGAAGAGGAGGACCGTCAGCAGAAGAGGAGGACCGTCAGCAGAAGAGGAGGACCGTCAGCAGAAGAGGAGGACCGTCAGCAGAAGAGGAGGACCGTCAGCAGAAGAGGAGGACCGTCAGCAGAAGAGGACGACCGAAGAGGACCGTCAGCAGAAGAGGAGGACCGTCAGCAGAAGAGGAGGACCGTCAGCAGAAGAGGAGGACCGTCAGCAGAAGAGGAGGACCGTCAGCAGAAGAGGACGACCGTCAGCAGAAGAGGACGACCGTCAGCAGAAGAGGACGACCGTCAGCAGAAGAGGACGACCGAAGAGGACCGTCAGCAGAAGAGGACCGTCAGCAGAAGAGGACCGTCAGCAGAAGAGGAGGACCGTCAGCAGAAGAGGACAACCGTCAGCAGAAGAGGAGGACCGTCAGCAGAAGAGGACGACCGAAGAGGACCGTCAGCAGAAGAGGAGGACCGTCAGCAGAAGAGGACGACCGAAGAGGACCGTCAGCAGAAGAGGAGGACCGTCAGCAGAAGAGGAGGACCGTCAGCAGAAGAGGACGACCGTCAGCAGAAGAGGACGACCGAAGAGGACCGTCAGCAGAAGAGGAGGACCGTCAGCAGAAGAGGACGACCGAAGAGGACCGTCAGCAGAAGAGGAGGACCGTCAGCAGAAGAGGAGGACCGTCAGCAGAAGAGGACGACCGTCAGCAGAAGAGGACGACCGTCAGCAGAAGAGGACGACCGTCAGCAGAAGAGGACGACCGTCAGCAGAAGAGGACGACCGTCAGCAGAAGAGGAGGACCGTCAGCAGAAGAGGAGGACCGTCAGCAGAAGAGGAGGACCGTCAGCAGAAGAAGAGGACCGTCGACCGAAGAGGACCGTCAGCAGAAGAGGACCGTCAGCAGAAGAGGAGGACCGTCAGCAGAAGAGGAGGACCGTCAGCAGAAGAGGACGACCGAAGAGGACCGTCAGCAGAAGAGGAGGACCGTCAGCAGAAGAGGAGGACCGTCAGCAGAAGAGGACGACCGTCGACCGAAGAGGACCGTCAGCAGAAGAGGACCGTCAGCAGAAGAGGAGGACCGTCAGCAGAAGAGGAGGACCGTCAGCAGAAGAGGACGACCGAAGAGGACCGTCAGCAGAAGAGGAGGACCGTCAGCAGAAGAGGAGGACCGTCAGCAGATGAGGACGACCGAAGAGGACCGTCAGCAGAAGAGGACGACCGAAGAGGACCGTCAGCAGAAGAGGAGGACCGTCAGCAGAAGAGGACGACCGAAGAGGACCGTCAGCAGAAGAGGAGGACCGTCAGCAGAAGAGGAGGACCGTCAGCAGAAGAGGAGGACCGTCAGCAGAAGAGGAGGACCGTCAGCAGAAGAGGACGACCGAAGAGGACCGTCAGCAGAAGAGGAGGACCGTCAGCAGAAGAGGAGGACCGTCAGCAGAAGAGGAGGACCGTCAGCAGAAGAGGAGGACCGTCAGCAGAAGAGGACGACCGAAGAGGACCGTCAGCAGAAGAGGAGGACCGTCAGCAGAAGAGGAGGACCGTCAGCAGAAGAGGACGACCGAAGAGGACCGTCAGCAGAAGAGGAGGACCTTCAGCAGAAGAGGAGGACCGTCAGCAGAAGAGGACGACCGTCAGCAGAAGAGGAGGACCGTCAGCAGAAGAGGAGGACCGTCAGCAGAAGAGGAGGACCGTCAGCAGAAGAGGAGGACCGTCAGCAGAAGAGGAGGACCGTCAGCAGAAGAGGAGGACCGTCAGCAGAAGAGGACGACCGAAGAGGACCGTCAGCAGAAGAGGAGGACCGTCAGCAGAAGAGGAGGACCGTCAGCAGAAGAGGAGGACCGTCAGCAGAAGAGGAGGACCGTCAGCAGAAGAGGACGACCGTCAGCAGAAGAGGACGACCGAAGAGGACCGTCAGCAGAAGAGGACGTCAGCAGAAGAGGAGGACCGTCAGCAGAAGAGGAGGACCGTCAGCAGAAGAGGAGGACCGTCAGCAGAAGAGGAGGACCGAAGAGGACCGTCAGCAGAAGAGGAGGACCGTCAGCAGAAGAGGAGGACCGTCAGCAGAAGAGGACGACCGTCAGCAGAAGAGGACGACCGTCAGCAGAAGAGGACGACCGTCAGCAGAAGAGGACGACCGAAGAGGACCGTCAGCAGAAGAGGACCGTCAGCAGAAGAGGACCGTCAGCAGAAGAGGAGGACCGTCAGCAGAAGAGGAGGACCGTCAGCAGAAGAGGAGGACCGTCAGCAGAAGAGGAGGACCGTCAGCAGAAGAGGACGACCGAAGAGGACCGTCAGCAGAAGAGGAGGACCGTCAGCAGAAGAGGAGGACCGTCAGCAGAAGAGGAGGACCGTCAGCAGAAGAGGACGACCGTCAGCAGAAGAGGACGA
>CM053028.1:445274021-445626521 GCA_028564925.1 Lithobates sylvaticus
GCATGTGGGTGGGTAGGGCATACCCAGAGGTGGCTGACATGGAGCTGTCAGGAAATTAGAAAATTCTTGGGTGCAATCTCTGATGTAGATGATTTCAGGAATTACATGCAGTTTTTGTTCACTGATTAAAAACCACCTACAGTATCTCACAAAAATGAGCACACCCCTCACATTTTTGTAAATATTTTATTATATCTTTTCATGTGACAACACTGAAGAAATTACACTTTGCTACAATGTGAAGTAGTGAGTATACAGTTTGTATAACGCTGTAAATTAGCTGTCCCCTCAAAATAACTCAACACACAGCCATTATTGTCTTAACCGCTGGCAACAAAAGTGAGTACACCCCTAAGTGAAAATGTCCAAATTGGGCCCAAAGTGTCAATATTTTGTGTGGCCACCATTATTTTTCAGCACTGCCTTAACCCTTTTGGGCATGGAGTTCACCAGAGCTTCACAGGTTGCCACTGGAGTCCTCTTCCACTCCTCCATGACGACATCACAGAGCTGGTGGATGTTAGAGACCTTGCGCTCCTCTACCTTCCATTTGAGGATGCCCCACAGATGCTCAATAGGGTTTAGGTCTGGAGACAGTCCATCACCTTTACCCTCAGCTTCTTTGGCAAGGCAGTGGTCATCTTGGAGGTGTGTTTGGGGTAGTTATCATGTTGGAATACTGCCCTGCAGCCCAGTCTCCAAAGGGAGGGGATCCTGCTCTGCTTCAGTATGTCACAGTACATGTTGGCATTGGTGGTCCCCTCAGTGAACTGTAGCTCCCAAATGCTGGCAGCACTCATGCAGCCCCAGACCATGACACTCCCACCACCATGCTTGACTGTAGGCAAGACACACTTGTCTTTGTACTCCTCACCTGGTTGCCGCCACACACGCTTGACACATCTGAACCAAATAAGTTTATCTTGGTCTCATCAGACCGCAGGACATGGTTCCAGTAATCCATGTTGTTAGTCTGCTTGTCTTCAGCAAACTGTTTGCGGGCTATCTTGTGCATCATCTTTAGAAGAGGCTTCCTTCTAAGATGACAGCTATGCAGACCAATTTGATGCAGTGTGCGGCGTATGGTCTGAGCACTGACAGGCTAACCCCCCACCCCTTCAACCTCTGCAACAATGCTGGCAGCATTCATACCTCTATTTCCCAAAGACAATCTCTACATATGACGCTGAGCATGTGCACTCTACTTCTTTGGTTGACCATGGCGAAGCCTGTTCTGAGTGGAACCTGTCCTGTTAAACCTCTGTATGGTCTTGGCCACAGTGCTGCAGCTCAGTTTCAGGGTCTTGACAATCTTCTTATAGCCTAGGCCATCTTTATGTAGAGCAACAATTCTTTTTTTTCAGATCCTCAGAGAGTTCTTTGCCATGAGGTGCCATGTTGAACATCCAGTGACCAGTATGAGAGAGTGAGAGCGATAACACCAGATTTAACATACCTGCTCCCCACTCATACTTGAGACCTTGTAACACTAATGAGTCACATGACACCGGGGATGAAAAATGGCTAATTGGGCCCAATTTGGACATTTTCACTTAGGGGTGTATTCACTTTTGTTGACAGCGGTTTAGACAATAATGGCTGTGTTGAGTTATTTTGAGGGGACAGCAAATTTACAGTATTATACAAACTGTATACTCACTACTTCACATTGTAGCAAAGTGTCATTTCTTCAGTGTTTTGAGGAAATAAATTTATCCCCGTATCATTGCGTAATGGTGTTGCGGATACGGTACAAAGTATAAAAAGTGATTGCCACGTCCCGAAAATTTGAGTCTAAATGCTAAGGTTTTTGTCTTCAGTGTTGTCACATGAAAAGATATAATAAAATATTTACAAAAATGGGAGCGGTGTACTCATTTTTGTGAGATACTGTACTTAAGTGAAGTTACATGAAAGGGAAGGGTCTCAGGCATCAGATATCCCTTCGAGTTTGTAATCTTGAAGAATGCATACAACTGTTAAAAGCATCTCAAGTTCTTTAATATTCTGCATAATAAAAAATGCAAAATGGTAGGAAGATTTCTGCAACTCACACTGCGCTGTCAAAACCTTTGCTCTTTATTCACAAGACAATGTGCTCCCTCTAGTGGCCTTGTAAAGCAGAGCAGTCTAGTATAACATTTTAAGCCTATGGATGACTATTATAAAAATGGGGCAAGTGAAAAACTGTGAAGGCTTTTTTTAGATTTGAATGTTTTTACCCTGAATGGTAAATTCTTTTGAAAGTATGTGTTATTTGTAACACACAAAATTGCACTTATTCATTTGTAAAAAACAAAGCACATCAAAATCGTATTTTAGTATGTATTTTTTTCAAATTGTTCCTATTTTTTTGTAATCAATCGATAGAATGGATGAAGGCACTTACACTTGCTCAGGTCATTATTATTTTTATTTGCTATAATCAGTTTTGGAAAATAATAGGGCACACATTTTTAGAAATACTGTCAGCATACGGTAACTGGAGTGGTAATAATAGCCACCAAAGTTAAAGTGACAGTAAACAATATCCGTATTCTACAAAGATGGTCCATATGCATCCACTATGTAATGGCCCTGTCATCTATTTTTCTTGAGATCACTTGCTTTGTTTATATGCCTCCTTGTACCATACTTCATGAGCTCCTGAACCTCTCTTTTTCCACTTTTGAAATGAGCGGTGCACTGCTCTATGGACGCTACAAATCTCATAGTCCATAGTCCAGTGGCGGCTAGTGGCAAACAACCACCAAATAGGTCTCTGTTACTTTGATTTCTTCTTCTATCCACACGTTTCTTTGCTGTACAGGAACTGATTGGCTTCTAGTGCTACTTCTTCCTTTTCCACTCTGAGCTCTGTTGAACAGGGACTGCAAGAGGCTGGTATCAGATCAAATTCAGGACCTTGCACTGCTTGTGTAGCGCCAACCCTAAAGGAGCTGCTGGTTACATTTTGGGTCCTCTGTCTTCTGCCTCGACTCCAAGAACAAACTCAGCCCCTCTAACACACCTGGTTAAATGGAGAGACCTCTGCAACCACAGATATAGACAATTGAAAAATACCCTGCACATGGCTGTATGTTACTATAGTAAATACACACACACACCCGTTTAAGTGATAAGCAAGTTGGTATATTGAAACCACTTAAAGTAAAGAAAGTCTGAGATAACATAGGCTCACCCAAGTAAATAAAACATAGTCAGCTATACAGAATGAAACTATACCTAAGTAAAGCGTTATCAGTTCTTTAACTTTAAATAGAGTCAATGAGTGAAATGGCAAATAAGTAACATGAATAACTCTTACGAACAGTACAACATAATAACTACACTGTCTTAGAGTGACCTCTAAGGAAAAGGGGGGGGGGGGGGGGACCAAAGTGTGGTACTTCTTTAAAACAAAGTAAACGGGCAAAGGTTAGGGGCAGCGAGAGTTAGGGGTGGCCTTTGGTCCTGACACTTCAGCCGGCTAAGACGTTGGAGCTCTTTGAGGCAGTCTGTAAGGCCTGCAGGCAGTGTTAGAGATAATATGTGACTGACTGTGTAGATTCTGGCGGCTCAGTCTTTGATGACAGCAGCAAATAGTGACAGTCACAGATAATGGCCGCAAGAGCCTCTCACCAATTCCAGCGACACAGCAACAACGGTTCCTCCGAACAGATGTCCTCTTACATCCGGTTGCCCGTGGTGACGCCTGCAACTGGCACTGCAGGGGCAGTATCCTCTGTGGCTCCCCCCCTCTGTCCCTTGGCTCACAGGTCACAGCGTGGTGTTCCGGTCTCTCTCTCTTGCAGCAGTGGCACCTCTTTCTCTCTTTGGCTGATGATGCTGGGCACTAGGGATGAGCCCGGTGTTCGATTCGAACCCATGTTCGAATCGAACATCGGCCGTTCGTCCATTCGACGAAACCAGAACTTTGTGGGCCGTTCGCATCAAATTTGTGTGATACGAACGCCCCACAATGCACTGCGCCACTGGCCAAATATAGCTCAGGGGGTTTAGTACACGCCCCACACTATATAAGGCTGCCAGCGCAGCGGCCTTGTGTAGTGTGTTCCGGAGTGCAGGGAAAGAGCTAGATAAGCAGGGACGGTGTGTTCTTTTCTCAGGCATCTGCAGGAGTTAGTGGGTGTTGTGTGCCTCCAGCACAGCACAGTATACACCTGTATCTACCCTTATTTGCTGCTGTTCTCTAATACAGTCATCTGCAGGAGTTAGTGGGTGTTGTGTGCCTCCAGCACAGCACAATATACACCTGTATCTACCCTTATTTGCTGGTGTTCTCTAATACAGCCATCTGCAGGAGTTAGTGGGTGTTGTGTTCCCCCAGCACAGTATACACCTGTATCTACTCTTATTTGCTGGTGTTCTCTAATACAGCCATCTGCAGGAGTTAGTGGGTGTTGTGTGCCTCAGCACAGCACAGTATACACCTGTATCTACCCTTATTTGCTGGTGTTCTCTAATACAGCCATCTGCAGGAGTTAGTGGGTGTTGTGTTCCTCCAGCACAGTATACACCTGTATCTACCATTATTTGCTGGTGTTCTCTAATACAGCCATCTGCAGGAGTTAGTGGGTGTTGTGTTCCTCCAGCACAGCACAGTATACACCTGTATCTACACTTATTTGCCGGTGTTCTCTAATACAGCCATCTGCAGGAGTTAGTGGGTGTTGTGTGCCTCCAGCACAGCACAGTATACACCTGTATCTACACTTATTTGCCGGTGTTCTCTAATACAGCCATCTGCAGGAGTTAGTGGGTGTTGTGTGCCTCCAGCACAGCACAGTATACACCTGTATCTACCATTATTTGCCGGTGTTCTCTAATACAGCCATCTGCAGGAGTTAGCGGGTGTTGTGTGCCTCCAGCACAGCAGAGTATACACCTGTATCTACCCTTATTTGCTGGTGTTCTCTAATACAGCCATCTGCAGGAGTTAGAGGGTGTTATGTTCCTCCAGCACAGCACAGTATACACCTGTATCTACCCTTTGTTGCTGGTGTTCTCTAATAAAGGCATCTGCAGGACTTAGTGGGTGTTGTGTGCCTCCAGCACAATATACACCTGTATCTACCCTTTATTGCTGGTGTTCTCTAATACAGGCATCTGCAGCCTTTACAGTGGGTGTTGTGTGCCTCCAACACAATATACACTACCAAATAGCCGAGTCAAAAACAGGTACAAGACAACTTGGTAATGCTAACAAACACAGATAACGGGCAGGGACATATTAGTATACAAGGTTTCAAAGCGATCTGTGAGTTGGATACCCAAATATTTCAAGGAATAGGCGAAGGAAAAGGCTGACTGGAGGTTGTTTGCAAGAGATGAGGGGAGTGTAATGGGCAAGACTTCAGATATAGCGTAGTTAATCTTAAAATTGAAGATCACACCAAAACGCTTAAGTTCCTGCATCAGGTTAGGCAGAGAGATCAGGGGGTCCATAAGGTGAAATAGCACATCATTAGAGTAAGCTGACAGCTTGTGTTGTGTTCCCAGCCTTCAACCCCTCTATGTCTCTACACACAGAATGGAGAAAGGGTTCCAGAACCAAAGCAAAGAGAAGGGACAAAAAGGGGACACATTCTGGATCGGGAACCTGGATGAAAATAGACCATTAATTTTGACCTGGGTGCTAGGTGTTGTATACAAGGCCCTGATCCAATGTAACATATTTAGTCCCAGCCCTAGAGTCTCCAATACCTGCCTAAGGTAAGACCAGTCTGAATATCTTGATCCCCCCCTAATTTAAGCCCACAGTTACAGAAAACCTCCAATGATGGTCCAAGTCAAGCCAGTGCATCACCACAGCAAATTATTTGCTCCTTCCGACGCGTTGCGTCACTTGTCACGTGAGTGGATCGGCGCGTGGTTCTGTTGATCCAATGTTTCTGATCATTGCGCAATGATTTGCACTGCTCTTTTAAGTGCTTATATTTTTTTTTACAAAATTGACTCTAAAGAACAATAGGCCACTGAGGCCAGGGAGAAGGCCATAGCAAATAATAGAAATCATCAACTCACTATTGTATGTGCGCTGCACCATGAAATTGATGTGCATAACAGGTACAGCGTCCCTTGAAATGCAGGCTCATCAGTTAGGGTGCTGTCTCCGGGACTTAAAAAACTAACAGAAGTAATAGTACAGGGGGAAAGAGGACCCTCATGGGAAAGGAAGTCATGGGCGGACCATGCTGCTTATAAAGGGAATTTTTATTGCACAATTAATAAAGAAAAAATTACAAAAACGAATTACCCACCACCAACACTAATGAGTGTAGACTAATGGTAAAATAAGACAACGTTGTCTATATAAAAGCAGCTGCGTCACCTATACATCAAGCACACACCATTTACACCCAAATAAATTAAAGGTACATAGAGTGGCAGTTAAATGGGCACGTAAATCCTGGTGACTAACACCTTCACTAAACGTGCATATTCCATCACTTTTGACCATCAGGCCCCCATCTGGGGGATACAGGGGTATTATATTGGGAGTCCACACATTTGAAAAGTAAAACTATACGAAGCAATACCACTGGGTAAACTGAATTTACTCTTATTCAACTGGTGATATGCACTATATAGAGGGCAGCATATAGCCACTGACAGTTAATAATTCATTTAGAGCTTCAGCTTCAGGCCAAGCCATGTTAGCAGGGGTAACCCAGTGTGAGGTTTATTAGCTAGGACAGTGGGTAAAGCTTATCTGCAGGTCAGGACACAGGTATTTGTGCAAGAGTATATAGACAGTCAAAGGACGAAGGGGGATCTCACACTTCACAAATCCTGTTGTCAAGGGTGCTCAATTGTCACATGGAAATCAAGGGAGCTTCATAGCATAGATCCGCTGATAGCGCTATAGCATTGTGAGGCCGTCTAGGCACACCGTCCTGTTACCTCAGCTGGAGAGGGCTCCTACTGTCCTCATGGTGTGTAGTGCGCTTGCACTGACGTGGCGCGGTGCGTCATCCATGACGTAAAAAGCGGCACTGCCGTGGTGTCTTTACCGACATGTTTCACCCAGTCACCTGGGTTTTTTCACGGATGGGAGGGATCAAAAGCAGTCGTCTATTTATACACTTTTTTCTCACACAACACAGTTGATTAAAGGCTTCAATTCCCACAGCGTCCACTAGATGTCAACCTCCCAGTTTAAACACCACACATTCATTCTGCTGCTGGCCAGAAGGGCTCACATAAGGCATATTGTAGCAAACAAATAGCTAGTACATTCCTTTGAGAGGAGGTAGATCAGTCAACCAGTTTGTGGTCTTGCCCCTAGTATATTCAGAGTGAACTAAGGTATCCTTAAGATTACGGGCCCTTCTGGCGATTAGTTGGGGACGGGGACCTACAATGTTAGTTAAAGCAGGGGATTTTCGTGAGAATTCCCCAATGTTTTTGGAGTACATTCTTCACTTGTTCCCATTGTG
This sequence comes from Lithobates sylvaticus, assembly GCA_028564925.1. Lineage (NCBI taxonomy): Eukaryota > Metazoa > Chordata > Amphibia > Anura > Ranidae > Lithobates > Lithobates sylvaticus. The sequence continues at coordinate 445,281,464 of CM053028.1, forward strand.
CCCCATAGGTAGTGATTATCCTTAGAGGGGGTTCTTTACATAATGTCTTTTGACTTTCCTGCTTCTTAAACAGAAGGTCCCTCCTGTCTTTTGTCCAGGCCTTTCTCCACACCCTTTTAAGGACTTTATGAGAGTAACCTCTGTCTCTGAATCTACCAAACATCTCTCCTGCTTCTCTCTGATGTGTCTCTCATTATTATTTAAAGCCGAGAGGAACTCATAGAGTTGCTCTTCGTCACCAATCCATACCATAAAGATATCATCAATGTATCTTAGCCAGGTAAGTACCCCGCTGAGATACATCGATATCTGGTAGACCGCCTCCAGCTCCCATAGGCCATAATAGAGGAAGGCGTTTGATGGAGCCCAAGGTGCTCCCATCGCTGTCCCCCTCGTCTGTTGATAGTATCCATCAAGAAATTGGGAGACCGCCCGAGGCCCCACTCGTGGGTATCGACATGTAGAGTGACTCCACATCGATCCCCACCAAGAGGGCCCCAAGAGGAATCTCCAGATCCTGCAACTTGGCCAGGACATCACGAGTGTCCTGGACATAGGAAGGCAGCGAAGTCACCATGGTTTTAATAAATCTATCTACATATCTGCCTACTCTCTCCATAGGGCCCCTTATCGCAGAGACGATAGGTCTACCAGGTGGATTGGTGAGAGATTTATGTAGTTTTGGGATTATGTAGAAGGTGGGGTTGTTATATTCCCCCACCCTCAAGTAGTCCCACTCCTTGTTGGTCAAGAGATTAGCTTCACGGGCCAGAAGTAGCTGCCGATTAAGATTTTCCACTGGAGTGGGGAAGGGATTAGATGGCAGTTTCAAGTAAGTGGAGGTATCACCCAGCTGCCTAAAAATTGGAGTGGAAGTGGAAAGTTTGATAGATTGATGACCTTCATGTCTTTTGTAGGGGGCATTGATGAAACCAGAGTTTCACACCACTTTAGTATTTTTTACTGCGTGTTCTTATCTGCTTTTGGGTTTTGGGAATTGTCCCCCTGGTGTTGCCTCCCCTTCCTCTTCCTCTGCCTTTTGTGTGTAATCGTCTCTTCTCTTTGGGAAAGTCCCTAAAGGGCCCAGGTCCGTAACATCAACCTCCTCTGCATGTACAAAGCCAACAGTTTTGATATTGTCAGTTATCACTACCTGAGGAATGCTGTCTATTTCTGTAGCAAGTGGTAGATCTATGATTATGCCTACTCTGACTCTGTCCCCTGAGTACTGTGAGATCGAAGACCTCACCCTTTTCAAAATCATCCAGATTTTGTCTGCATTTATGCTGTTTTATTGTCATGAGATGTTTCTGAGTTTTCTCTATTTTCTTTTTGAGTATATCATTGTGTTTCTCAAAATCAACCTCCCTAAGGTTCCAATACTTTACTACTCTGTTCCAGTTCTATTTTGAGCTCATCTAGCTGAGCTTTTTCCTCATTGACTATCAGTTGAATAACCGACAGCCCAATGCGCCAGACATTTAGCCTTCCACTTTTCTATGAACCTAGGTGTGTGCAGATGTTCTGCAGGCACCACCTTTTCACGTAAACCCCTTGGGATAACCCAAAATTTGATATGGGATTCCAGCGAAGAAATGTCCCATTTACGATTTAAATATCTAATGGTTAATTTTGTATGCTGTTTAAAGAGTTGTTTAATCTGCTCATTATCAGTTCCCTCTGGGCCCTGATCACTAGTAAACGCAGTGTCAGGAAGATCATGCCAACAATGGTCGCCCTGTCACCTCCGCTGCTCGCTCTCCTGTGCCCGTGCGTGCGCGCGCTCGTGCGCGTGCTTGTGCGCGCGCCTATTGGCGCCAGACGGAAGATTTAGGTTTCCCAACCACACTGGGATCTTGCTGCCTGATCTACAGCATTGAGTGCCCTGATCCTGAAAACCTGTTCCCTGTGATTATCTTACCCGGCTTGTCTCCGACCATCCCTGTTATTTGCCTGCACCTGACTTCGACCTGTCTGACTATCCTTTTGCCTTATCCTCTGCTACCGTTTGATGTCTGCCCGATTACCGACCCGGCTTGTCTGACTTCCCTATCCTGGTATCCTGGCATCCTGGTTCCTGATCTGCCTGCTGTCCAGTTCCAGTCTGAGGTCCATCTCCGGTGTCCTGATTCCTGGTTCCTGACCTGCCTGCCGTCCAGTTCCTGTCTGAGGTCCTGCTCTGGTGTCCTGGTGCCTGGTTCCCGCTGCCAAACCACTATCCAGTTCCGGTCCGCTGTTGATCCTGCCAGGCACTCGTGCCACTCCTGACTCTTGTGCTTCCTGTATACTCTACCAGGGCCCTCGAGTCAGAGCTGCAAGAGAGGTCACTCCCTGCAGGTCGGGCTTGCCCACTAGGTACGTGACACGCAGTCTGGATCTCCAGATCTATATCATCTCCTATCCTGTAGGCCATGATATGCAAATTAATCTAACAGGATAGGAGGTTGCCAAAGTCCTAATGGTCGGCAGCTAGAAAACGTCCACTGTGAAGGTAGGTGAGATACCCAGTTAGTACAGTACCAGTGTTATATAAGCAATAAGAGTATGATGGGAAGGAAAAAAGCCAAAGGCCTATATATCCCCTATCAAGGTGAGTAGAAAATTCTGGACAGCCGCACTCCAAATTAAATTTCTCGTGCCTTTATTAGAACATCAGGATCACACATGGACAGATGTACATGTCACAGCAAAGTAATACAGAACCAAAAACAACTGACGCGTTTCACACTAAATGTAGTGCTTACTCTATGTCCCCTAGAGGACCACAAAATGTGCAAATATTAGAAACCATCAACTCACTATTGTATGTGCACTGCACCATCAAATTGATTTGCATAACAGGTACAGCGTCCCTTGAAATGCAGGCTCACCAGTTAAGCTTCATGTACACTACTGCTGGTAAACGGACATTCAGAGGCAGTTGGATGCTTTTTTCAGCTGCTCCTGAACTCTCCTCTATGTTATCTTATCAGTAAATGTACACAGGTTTGTTAAATGTCGTTTTTATGCAGTTGAGTTTAGAGGCCTTTTTTGGAAAGCAAAAAAATTTGTTCAGATGCTGAGTTTAGAGGCATTTCAAGCGCCAAACGCTTCTAAGCGCACCTAAACGCGGTAACTAGCGTTTAGCCACGTTTTGTTTACAGGCGTTTTTCATTTTTGGCTATTTTGAAAAAATATATATATATTTTTTTCAAACATTTCTAAACGCAATAAAATAAAAGGGAGCTGCGCTAAGAAAGTGAAAAGGCACCAAAGTGCAATGAATGAGGTGCACTGTACTAAATAGTTGATATGTGTATGTAAAACAATATAGAAGTTACTTATACACCCAGTGTGTATGTTATCAAATGCATATACATAACAATAATATTTAGAACAAAATTTTGTATGTATGCCGTATATAGGTGAAACTACAAACACCCGGCTGGGCTTCCGGCCCCGTGATGGAAGCTCGGTAAACCTAAAAATATTAGCATGTAGAACAAATGAATTATTCCTTAAATGCTGAAAAACCAAGAAAATTGTGATAAACAAATATCCCTATGGATATTCCTAAATACGGCCCTTATATTTTAAAGAGCGTAAAAAGTGAACACCCAGCTGGGCCTCTAGTTAAACATTAGAAACCCAGTGTGTAATGTGCATAATTAAATAAAATCACGCTACCAAAAAGTTGAAAAGTGGAACCGTGATAATATAACAATGCAATTGGTAAACACCCACCAGGGCATCTAACATCACACCAATGGCACAGTGTGTGAGAATTGGTGCATATATATAGTGGCGCAACCCAAAAATGTAATATTAAATTATAATAAAATTGCAATAACGTTGGTATGGAAATATACACCCTGCTGTAATAAACGCCCGGCTGGGCGGAAGCACAATAATTTGAAAGTCCACAATGACGTGTTTTCAACTTCAAAATAAGCTATTCAATATAGCAAAAGTAAAGCAAATCGTCCCAAAGTAAGAAAATCATGTACAAATGGAAGAAAGACGGTCTCTGCAGTAACTCTTGGTAGATTCGTGAAAACGTGACTTGTATGACACCACAGAAAATGTGTAGAGACCTCCACCATAGGGCACACTTGTCTTCTTACCAGAACTAGATGGTCCCTTTTTAGGGGGACCGTGCACGCAGGTGGCTCTCAACCCTAGCCAGGGGTGAACTTGCAGGACACACACGGGATCCTATGGATTCTTACGGATCGCTCCTATGCACCCACTCCAGACCAGGGATTCTCCTATCACCTCCGCTCAGGATCAATCAGAATTTTATGATGCGTATTGGTACCGGGGAGAATGGAAAGAATGCTCGCATAGTATAAAATCCAAGGGTGGTTTATTAAGTGGTTTATTAAGTAAAAATAAAGGAAACACTTACAATGTGAAGGTTCTTTAAAAGGCAATACAGCGAGCCGGCCAGTCTCGCATAGACAGCTCCGGAGGAGCTACGTCTTGACGCCACCGCAGCACGACGTAATCCCGCTACCACGGGCTGTCTATGCGAGACCGGCCGGCTCGCTGTATTGCCTTTTAAAGAACCTTCACATTGTAAGTGTTTCCTTTATTTTTACTTAATAAACCACCCTTGGATTTTATACTATGCGAGCATTCTTTCCATTCTCCCCGGTACCAATACGCATCATAAAATTCTGATTGAGAGAGGCAGTCAAGCAGCTCATAATGTCATTATCCCCATGCCAGAAGTCATGGATAATGGACATGAGAAATGATGCTGGGTACACATACGCCTTAATAGAATGGAAGGAAGAGACTCCAGAGCAGTTCAGGAGCCAAAGCATACAGGCACCGAATGGCCAGGCCTACCAAGTGCTGCATGCGCTGCCGCGCAAGGGAGAAGGTTCTCCTATGAAAGCCATTCTATCCCCAAAGCAGGAAGAGCAGAAGGGCGCGGAAAGTCCCGCACCCACACAGACTACCCTTAGTGCAGAACTGTGTGCTGTCCTAGGGGAGATTGTGACTCAGTGCAGAAGAGACCCCGGGGATTACCCAATGTCGGGATACAGGAAACTCCGGATGTTTTCAGGGAGGACGCCTGTACCCTCGGGAGAAGAGGGATTTGAAGAGTGGTTAGATGGTGCCACGCAGGCCCTAGAAGAATGGGAGGTCTCAGAAGGCAGAAAGAAGCAAAGGATTGTTGAGAGCCTAAAAGGACCTGCCTTAGAGGCCATACGCAATCTGAAGACAAGCAAAAAGGATTGCACTGCCCAGGACTACATAGACATCCTGGAAAGTGTGTTTGGTGGGACAGAAAAAGTCACAGAACTTACCTATCAGCTGGAACACTGTTACCAGAAGACAGGGGAGAAGCTGTCAGAGTACATGGGACGCATAGACAAGATCCTGCATAGGATTATCCTGAAGAAGGGGATAGATCCGGGGAAGGTAGATGAAGCCCGTGCCCAGCAGGTGATGAGGGGAGCCCAACCCCTGGACCCTGTCGCACTAATTCTACGCACCCGGCAGGATGGGAAGAGCCTGGACTACCCTGATCTCATTCGAATGGTCAGAGAAGAAGAGGCCATGTTGGAAGAGAAAAGGGAAAAGCAAGTGATGGGGTCTACAAAACTTCCAGTGGCCACGGTCAGGTCGGCCTTAACCCCTGAAAGAGAGACAGAACTAGATGCCCTGAAGTTGCAGATGTCCCAGATGATGGAGATACTGACATCTCTAGTGGCGAAAGAGACGCCAAGTCCCAAGAAAGAAACAAGCAGGAGGGAATTGTTTCCAGCTGTTTCAGCACCAGCATCCCCACCTGACTACGGTGAGATGATCTGTTTTAATTGTGGAGGAATTGGTCATATTGCAGCTGTATGTGCCAGCCCCAAGAAGAAGAAAACAGAAAGTCGCCAGCCGGCGGGAAACGCCAAAGGGCCCCGGTGAAGGAGTCAACCGGGTGCCCATCACCTTCAGTGAGCTCCAAGAAGCACAACAGGAAGAGAAAGCGAGGAGATCAAACCCCTAAAAAGGGGCCCAGGGATCCTCAACCAAGGTGCACTCCAGAGAAAGGGGGCAAGACCCCTCCGAAGAGACACAGCACTCCTAAACGTGAACTCTTCAAAGTGAGAGATAACAATGTCCCTCAACGGGTTCACACTCCCACTAAGAGGGAGAAAATTAATGCATACCAGGCTCAAGAAAGGATCAAGCGCAAATCCAGTGAGAAGGAAAAGAGTCCCAAGAAGAAGGTAGCATTAACTCGGCCCTACCCAGAAGAGCTGGTCGGCCCATCTCCTACTGTACCCATCCAAGTGGAAGGAGTGTATACGAAGGCTCTCCTAGACACTGGAGCACAAGTGACCCTATTGTACAGGGACTTCTATGACAGATACCTGAGTCATCTGCCAATACAGAAGATAGAAGAGTTGGAGATACGGGGATTGGGAACTCAGAGTTTCCCCTATGATGGCTACCTATCCATACGGTTGACGTTTGACCCATCCGTAGCTGGGAAGTCTGAAGTGTTCGACACCCTGGCAGTGGTGTGCCCTCGCCCACCAGGAACCAGCAAGATGTCCCTGATCATAGGGACAAACACGGATCTAGTCAGAAGGCTTCTGACTCCCCTGGTGAAGAAAGAGAATCTTTCAACTCCCAAGATCCATCCCATGCTGAAGGCAGCCTACCAGCGGTTGGTCCTAGAGCAGAAGACCCCAAGTGAGGGGATAGGAAGGGTATGGAGGCTTGGAAAAGAAGGAGCAGTGTTACAGCCTGGAGAGGTGACCTGCATGAGAGCCACGGTGAAACTTACTTGGGAGCAGCCTGGCCCCTTTGTAATGTTGGAACCCGACCCAATGGAGGGTCACTCAGGTCTGGAGGTGATACCAGAAGTAATTTCACTGAAGGACCTGAAGAAGGCTAGAGGAAGAGTCCCTGTCAGTGTGAGGAACCCCACGGAGCAGCCCGTGGAGATCCCTGCCAGGATGCTTCTGGGACAGGTGAGTCCTGCTGTCCCAGTTGGCTGGTCAGAAGTGAAGGGGACGGGTGAAGGAGAAGATGTTTGGAAGAAACTCTCCATGGAAAACCCAAACCTACCTGGAGCTTGGAAAGAGAGAGCCAAGGCCCAGCTGACCAGATGGGAGAAGATTTTCTCTAAAGATGAGTTTGATGTGGGGTGTGCGAGGAGTGCCACCCACCGTATCCGCATGCAAGAGGACAAGCCATTCAGAGAGAGAGTCAGGCGAGTCCCGCTAGCAGATCTGGAGGATCTGAGAGAGCAGCTTGCGGAACTGAAGAAGACGGGAGTGATTAGGGAGTCCAGAAGCCCCTATGCCTCCCCCATAGTGGTAGTCAGGAAGAAGAATGGGTCATTGAGGCTCTGCATTGACTACAGAACTCTCAACAGGAGGACCATTCCTGACCAGTACACCACGCCAAGGATAGAAGATGCCTTACAGAGTTTATCTGGAGCTAAGTGGTTCAGTGTGATGGACCTCAAGAGTGGGTATTACCAAATCCCCATGCATCCAGAAGATAGAGAAAAGACTGCCTTCATAACCCCAGTAGGATTCTTTGAGTTCAACAGGATGCCCCAGGGCCTATCTGGAGCTCCTGCTACGTTTCAACGCCTAATGGAAAGGACAGTTGGAGACATGAACCTCATAGAAGTCCTTGTGTACCTGGACGATGTCATTGTCTTTGGAAAGACTTTGGAAGAACATGAAGCCAGATTGGAGAAAGTACTGAAGAGGCTCAGTGAAGAGGGACTCAAACTTTCTCCCGAGAAGTGTCGGTTCTATCAGTCTTCTGTGAACTATCTGGGACACATAGTGTCTGAAAAAGGAGTGGCTACAGACCCTGAGAAGTTGGAGGCAGTTACTTCGTGGCCAAGGCCCACAACAGTTACAGAACTTCGGTCTTTCTTGGGGTTCTGCTCCTACTACCGCAGGTTTGTGGATGGGTTTGCCCGCATTGCCAAACCCCTAAACGAGCTGCTCAAGACAGAAGGAGAGGAAGATGGGTTGGGGCCTAGGAGGCCCGGTGAGTCGGTTCAAGACCAATGGAATTCAAGGTGTGAAGAGGCTTTCAGAACCTTGAAGAGAAGTCTCACCACAGCCCCAGTTTTGGCCTACGCTGACCCCACTAGACCATATGAGCTACATGTTGATGCCAGCCATGAGGGCCTAGGTGGAGTACTCTACCAGGAGTACGAAGACCAGCTGCGACCAGTGGCTTATGTGAGCCGGAGCCTGACCCCCTCCGAGAAGAACTATCCCACCCACAAGTTGGAGTTCTTAGCCCTCAAGTGGGCAGTTGTTGACAAACTGAGAGACTATCTGTATGGGGCCGAGTTTACTGTAAAGACAGATAACAACCCCTTGACCTATCTATTCACCACCGCCAAGCTGGATGCAACTGGACACAGATGGTTGGCGGCGTTGTCTGGATTCAATTTCAGTCTCAAGTACAGACCAGGGGCTGGAAATAGGGATGCCCTGTCCCGAAGATCCCATGTCATAGCTGATGATTGGGAAGACTGGACCCAAGTGGCACCAGATGGAGTGCGAGCCCTTTGTCAGGGGGCTGAACTCCAAGCCAGAGGAGGATCCAGAGCTGAAGAGGTAGGAGTTACCACAGTGGGAGTCCCGAAGTGTTACTGTGGGGTAACTCAACTAGAAGAAGAGTGTCTACCGAAGCTGTCCAAGAAGGAGTTAAGGTGCGACCAATTGGAAGACCCCATGGGGAAATTGGTCCTGGAAGCCCTGGAAGACAAGAGTCCAGAGGGACTTCGCCATCACCCTTCTAAAGAAGCTCGCCTACTGAGGAGAGAGTTGGACAAGCTACAGGTGCATCAGGGGGTAGTCTACCGAAGGGGCCCCTCTGATGGCCCAGAAGACAAGTGGCAGTTGTTTCTCCCAGAGAAGCATCGAGAGACTGTGCTGATTGCCTTACATGACCAGCATGGTCACTTGGGAGCAGAGAAAACCTTCCAACTTGTCAGAGACCGGTTTTATTGGCCCTGCATGAGGGCCGAAGTGGAGGAGTATTGCCATTCCTGTGCAAGATGCATTCAGAGAAAGACTTTACCCCATCAAGCTGCCCCAATGGGCCACCTACAGAGTCAAGGTCCAATGGATCTGGTATGCATTGATTTTCTCTGCCTCGAACCCGATTTGAGCGGATTGGGAAATGTTCTGGTGGTAACCGACCATTTCACTCGTTATGCTCAGGCTTTCCCAACCAAGGACCAGAAGGCCTCTACAGTAGCCAAGGTACTTCTGGAGAAGTACTTTGTTCACTATGGACTGCCACAGAGAATCCATTCAGACCAAGGAAGGGACTTTGAGAGTCGCCTGATCAGGAAGCTACTAGATTCTCTGGGAGTAGAGAAGACTAGAACTACACCATATCACCCTCAAGGTGATGCCCAGCCTGAAAGGTTCAACAGGACCCTATTGAACATGTTGGGGACTTTAGAAACAGAGAAGAAGCAACATTGGAGTCAACACATTTCAGCTCTGGTGCATGCCTACAATTGCACCACAAGTGATGTGACAGGTTTTTCCCCTTACCGACTTATGTTTGGGAGAGAAGCAAGATTGCCAGTGGATTTGGCCTTTGGCATTTCCTTAGACCATGCCTCTGCTGCCTCCCACAAAGGATATGTGGACAGACTGAGGCACAGTCTGAAGATAGCTTATGAGAAAGCTCAAGCGGCCTCTGACCAGAGGGGGGCCCGAAATAAGAGGAACTTTGATTTGAAAGTTAGAGTACAGGACCTACAGCCTGGGGACCGTGTACTGTTACGAAATCTAGGGATTCCTGGAAAACACAAGATTGCTGACAGATGGAGATCAGAGCCATATATCATCTGTAGAAAACTTCCAGGATTGCCTGTCTACAAGTTGAAGCCAGAAGGAAGAGTGGGGCCTTTGAAGACCTGGCATAGGAATCATTTGCTCCCACTCACTGAAGCAGTCAGAATGCCTCCAGCAAGAGACGTACCTGAATCTGTTTCCATTCTGGATACCCCCAGGCCTAACACTAGGTCTCAGACATCCCAAGTTAAGGGTGGACAGGACCCCCAACCAGAAGAAGAAAGAGGAGAACTGGAATGGCTATGGCCTTCCTCAACTCCAGGAAATTCTGCCATAGATCTTCCACCTACTGAAGGGGGGGAAGATGGAACATTGAACCCAGAAGCCACAGAGTTTGTGCCATTCAGTGTTGTGCCTGAGTGCTGGGAAGATATCCCTGGTCTCTACCCAGAAGAAGAAGTAGATGTTCCAGAACCAGAGATGTTGCCAGCATGTGTTCCTGAAGAAGTTCCAAGAGAGCAGAGAGCTCGCAGAAGTGTGAAGCCTCCCAAGAAGTTAACTTACCCCAAGATGGGAGAAAGTTCAGAGGACTCTGTTACCACAGCAAGGAGAAGTGCTGAAAGCCCTGACCCATCCACTGTTCATTTGGTGGAGGGCAACCCCAGCTCACTCTCTGGCACAGTTAAACAGGTCGCCCACACTGAAGTGACCTGTAGACAGGACAGCTCCCCATCTTGTGTTAATTGGTCGGAGGCTCCCCTGTCTAAATTATGTGAACGTGTTGTTACCAAGGACGCTTGTAGTTTGAACACTGTCTTTGGGGACCAAAGATTCAAAGTGGGGGGAGTGTGTAGCGGGGTCGTACCCCTTTTAGGGGAAGAGACTACATCCCCCATGATTCCCCAGGCTCCCGGGCTGCTTGTTTCCGCCCGAGAGGCTGCTGGGGGAGGTTATAAAACGGAAGAGCGGAGACCGCCTCTTCCTCTTGGGACACTTCCTCTTCTGAAGCCTCACCTGACTGGTCTCCCTCTCATGACTGAGCTTGTGACGCGGAGACTGGTGCCAGCGGAGACACCTGTGCGGACCGGAGCTGAAGGCCTGAAGCCTGGGCCTTGCAGCAGATGGAGTGAGACTCTCATCCCTCAGAGTCAGCAGCAGCGGAGCGGAGACTCTTCCCTACAGTCGGTCGGTCGGAGCTGAGGACCGGAGCGCAGGGGCTGTGACTGAGGAGACCAGAGCCGCCATTGGAGGGACCGGAGCTGAGGACGGTACCCAAGGATTGGTGAGAGAGCTGAGAGGCTCATCCTGCATTGATACACACGTTTTATGCCTATTGAACTGCCTAGGCGCAATTTACTTCAGAGCAGCAAATGTTACTTTCTGTGGATTACAAATACACCATTTAAAGCTACATGTGCACCACCTCTACAGATTTATTGCCGGTGAAGAACACTGTACTAGTACAAGGACTGAGCTCTATTGCTAGGGATCAGGCCTGGTCCGTTAGGTAGGCGCAGATAGATTTATTGCACCTCAGGGGTGCATAGCAGACAGTCGCCACACTTGGCGCTCCGTTTCCTCATTGCTAGTTGGTACATATGTGTGTACATGTTAAAGTGCATATTGCAGGGACCTGCTAAAGTATTGTGAGTCATATGTTTAAATGCATGTTACTATTTCTTTTCCTTACTGACAAAGTAAAGCCAGTTATTCTTATCTCAGCAGTCTGCTTGTGAGTTCATACCCATTACACTTAGAGTATAAGTGATGTTTATATGTGCATAGATTCATACCCCTTGACTAACTATGCCAGAGCGGGTAGAGCAAATTGCCGGGGGTTGGTGGAGCTGTACTCAGGGACCCAAAACAAACCAGCGGCTCTCTTAACTGGGGGTAGCGCTACATGCATTTGATAACATACGCACTGGGTGTATAAGTAACTTCTATATTGTTTTACATACACATATCAACTATTTAGTACAGTGCACCTCATTCATTGCACTTTGGTGCCTTTTCACTTTCTTAGCGCAGCTCCCTTTTATTTTATTTTGATTGATGTAGTATAACATTTTGAGCAGCAGCTTTACTCACTTAGATAGCGCGATTTTTTCTCTTTAAACATTTCTAAACGCAAACACAGCAAAACGCCGTTAAACGCAGCATGTAAACGCAGCAAAACGGACGTTTTAAACGTGGGTTACTATCTGTCAAGTTAAATCGTTCAGGAGAGGTTGTAAAAACATCCCGTGTACATTAAGGCCCCTTTCACACTTGTGCGACTTCAAAGTCACACGATTTTGCCGCAATTTCAAGGAATGGCTGTGTAAGTGGCATCAAAATCGGACCAAAGTAGTGCAGGGACTACTTTGAAGTCGGAACGACTTGAAGTCGTACTAATATGAATGGCTGTCATTGGAAATCATGGGGAACGACTTGTCATGCTACTTTCCAGTCCCAAATTGTGGGACAAGTCGTATAAGTGTGAAAGGGGCCTAAGCCTTATGGTGCTGTCTCTGGGACTTAAAACTCTAACAGAATTAACCACTTCAGCCCCGGACCAATTGGCAGCCAAAGGACCAGGCCCCTTTTTGCGATTTGGCACTGCGTCGCTTTAACTGACAATTGCGCGGTCGTGCGATGTGGCTCCCAAACAAAATTGGCGTCCTTTTTTTCCCACAAATAGAGCTTTCTTTTGGTGGTATTTGATCGCCCCTGTGGTTTTTATTTTTTGCACTATAAACAAAAATAGAGCGACAATTTTGAAAAAAATGCAATATTTTTTGCTTTTTGCTATAATTAATATCCCCAAAAAATATATAAAATTTTTTTTTTCCTCAGTTTAGGCCGATACGTATTCTTCTACATATTTTTGGTAAAAAAAATCACAATTAACGATTATTGATTGGTTTGCGCAAAAGTTATAGCGTTTACAAAATAGGGGATAGTTTTATAGCATTTTTATTAATATTTTTTTTTTACTAGTAATAGCGGCGATCAACGATTTTTATTGTGACTGCGACATTATGGCGGACACATCGGACATTTTTTACACATTTTTGGGACCATTGTCATTTATACAGCAATCAATGCTATTTAAATGCATTGATTCCTGTATAAATGACACATGCAGTGAAAGAGTTAACCACTAGGGGGAGGGGTTATGGGCTGTGACGTGTGTGTTTTTTTTAAACATTAGGGGGTGGGGCTGACGTCTGACGTCATTGATCGGCTTTCCCGATGACAGGGAACAGCCGATCAATGACAGGCAGAGTAGGAAGCGCGGGGAGAGGTTTGTTTACACAGACCTCTCCCCGTTCTTCAGCTCTGTGACCCGATCGCGGGACAACAGCGGCGATCGGGTCCGCTGGTCCCACGGCCGTGGTCACGGAGCTCCCGACCGGGTCACGAGAGCGCCGCCGGCGGCGCGCTCGTGGCCCGCGGCTAGGCAATTAAAGTGCCACGTACCTGTACGTGGTTTTGCCTAGCCGTGCCATTCTGCCGACGTATATGTGCAGGAGGCGGTCGGGAAGTGGTTAATAGTACAGGGGGAAAGAGGACCCCCTGGGAAAGGAAGTCACGGGCGGACCAAGCTGATTATAAAGGGAATTTTTATTGCACAATTAATAGAGACAAAATTACAAAAACTAGGTACCCACCACCAACACCTAGACTAATGGTAAAATAAGACAATGTTGTCTATATAAAAGCAGCTGCGTCACGTATACATCAAGCACACCCCATTTACACCCAAATAAAATTAAGGTACAAAAAGTTGCGGTTAAATGGGCATGTAAATCCTGGTGACTAACACCTTCACTAAACGTGCATATCCTGTCACTGTTGACCATCAAGCCCCCATCTGGGGGATACAGGGGTATTATATTGGGAGTCCACACATTTGAAAAGTAAACCTGTACGAAGCAATACCACTGGGTTAACTGAATTTACTCTTATTTAACTGGTGACATGCACTATATAGAGGGCGGCATATAGCCACTGACAGTCAATAATTAATTCAGATCTTCAGCTTCAGGCCAAGCCATGTTAGCAGGGGTAACCCAGTGTGAGGTTTATTAGCTAGGACAGTGGGTAAAGCTTATCTACAGGTCAGGACAGAGGTATTTGTGACAAAGGACCAATGGTCCGCTTACCTGTCCGTTATGGACAAGAGACTCTGATGTCTGACAGGTGTCCCAAATATTTTCATTAGGTTCTGTCTATAAGAGGATCTCGCACTTCACAAATCCTGTCGTCCAGGGTGCTCAATTGTCACATGGAAATCAAGGGAGCTTCACAGTATAGATCCGCTGATAGCGCTATAGCGATGTGAGGCATCTAGGTACACTGTCCTAATACCTCCGCTGGAGAGGGCTCCCACCATCCTCATGGTGTGTAGTGCACTTGCGCTGACGTGACGTGGTGCGTCATCTGTGACGTATAAAGTATCACTGGCATGCCATGTTTCACCCAGTCACGTGGGTTTTTTTCAAGGATGGGAGGGATCAAAAGCAGTCGTCTATTTATACACTTTTTTCCCACACAACACAGTTGATTGAAGGCTGCAATTCCCACAGCGACCACTAGATGTCAACCTCACAGTTTAAACACCACACATTCATTCTGCTGCTGGCCAGAAGGGCTCACATAAGGCATATCGTGGCAAACAAATAACAATGCGGAAGGGATCAGGGCACAGAGCAAAAGACAGAGCCAAAGTACCAGGGTTCCCAGGGTGATGAAGCAGTTAGAGACAGTATAGAAGTGGTAATATGCCATAATATACCAGTCTGAGACTGGATATTCTATAGGCATACCCAAACGGCAATCAAAGAGGACAGATTTTTGTCCTCCAAGCCAGAGTTTTATGTCCCTTACACATATAGTGAGTTCTGGCCCTAGTTAACGTTCTAGAAAGGGCTGAAAACTGAATGAAGTGTTCATGCCCAGGGGCGCAAGCGTTTTGAGCCTAAATATCCAATTTTTTTCTTTTTGCAGCAGGGTGGTATCGAAATTACTGCTATGTGATGGTAGGTTCAGGGGATAAATCCCCTTAATATTGATACCAGCCATGCTGCCTCCATGGAAATCTTCAAAATGTAATGCTAGTGGGGACATATATTCTCTTTTCTTCTTGTTCTCCTCCTTGCTTGAACTTTTGACACTTCTTAAGTGTTCGCCGATGCGAATTCGGAGTTGTCTCTTGGTTTTTCCGATCTAGTACTTCTTACATGGACACTCCAGCATATAAATGACTCTGGAGTTTGCACAGTTGATGAAAGTTTTAATTTGAAACGCCACACTCCGATTTGCATTGGTGAAGCTTGCAGTTTTTTCAACAAATCTACATATTTGGCAGTGCCCACATGCGTACATTCCTTTGAGAGACGGTAGATCAGTCAACCAGTTTGTGGTCTTGCCCCTAGTATATTCAGAGTGAAACAAGGTATCCATAACCACTTGCCTACCAGCCGCCGCAGTTGTACTGCGGCAGAATGGCACGGCTGGGCGAAACAACATTATGTTACGTCGCTTCGCTCTGTGGCCACTAGGGGCGCACAGTTTCCGGTTCTCTGAGGAGAGGAGAGACAGATCGTCTGTTCATACAGAGTATGAACAGCGATCTGTCATCTCCCCTACACAGTCCCATCCCCCTTTCAGTTAGAACACACACTAGGGAACACAATTAACCCCTTGATCCCCCTCTAGTGTTAACCCCTTTCCTGCCAGTGACATTTTTACAGTAATCAATGCATTTTTATAGAACTGATCGCTGTATAAATGTCAATGGTCCCAAAAATGTGTCAAAATTGTCCGATATGTCCACCATAATGTCGCAGTCCCGATAAAAATCGCAGATCGCCACCATTACTAGTAAAAAAAAAATTATAATAACATTGCAATAAAACTATCCCCTATTTTTTAGACGCTATAACTTTTGCGCAAATCAATCAATATACGCTTATTGAAAATTTTTTTACAAAAAATTTGTAGAATACATATGGGCCTAAACTGTGGAAAAAATAATTTTTTTATATATTTTTGGGGGATATTTATTATAGCAAAAAGTAAAAAATATTAAATTTTTTTCAAAATTGTCACTCTTTTCTTGTTTATAGCGCAAAAATAAAAAAACACAGAGGTGATCAAATACCACCAAAAGAAAGCTACATTTGTGGGAAAAAAGGATGTCAATATTGTTTGGGTGCAATGTCTCATGACCGCGCAATTGTCAGTTAAAGCGTTGCAGTGCCGAATCGAAGAAGTGCTCTGGTCAGGAAGGGGGTAAAATATTCCGGGGCTGAAGCGGTTAAGATTACTTAGTTGGGGACGGGGACCTACAATGTCAGTTAAAGCAGGGGATTTTGTGAGAATTCCCCAATGTTTTTGGAGTACATTCCTCACTTGTTCCCATTGTGCCCCATGGGTAGTGATTATCCTTAGAGGGGGTTCTTTACATAATGTCTTTTGACTTTCCTGCTTCTTAACCAGAAGGTCCCTCTTGTCTTTTGTCCAGGCCTTCCTCCGCACACTTTTAAGGACTTTATGAGAGTAACCTCTGTCTCTGAAACTACCAAACATCTCTCCTGCTTCTCTCTGAAAATCGTCATCCCTGTGAAGCCTCAGGAACTGACCCACAGGGATTCCTTTAACCAGATGATCTGGATGGTGACTAGAAGCCTACAAAAGCATGTTTGCTGCAGTCGGCTTTCTAAAAGTACAAGTAGTTATTCTGTTGCCAACTATAGAGATTTGTAGATCGAGTAGGAAACTGTCCTGGGGTCTACCATATGGGTTAACCTGATGTTTCTCTTATTATTATTTAAAGCCGAGAGGAACTCATAGAGTTGCTCTTCGTCACCAATCCATAACATAAAGATATCATCAATGTATCTCAGCCAGGTAAGTACCCCGCTGAGATACTTCGACATCTTGTAGAGCGTTTCCAGTTCCCATAGGCCCAAATGGAGGAAGGCGTATGATGGAGCCCAAGGTGCTCCCATCGCTGTCACCCTCGTCTGTTGATAGTATCCATCGAGAAATTGGAAATAGTTTTTAGTTAAGGCGAGATCTAGAAGCTCTAGAATAAACAAATTTTGCGCATCAAATTCAGGATGGATCATCTCCAGGAAAAAGGAGACCGCCCTGAGGCCCCACTCATGGAGTATCGACGTGTAGAGCGACTCCACGTCGATCCCCACCAGGAGGGCCCCAGGAGGAATCTGGTATATTATGGCATATTACCGCTTCTATACTGTCTCTAACTGCTTCATCACCATGGGAACCCTGGTACTTTGGCTCTGTCTTCTCCTCTGTGCCCTTATCCCTTCAGCATTGTTACAGCTATTTGTTTGCTACGATATGCCTTATGTGAGCCCTTTTGTCCAGCAACAGAATGGATGTGTGGTGTTTAAACTGGAAGGTTGATATCTAGTGGTTGCTGTGGGAATTGCAGCCTTCAATCAACTCAGTGTTGTGTGTGAAAAAAAGTGTATAAATAGATGACTGCTTTTGATCCCCCCATCCTTGAAAAACCCACGTGACTGGGGGAAACATGTCGGTAAAGACACCACCGCAGTGACGCTCTATACATCATGGATAACGCACCGTGTCACGTCAGCGCAAGAGCACTATACACCAGGACAGAGGGAGCCCTCTCCAGCTGAGTGCCTAGACGGCCTCACAACGCTATTAGCGGATCTTTACTGTGAAGCTCCCTTGATTTCCGTGTGATAATTGAGCACCCTGGATGATAGAATTTGTGAAGTGCGAGATCCCCCTATAGACGGAACCTAATGAAGATATCTGGGATAGCTGTCAGATATCAATGACTTTTGTCCATAATGATCAGGTAAGCGGACCATTGACTGTCTATATACTCTTGCACAAATACCTAAGTCCTGATCTGCAGATAAGCTTTACCCACTGTCCTAGCTAATAAGCCTCACATTGGGTTACCCCTGCTAACACGGCTTGGCCTGAAGCTGAAGATCTGAATGACTTATTGACTGTCAGTGGCTATATGCCGCCCTCTATATAGTGTATATCACCAGTTGAATAAGAGTAAATTCAGTCAACCCAGTGGTATTGCTTCGTACAGGTTTACTTTTGAAATGTGTGGACTCCCAATATATTAACCCTGTATCCCCCAGATGGGGGCCTGATGGTCAACAGTGACGGGATGTGCACGTTTAGTGAAGGTGTTAGTCACAAGGATTTACGTGCCCATTTAACCTCCACTCTTTGTACCTTAAATTTATTTGGGTGTAAATGGTGTTTGTTTGATGTATACGTGATGCAGCTGCTTTTTTATATAGACAACGTTGTCTTATTTTAAAATTAGTCTAGGTGTTGGTGGTGGGTACCTAGTTTTTGTAATTCTGTCTTTATTAATTGTGCAATAAAATTCCCTTTATAAACAGCTTGAACCGCCCGTGACTTCCTTTCCCATGGAGGTCCTCTTTCCCCCTGTACTATTACGAAGGCCATAGAAAAATGGATTGTGTGCACAGGATTACCAGTCAGACTGATCTGTTGCATGTTTGGGGAGATGCTCTGCCTGGGTCTTTTGCAGCATTTTGAAAGAAACCGAAAGACTGGCTGCTTTGATGTGGATGGTGCTTCTTCTACTTCCTGTGATTTTTCAATATTCTTACACATCATCTTCAGAGTCAGGCAGATCCTCATCTTGTAAGTGGGGCAATGTGGATTTTCTAATGGCACGGGCATACTCCTCTCCCTTCTTAAGCAGTTCCTGAATATTCTCATCCGCCAGATCAAGGGTTTTCACAGACAGCAGGGTTAACAAAACAAGTAGCTGCTGCAAGCACTGGTAAGAACATTTCATCAGTTACTTGGAGGGAGCTAAGAAAAAATGAAGCAAAACGCTGGTTCACATTCTCTTTCATTTTCTGTGCACTTGTGGCAAGGTCTTGGTAGCTAGTGTTCTGTTTAAAGTCCTCAAGGTGGCTGAGTAGAGAGTAGATAAAAGAGAGCAGGGACATGGACATGGTGTCACTCTTGAGGGTTTTAGCATGTTCTGCTCCACAAAGGGCAGCAGCAGGTTATGCAACGATGTGAGCTATTTCCATTTAAAGTGATTCTAAAGTCTTGTTTAAAAAAATAAAAAAAAATAACAAACATGTTATACTTACCTCCTCTGTGCAGTTAGTTTTGCACAGAGTGGCCTGGATCCTCCTCTTCTCTGGTCCCTCTTCGCTGCTCCTGGCCCCTCCCTCAAGTCGAGTGCCCCCACAGCAAGGAGCTTGCTATGGGGCACCGGAGCTGAGTCACAGCTCTGTGTGTCCATTCAAACACTGAGCCCCAACCTGGAGCCGCCTCCTCTCTCATATGATTGGCTAACTGATTTTGATTGACAGTCACAGGCTGCTGCTGTCTCTCAGTCAATCAAGAGGAGAGTCTCGGACAGCTAAGACACTCACTGACATCGCTGGAGAGAGATGGGGCTCAGGTAAGTAATTTGGGGGAGGCTTTGGGGGAGGCTGCTACACACAGAAGGTTTTTTTATCTTAATGCATAGGATGCATTAAGATAAAAAAACATTCTGCCTTTACAACTCCTTTAACTAGGGAGCAAGCTGTGTCCCATCCCATGTTGTTTGTGATTTGGCAGACCGACTCTTTCAGTTTGAGGAGTCTTTCGATCATGTTGAATGTACTAGTAGTTTTACTTGACCAGCGTATGGGGCAGTCATTTAAAATAGTAAGGCCACACTGCTCCGATATCTTCAGTGTTGCAATGGAAGACTTGAAGACATTCACTATTGATCTTGCTTTAATAAAAAAGTGGGGAATTTGGGACTTTGAATGAAGCCATGGCCTGGTATGGTCATGTGCCTTCATCCCTATCATTGTGAGGAAAAGGAGCAAAAATGCAGCAGGAAAAGCAGCATAGAAGCAACAAAAAAATGGTGGGACTATATATAAGGCTCATGGTAAAAAAATTAATAGAGTGGTGGACAGTAAAATATTTAATAATACATAGATACATGTTTACATACATTAAATGTCATATACAGGCACATTTCCAGGGTGCCAATTTCTAAAACGATAATATCAGGTAACATATTTATAAACATTAATCACATGATAAGATTAAGGAGTCCACCAATATTCATGATTGGGTATACACAATTGAAAGGAAGCATCTGCATGGTCTATGTTCTTTCTGATCCCTGTCACCCAAAAATTGTGTATATGAGCACATATCTTAGTGGGCGTGTAATTGAAGTAGACGACATCTGGTAGCTCGACGCGTTTCAAGGCTTTAAGCCGCTGTTCAGGAGCAGACATGTGATGCATCTTCAATGGGAGAGTAAATTAACAAAGTAAACTAGCTTGTATCAATATAGGGGAGGATAGATAGAAAACACCCCCCCTCTATTTGAAACAAGATCACTTACAGATGTATGTGCACCTAATGGCATGATGTCAGGGACCATGGGCCACCCGAGGGCATCAGTATTGGGAGCTGAAGGGGCAGGTTCAGCGGCGTTGCCCATCACAGACAGACCACGCCCCAGGCGGATCCGTGCACACTGAGTACTCCTGGTGTAAACCAATATTGGGGCTATGTGAGTGAATTAATAATTAAAAGTGAGGATGGACTGGATGGGAAAGGTGGTTGGTGCAAAAATTAAAAACGATATGGTTGCGACTAAGCGGGAGTGGAGGTGGAGGCCCATAGTGAAAGGTCGCCACCAAGACACCCAGTTACAGGGGAGGGGAAGTGGGGGGGATAAGGGGAGTGGATGGCTTGTGAGGGTCTGATAAATACCTGGTGCTTGAAGGGAGGAAAAGCAGTCCAACGAAAAAAATGTGAAAGCCAATGTTCAAGAGAGCTCAGAGCAACCCAGACCCCACCAGGGCGGCTGCCTATAAGTGCACGCCGCTGCAGACCAACCCAACTCCCAACGTCACGAGCATGACGGAAGGGGGGGAGGGACGCAGACACCTGGGTGGTTATTCGTCCAGCAGTTGGCACCATCACAGCCCCACTCAGGTGCTCGTGGAGATGGAAAATGACCCGCCAGTGAGACAGCTTCATGAGGACGCTGCACGTCCGGTGCGTTGGTGTGATGTCGATGCGTAGTGACGGCGCGTTTGCCCCCCGAGGGGCAAAGAGGCGGGCGGGGGAGGAACGCCCGCAATGCGCATCGCAGCTCCCGAACTAAGTGATTCCGAGCAACATCACAGTTAAACACCCATGTTGCCATATGCACAATGATCTAATAATAACTGTAGAATATCACCAAAGTAGAGTAGAACTGAAGATAATACATAGTTAAGAGAGCAAGCAGATTGTCTGGGGAAAGCTAACATAGGACCATTGTTACTAAACGCAGGACTAATTGTTGAAAAGGTAAAACCATAGATGCTACCATGAGCTTCCATCTCTAAATTGATAATCATAAAAAAGGGGGGAATTGGGGAATTTGGGACTTTGAATGAAGCCATGGCCAGGTATGGTCATTATATCCATCCCTATCATTGTGAGGAAAATGAGCAAAAAGGCAGCAGGAAAAGCAGCCTAGAAGCAACAAAAAAGGGTGGGCCTTTATATGAAGCTCATGGTAATAGAATGGTGGATAGTAAAATATTTAATGATACATAGATACATAGATACATGTTTACATACATTAAGTTTTTTATACATAGACATGCACATTTCCATGGTGGCAATTTCTTAAACGGTAATATCTGGTAGTAACATATTTATAAACATTAATCACATGATAAGATTAAGGAGTCCACAAATATTCATGATTGGGTATACACAATTGAAAGATAGCATCTGCACGGTCTATGGCAGTGGTCATCAACCCTGTCCTCAGGGCCCACTAACAGGCTAGGTTTTAAGTATTACCTTGGGGAGATGCAGACTAGAATACTGCAATCACTGAGCAGCAAATGATATCACCTGTGATATATTTCAGTTATCTTGCAAACCTGGCCTGTTAGTGGGCCCTGAGGACAGGGTTGATGACCACTGGTCTATGGTCTTTCTGATCCCTGTCACCCAAAAATTGTGTATATGAGCACATATCTTAGTGGGCGTGTAATTGAAGTACACGGCATCTGGTAGCTTTGCGCATTTCGCAGCTTTGAGCTGCTCTTCAGGAGCAGACATATGATGTATCTGCAATGGGAGAGTAAATTACCAATGTCAGGGACCGTGGGCAACCCGAGAACATCAGTATCGGGAGCTGAGGGGGCATGTTCAGTGGCGGCACCCATCACAAACAAAGCCCCAGGCAGATCCAGGCACAACGAGCATCATTGTTGAGTGAATCTATTGAGTAAACCAATATTGTAGTCTCCCTACCTGATCAGGATAACCCACGGGATGCCATCACTAAGCCCATCCTGGAGGTGTAGCAGATTGGAGCATGCTCTGCTGGGGTTTTTTTTTTTGCCTTCCTCTGGATCAACTGTGGGTATAGAATTGGGTATATTGGATTGTACGATAATTTGGTTGAACTGGATGGACTTGTGTCTTTTTTCAGCCTAGCTAACTATGTAACTATGTAACTATGTGATCGATGCAAGTAAGGCTGCTGTGATGGTACATATAGCCACAGAGTGCACATTAATTCGGCATGACCTGGATAAAATCCGGGGCAGACTCACAGTAGCTGAG
The DNA here is from genome assembly GCA_028564925.1 of Lithobates sylvaticus. Lineage (NCBI taxonomy): Eukaryota > Metazoa > Chordata > Amphibia > Anura > Ranidae > Lithobates > Lithobates sylvaticus. The sequence continues at coordinate 445,303,906 of CM053028.1, forward strand.
GACAGGATATCAGAGGTGGAGGATGCCTCTCATTCTCAAGGCAATCAACTAGCTGAGCTGCAAGACAGGGTGAAAGCGTTGCAACATCGGGCTGATGACGCAGAAGACAGGCAGAGAAGGAACAATGTGAGTGATGGGGCTACCAGAGGCAGGGGAGGGCTGGCAGCCTTAGGCCTGGGGGGAAAGTCTAGTCAAGTGGCCCATTAAACTACCAATCAGCTCACCATCACCAGTCCCCATTAATGCAGTATGATCAGTGCCCTTCAATGCAGCCTCACTAGTGTCTATCAATGCAGCCTCACTAGTGTCTATCAATGCAGCCTCATCAGTGCCCATCAATGCAGCCTCACCAGTCCCCATCAGCTCAGCCTCACCATAGTCCATCAATGCAGTCTGTTCAGTGCATGGGTATTAGAGAGAGAAGAGCTGCTGGATTACACAGAGCAGAGATCTCCCGCTTACCCGGTGTGGCTGCTGTCATACGAAGTCCTGCCTCCTGGACCAGCTTCTTTGATAGACATCACCAGTGTGCTGTTTATCATAGGACGTCTTTGGCTTCCCAGGAGTACACTGAAGTACACATTACCGAGGAGCTGATGCATGTGCCCAGTGGCTGCGATGTCCGCCGGGCACCCGTGATCTCTTACGACAGAGCAGGAACATGGATCTGTGTGTGTGTGTAAACACACAGATCCACGTCCTGTCAGGGGAGAGGAGACAGAAGATGTGTTCCTAGCATATAGGAACACTGATCAGTCTCCTCCCCCAGTCAGGCCCACCCCCCCCCACAGTTAGAATCACTCCCTAGGTAACACATTTAACCCCTTGATCGCACCCTAGTGTTAACTCCTTCCCTGCCAGTGACATTTATACAGTAATCAATGCATTTTTAAGGCTCTGATAAATATAAGTGTCACTGGTCCCAAAATAGTGTCAAAAGTGTCCGATCTGTCCACCGCAATGTCACAGTCACAATAAAAATCTCAGATCGCCGCCATTACTAGTAAAAAAAAAAAAATAATAAAAATGCCATAAATCAATAACCTATTTTGTAGACGCTATAACTTTTGCGCAAACCAATCAATATACGCTTATTGCAATTTTTTTTTTACCAAAAATATGTAGAAAAATACATATCATCCTAAACTGAGGAAAAAAATTTTTTTTTTAAATTGGGATATTTATTATAGCAAAAAGTAAAAAATCTTGTGTTTTTTTTTTTTTTTATAATTAATTTGGGTACAGTGTTGTATGACCGCACAATTGTCATTCAAAATGTTACAGCGTTGAAAGCTGAAAATTGGCCTGGGCAGGAAGGGGGTGAACATGCCTGGTATTGAAGTGGTTAATTAATGAAAGTGTATTTCTTCCAAAAAAATTGTATTTGTAAAACCGCTGCACAAATACTGTCTGACATAAAATATTACAACAATCGTCATTTTATTCTCTAGGGTCTCTGCTAAAAATAAAAATAAATATATATAATATATATATATATATATATATATATATATATATAATGTTTGGGTGTTCTAAGTAATTTTCTAATAAAAATACTGATTTGTTACTTGTAAACAACAAGTGTCAAAAAAAGGTTTAGGCATGAAGGGGTTATTAATATCAGCTCCCAGCTTGAAACAATGGGAAGGAAGAGAGAAATCTTCATAGTGTAAGACCATTCTTTTTAATAACAAAAGAAACACATTCACCAAAAATCTTACATTATCTCTGCTCTGTCCTCAAGCCTCATGGAGTGACAGTCTGCTCCCCTGCAGCCTCATCCGTCCTCCTCCTGTGGGCAGGATGGGGAATTTTTTGCACCCAGGAATTGCTATTGGCGATAGGGACTACATGTCCCACGATGCTTTGCAGCTGCTGGAGGCTTGGCTGATGGGCTCCCTCCCTCTACCAATGAGGAAGCAGGGGAGGATACAGAGTGGGCGGCCGAGCTCTGTGAGCGGAGCTCACACATGCTGCAGCGTTCGGCGGAGAGGGAGGGGGGAAATCCCCCCACACGAGCTGACAGGTTGGCTCTCACTCTGTCAGTGGATTAGTGTGGATAGAGTGCGACCGGCGGGAGGTGCGAGGCTGCGGGAACCGAGCGCCCCCCACTACATAAGTGAGTGCCACTTGAGCTTCGGCGCCCCTGCCTCAGCTTGCGGCCCCTGCCCTGACCCGACTTCCTCCAGAAAAAAAAAATTGTGAGCAGGCGGCCGCCGGCCATTATGTGTATATGTTAGGGCAGCCTGGGAGGAAATTGCCACCCTGCCCCCCGGCCCAGCCCGCCCCTGACCAGAGGGGGCTAAAGGGGCCAAGCCGACCACATTTGCAGAACAATTTTTCAAACAACTCCTAGACCTGGGGGACCCCCCCCCCCCCCCCACCTATGTGGTGGAACAGGCTTACGAGGTCCCCACTGGCAGACGTCTTCCTGGTGAATTCCCACGGCCTTTTTTGGCTAGATTCCTGAACTACACGGACTGTGACATGATCTTGGCAGAATCCAGGAAACATCAAGAGCTGCGTTATGAAGATACCCGTGTGATGTTGTTCCCTGACTTCTCTGCAGAAACCCAGAAAAGGAGACGCTCACCTCCTCCGCTTAGTCACAACCATATTGTTTTTCATTTGTGTACCAACCACCTTTCCCATACTGTCCATCCTCACTTTTAATTATTAATTCACTCACATAGCCCCAATATTGGTTTATTTAATAGATTCACTCAACAATGATGTTTCCCAGGTTTACACCAGGAGTGCTCGTTGTGCCCGGATCTGCCTGGGGCGTTGTCTGTGATGAGTGCCGCCGCTGAACATGCCCCCTCAGCTCCCGATACTGATGCCCTCGGGTGGCCCACGGTCCCTGACATTGTTAATTTACTCTCCCATTGCAGATACATCACATGTCTGCTCCTGAAGAGTGGCTCAAAGCTGCGAAATGCACAAAGGTACTAGATGTAGTGTACTTCAATTACACGTCCACTAAGATATGTGCTCATATACACAATTTTTGGGTGACAGGGATCAGAAAGACCATAGACCAGTGGTCATTAACCCTGTCCTCAGGGCCCACTAACAGGCCAGGTTTGCAAGATAACTGAAATACATCACAGGTGATATCATTTGCTGCTCAGTGATTGCAGTATTCTAATCTGCATCTCCCCAAGGTAATACATAAAACCTGGCCTGTTAGTGGGCCCTGAGGACAGGGTTGATGACCACTGCCATAGACCGTGCAGATGCTATCTTTCAACTTTGTATACCCAATCATGAATATTGGTGGACTCCTTAATCTTATCATGTGATTAATGTTTATAAAAATGTTACTACCAGATATTACCGTTTTAGAAATTGCCACCATGGAAATGTGCATTTCTATGTATATGAAATTTAATGTATGTAAACATGTATCTATGTATCATTAAATATTTTACTATCCACTATTCTATTAATTTTGTTATCATGAGCTTCATATAAAGTTCCACCCTTTTTTGTTGCTTCTTTGTTGCTTTATCAAAGATTCTTCGGTCCAACATCTTATGGGAATAATTTTACAGAAGATACAAATAAAGTGGACAAATAACAAATATACACCAGTAGAGCAGACAGCCCCGAGATCATTAATCTCATATCCATTTGATAATTGACTGTAGTGTCATCATGTAAAAGAATAATAAAATTGTCTCACCACAGATTATTAATTTTGGACTCACAGTCGCTTTCTGTCATGGGGGAGCCTTCAATCTCCAGCCCCCAATCTGGCATTACAAAACCTACAAAACCTGCAAAAAGCATTAAACTGTTTTCCTCACTCACAATAAACATGCCAGAGCACTGCACTTTGCATTAGTGTGAACTCTGTGTCATTCCTACATCCATTTTTACAGTGGCAGGGCCATCAATGCTATATTGAATTAGAGCTTACTAGGCCTCTGCACTGAAATATAAATGACTACTGACCATGAATTGAAAATGCTAATTAAACACATTCTATATGGTATGGGGGCTTAATTTATCATGTATGATTAAGGCGAGGTCGTGCCTTCGAAACATGTTCTGATTGGCCAGACAGCGTGTAGACGGCTCCCCAGTTTGACAGCCCTGGACCACTCCCACCCAGAGACATACAGCCGATGTCTCCATGAGGCTAATTGAGGCTCCAGCTGCGGCTAACACACGGTGCTTGTGGATCCCTCAATAGAGACTTTCCGGTGGTCCTCCTGTGACACTGCACGTGGAAGCTCCCACCTGCTCTAGCACTTTGCAAGTGCTCCAACATTGGATTGGCTTGGCGCTTCTCTCTCCTCCTTTTTCTTAATTTATCTCAGCCTTAGTGGGCCACGTAATGAAGAGAGACAAGAGGGAGAACTGCCGTGCAGATCTATTGGCATTCTTTAAAATGGCTAAAAGGGGTAGAGGCCTATGCCAGAGTGGAAAATTACTGTATGTACAATACCTAAAAAGGTTTAAAGGTTAAAACCTCACCCATAATTATGTATACAAGTGCAGCGCTAACATAGATGGACAAGTGTCCCTGATTTTCACTTGAGATCCCGCAGGAGTATAACAGCCCGTGGGAACTGTTGTGAGCCAGGAGTATAATAATTAACCCTATATGTGAGGGTGTCAGCTAGATTGCTCTGCTGGTGTGTGCTCAAATTGAAGTTGAAGCCTTCAGTAGGCGAAACATGTAGGGTTGGATGTCTACTGAAGCCACATTTTAATTTTTTTGCGCAAATGCTTTTAAAACCGTTTTTATCCAATAAATGCCAATTGGGAAATTGGTTTCACACTATGAGGAGTTGCTTCTCTGTCTCTGTTTCCTCCTCTACCTGAGCTGCTGTGGATAAGGATCCCCCAGAGAAGTTTTACTACTGCTTACTTTCTAAATCCGGCATTTCCATCGAGCCGCAGGTAAGCGACTGCATTGACACCTGGAGGAAAGGTCCAGTGAGATCCAGCAGATCGCAACAGATCCATTATCTATCCGGTGTATCCGTTATAAGCCTTGTTGACTCACCCTGAGAGGGGTGAGTCCATCAGCTCTGGTAAGAGTACCCACCTTTACCGTTTGTCCTTAGAGCCTGTTAAGCTGACCACACACCTTGAATACCTCCAGTGATACACCTGCATCTAGTGAAGATACTGCAAATTGAACTGTCTTCTGTCCGTTCTGTCACTATACCCATACCAACAGGACTATTTGCACATTGTCATATGGTTAGACAGACTTTGAATAGAGGATGGATGTAGGCACGCTTTGAAGGGAGCCAATTCCCATGCCAGTACAGGGGATTATTCTTTCCTTTTCCTGTTCACTGTTTTGATTGTATAGTCAGACAGGTTATACACCATATGTTTGGTTCAGCTTGGTTGTCCACTGTGTAGCGGCGTATGTTTTCACTTATGGGAGTGTATTTAACATATGCCTAAGGATCAGTATTATTTTAACACCTTAATTCACCTGTTACAGTCCTATTACATATTCCAGCGATTTGGTGTCACATGTCCTAATAGTCTGTGTTACATGAAGCTGTGACTCCTGAAGGAGACCAAATAGGATCTTGCTTTAACCTGGGGTGGATTTGTCCTGTGCCCACGGTTAAAAGGGGTTTAAACACCCAGCACCACCCCTTCCCCTCCCCCTTTCACATGATATAATTTCTCACAGTTTTACTAGTTGTGTTTATTATAATCGCATTATCTAATGCAACCTTCAACTACTTTAATTTGAGCACACACCAGCAGAGCAATCTAGCTGACACCCTCACATATAGGGTTAATTATTATACTCCTGGCTCACAACAGTTCCCACGGGCTGTTATACTCCTGCGGGATCTCAAGTGAAAATCAGGGACACTTGTCCATCTATGTTAGCGCTGCACTTGTATACATATTTTCTTTTTACAATTTTCGTCTGATTGTTGTGCTAGCAGCTTTTGTTTCTTGTTTGTTTGGCGCAATATTACCCCACCACTTTTTTGACTCACCCATAATTGCCATTTAGGTGCAAACTCACACTAGAACAGATTTCGACAGGCAGCTGAAGAGAGGAAAGAAGGAATGCCGATGACGCACACCCACGCGTTTAATATAGTGGAAGAGACAAACTCAGCCTGGGCCCCCCACCAGGCCACACCCCCAACACATTTTTGCTCCACCCCCCCACAGCTTAATCACTTTACCTCTCTGGCAGCGGTCTGTTCCTGATTCAGCACATCAGACAGTTTCTTTTTTTTTGCGCAAACTTTATTTTAAGTGTACAAAAGTACACTTCATTCATGTCGCTGTACAGTAACATCTCTGCTGTACAGTGCCATATGCGTCTGTACAGTGCGCTGTCATAAAATGCAGCATATGGCTGTGTTGCAGTGTTAATGGGACAAAATTGTGATGAGTGTTTTACAATGCAATAAAATGCGTAAATTCGCCCTGAAGGTTTTGACTTTGTGAACTTCAGCATTGTGTTTTCCTTGAGTGGGCTATGGTGGGCTTGGTGGTATTAAAGTAATTCTAAAGGCAAAATTTGTATATTTTAAAAATAACAAAGATGGCATTCTTACCTGCTCTGTGCCAAGGGTTTGCACAGAGCAGCCCCGATCCTCCTCTTCTCGGGTCCATCGGCAGTGTTCCTGGTCAACCCCCTGCCAAGTGCCCCTATAGCAAGCCGGGGCACTCGTGCATGCTCCCTCCTGATCCAGCTCTGTTTGTCCATTGACACACTAGCTGCTACTCGGCCCCATCCCCCCCTCCTCACTAGCTGTGATTGACAGCAGCAGGAGCCAATGGCTCTTGCTGCTGCCTCTCTGTCCAGTGTGGAGAGAGAAATCTAAGCGAGCTGCTGCTCTTGTGCACATCGCTGGATCGAGATTGGGCTCATGTGAATATTTAGGGGAAGGGGGGGCATGCAGAGTGTTTTTTTATCTTAATACATAGAATGCATTAAAGTAAAAACCTTATGCAATAAGATCCAATTTAAATATCAGTTTGACGTGGTCATGGGGTATTTTTAATTATTGGTTTATGTATTAGGGAGGATTAGACCCTTAACTATATCCTTTTTGCCTTAGAGCATGACTATCATACATGCAACAAAGTGCAAGGTACTTAAATGTCCACAGCCCCAAATGCAGAGTGTTGAATGTTTCTTTCAATCCATAGTGCTTTACCCAGCTTTTCTTCTCAGTGTAACATTACATTTTTTTAGGGGGATTGGTTGATTTTATATAATTTGGTGATCTTTGAAAACCCCTTACCAGACTCAAAGGCAATCACAAGTTTCTTTCTGAGGGTCTTATGCCCCGTACACACGGTTGGAAATTCCGACCACAAAATCCGTCGGTTTTTTTCCGACGGATTTTGTCCGACACTGGTATTGCATACACACGGTCGGACAAAGTTGTCGGAAAATCCGATCATTCTGAACGTGGTGACGTTCGTTGCGTACGATCTCAAATTTTTTCCGTCGGAATGTCCGACGGAAAAAGTCTGATGGAGCCCACACACGGTCGGATTTTCCGACAACATGGTCTGATAGGACATTTTCTGTCGGAAATTCCGACCGTGTGTATGGGGCATAAGAGAGCCTTACTGATCTTGGCATGATGACACCACACACAACATAAGCAAAGAGGGATGAAACAAATCTCCCTACATAAGTTTTACATGTATATCTGCTGTCTTCAGCTTTCTGTATTCTTTAGAAAGTTCAGATCGTGTTATTTTTTTATCTAAGGTACTTATATAGTACCGTCAATTTACTCAGGGCTTTACATATACATTGTACATTCACATCAGTCCCTGCCCTCAAGGAGCTTACAACCTAAGGTCTCTAACACATATTCATACATACTAGGGCCAATTTAGACAGGATCCGATTAACCTACCAGTATGTCATTAGAGTGTGGGAGGAGTACCCAGAGGAAACCCACGCAGGAAAAGGGAGGACATGCAAACTCCAGGCAGATGGTGTCGTGGTCGGGATTTGAACCAGCGACCCTTTTTGCTGCTAGGTGAAAGTGCTAACCAGAGCCGATCCTGAGCGGGGTGCACGGGGTGCACCGCACCCCAGCGCTCTACTGCACCCCCTGGAAGACGGGCGCCGGCCAAAGCTGAGTGCACTGGCTTGCTAGAATCGCCGGCCGCCCCAGCATTCAGAGCACGCCGCGGCCTCCCCAGCATTCATTGCGCGCCGCCTCCGCGGCTAGTGTACAATCTCCGCCCACCTCTGCCATGTTCTTCAGACAGCGTGGCTCAGAGGGGGCGGAGCGAACGGAGCATGTCTGAAGAGAGAGCTGCTGTGCCTTGCTGTGAGACGAGTGACTCCAGTCTCCAGTCCCTGCACTGCACCAGACCAATAAAGGAAGTAAGTAAGTGACAAAGTTGTGCCCATCAAGCGCCCACTGTGCCCATTAAAAGCTGCCACTGTGCCCAATCAAATGCCCACTGTGCCCATCAAAAGCTGCCACTGTGCCCAATCAAATGCCCACTGTGCCCATCAAAAGCTGCCACTGTTGTGCCCATCAAACGCCCACCATGCCCATCAAACTCCCACTGTGCCCATCAAAAGCTGCCACTGTGCCCAAACACAGCCACTGTGCCAATCAAACGCAGCCACTGTGCCAATCAAACGCAGCCACTGTGCCCATCAAAAGCTGCAACTGTGCCCATCAAACGCCCACTGTGCCCATCAAAAGCTGCCACTGTGCCCATCAAAAGCTGCCACTGTGCCCATCAAACGCAGCCACTGTGCCCATCAAATGCAGCCACTGTGCCCATCAAACGCAGCCACGGTGCCCATTAAATGCAGCCACTGTGCCTATGTAAAGCAGCTACTGTGCCCATCAAATATAGCCACTGTGCCCATCCAACACAGCCACTGTGCCCATCAAATGCAGCCACTGTGCCTATTTAAAGCAACTACTGTGCCCATCAAACATAGCAACTGTGCTCATCAAACGCAGGCCCTGTGCCCATTAAAAGCAGCTACTGTGCCCATCAAATGCAGGCCCTGTGCCCATTAAAAGCAGCTACTGTGCCCATCAAACGCAGCCACTGTGCCCCGCCTAAAAGCAGGCACTGTGCCCAAACGCAGCCACAATGCCCATTAAAAGCAGCCACTGAGCCCATCAAATGCTGCCACTGTGCCCATCAAACGCAGCCACTGTGCCCATCAATCTCAGCCACTGTTCCATCAAACGTTGCCACTGTGCCATCAAACGCTGCCACTGTGCCCATCAAACGCAGCCACTGTGCCATCAAACGTTGCCACTGTGCCATCAAACGCTGCCACTGTGCCCATCAAATGCTGCCACTGTGCCCATCAAACACAGCTACTGTGCCCATCAACGCAGCCACTGTGCCCATCAAATAGTGCCACATCAAATGCTGTCACTGTGCCCATCAAATTGTGCCCCTACACCCACTCGCCGTCTGCCTGACACTTACCCTGTCTCGGTGGCGGCAGGTGACAGCGGCAAGCGGTGGGACCTTGCAGCATGTCAGACAGTGGCTCTGTTTCCTCCATGCGTCTCCCCCCTCCTCCCGATAGGCATCCAATCGTAGCGCCTGACGTTTCAGCCAATCAGGTGACGGGTAACAGACCCACGCACCTGATTGCCTGAGAGGCGGTTCAGTGTTAGGAAAGCAAATATTCATTTGCTTTTCTAACACAGCTGGGTGAACTGCTTTGCGCTCGCAGTTCACCTTTTTTGAAGACTATTAGAGCCTATGGCTCTGATCAGGTGCTTTAAAAACACCCCCCGCTGTTGTAATTCTGGAGCCCGGCATCCGAAAAGGGGCCAGGTGCCTGAATAGGGGGTGGCTACAGCGCCCATGGATAGATTCATGCTATGCATGAATCTATCCATTATACACAGAGGGGGTAGCTGGAGAGAGGGGGCAGCACCGTATACACCGCTCCTAAAGCGCCCCTGCCATTGAAATCGGCAGCGGTGCTTTGCGGGCACTTTTAACCCTTTTTTCGGCTGCTGGGGGAGGGGTTAAAAGCGCCCCACTAGCAGCTGAAAATCCGCTAGCGTCTCAGTGTGAAAGTGCCCTAAGTGTTCACAACAAAAAAGGGAGAAACACAGCAACCTGGCCTAAAAGGGGAATAACCAAAAAGCTTCAGGATGAAGACTCCACTCAGGCCAGATCTCCATTATTAAGCCCGATGGTGAAATGCATCGGGACCATGGCTTGGGTGGAGTCAGGCTGAAGTCGTCATGTTTACTTACCACTTGGGCTGGGTTCCTGTGTGGCAGTGTTTTTCCCTTTCTAGTGTATGCTACAAAGCCAATGGGTGGGCTCTGTAGCCACCTGCACCCTTGAGTAGGAGTCACCGGAGTTGAAAGTGTTACTAAACCCAGGACGCTATCTAAACATAGCAGTTTTATGGTCCTGGGGGGTTTCTGTTATTCACAAAGTGCAGTTACATTTTTTTTTAAACTTCATTATATTTAGAATACATTAACCAATCCGTCCTCGCTTTTGCTTGGTAGTCTGCCTAGTTGAATATATGTGTGTACAGGCGTCGTATATATAGCAAAGGTGGATCCATATGTGCTACTTAGAGTGTTCCCAAACTATGGCCCAAAAGGTCACGTGAATAAAAAAAAAAATAAAAGTTGTTCAAATGCCATTACATGCAAAAGATACCCCTAGCCCACTGGGTGTAAAGCAGTGGGGATAGGTGGGGAGAGAGATAAGTGGAATATTCACATGCGGGGGGGGGGGGGGTTGGGGGTGATCATATATATCAATATATCTATAAGGGAAACAAAAACAGTAGCCTGCAGATCACGTACCTAGTGTAACTGTGCCTGTGGTATCCAAGTAAGCTGTTTAACCACTTCCCACCCAGCCAATGTATATAAATGGCCGGGTGGGCGCTCTCTCCTTCTGAGTGGACGTTCAGGAATGTCCCTCAGAAGGAGGGGGATCGCGCGCGTGCCCGAGCAGTGGCGCAATCCCGATGCACTCGTGTCACCCGGACACGGCGCATCTTAGATCGGCAGGAGGGCTCTGTGATTGGCCCTCCTGATCACATGATGGCCGTGTCCAATCACAGTCGTCATGTGATGTAAACACAGAGCCGGTTGCTAGGCAATCGGCTCTCCTCTCCTCACACAGTAGTTGTTGTCAGGAGAGGAGAGGGGATCGCTGCAGCCGGATGGTGATCAGTAAGTATGAGCTGTTTTTTACAGGTTTTTACTCACTGATCACCAGTCTAGTGTCACCACACAGTGTAAACACACATGTCCCCACACAATGTCCCCAAAACACGTCACCAAAATACCTGTCCCCCACATATGTCCCACTAAAATCACATGTCCCAATGATTATCTACACACATACGTCCGTGATCACCTGCGCACATCTGTACATGATCATTTGCGTACATATGTCCGTGATCACATGAACCAATTATTATACACTTAGCAGATTTTTTTTACCAAAAACATGTAGCAGGATACACTTTGGCTTAAATTTATGACAAAATTCGATTTTATTGGATTTCTTTTAACCACTTGCAGCCCGCCATATAGCAGAATGACGGCGGCAAAGTGGTTTCAATATCCTGACTGGGCGTCATATGACGTCCTCATCGCGGCGATTGCTGTTGCGGTGTGTCAGTCGGACACCCCGCAACACCGATCTAGGTAAAGAGTCTCTGACGGAGACTCTTTATCCCGTGATCAGCCCTGTCCAATCAATTTACAATGTAAATAGGAAGAGCTGGTGATCGGCTTTTCCTCACTAGAGGAGAGCCGATCGGTGGCTCTCCTAACAGGGGGGGGTTTGTGCTGATGGTTTATCAGCGCAGCCCCCCCTCGGATCCTGCCCAGGACCACCATAATGCCGCCCAGGACCACCAGGGATGCCACCACACTGGACCACCAGGTATGCCCCCCCTAGACCCCCAGGGAAATGCACACCTGTGCCCAGGCAGCTGTCAATCAATGCCCAGGCAGCTGCCAATCAGTGCCCACTGACAATGCCTACCACTGCCAGTGCCAGAAAGTGAAAATAATAAGGCATTGGATATAAACTTGAGATGTATCCAGTAGTCCAACGCTGATAGGGTTAACGGCAGCTCCAGGAAAGAGACCCTCCAAGTGAGAACAGGGGGGGGGGGGGGAGGAACCCGTCCTGTGATCCGTTCACAACTCAGATAGCCAGCCAAATCCTAGTACAATCCTCCGTTTGGAGAGAAAACACAAAAGGGGCCACCCATAGCGTGATACTGATAATAATGGGTTTTTATTAAAAGCGGATTAAAAATAACTTACATCAATGTAGTGAAAATAAGCGAAAAGGATAATAACACAACACTGCCGGCCGGTCAGTGTGAACCCGTCCCTTGATCCAATGTCAGTCTGTAGTGGTGGCGTTGCTGCGTGCCTTCCCATACGACGTTTCGTCATAAATGACGTTTTCAATCGTTCCCCATTGAAAACGTCATTTATGACGAAACGTCGTATGGGAAGGCACGCAGCGACGCCACCACTACAGACTGACATTGGATCAAGGGACGGGTTCACACTGACCGGCCAGCAGTGTTGTGTTATTATCCTTTTCGCTTATTTTCACTACATTGATGTAAGTTATTTTTAATAAAAACCCATTATTATCATCGGGGATGATGCTTAGATTGATTTTTTCTGGACTCTTTCAGTGCCTCATATCAGTGTCGTGTATCAGTGCCCATCAGTGCCATGTATCAATGCCCATTAGTGCCCAGCAGTGCCACATATCAGTGCCCAGTAGTGTTGCCTATCAGTGCCTCCCATAAGTACCCATCTTTTCATCCTTACAGTGCCCATCAGTGTCATCTATCAGTGCCCACCAGTTCCAACCTGTGCCACCCATGAGTACCCACCAGTGCCGCCTATCAATGGCCATCAGTGCTGCATATCAGTGCCACCCATCAGTGCCGCCTACCAGTGGCCATCAGTGCTGCATATCAGTGCCCGTCGTCGGTGCCTGTCAGTGCCCACTCATTGGTGCCACCTTATCAGTGCCCATCAGTGAAAGATAAAAATGTACTTATTTACAAGATTTTTTAAAACAAAATTTTATAAAACAAAACCAAAGCTTTTATTTTTTTCCAAATTTTCGGTCTTTTTTTATTTGTTTAGCAAAAAATAAAAACCGCAGAGGTGATCAAATCCCCCTAAAAGAAAGGTCTATTTGTGGAAACAAAATTCTAAAAATTTAGTTTGGGTACAGTGTTGCATGACCACGCAATTGTCATTCAAAATGCGACAGCACTGAAAGCTCAAAATTGTCCTGGGCAGGAAGTGGTTTAAGCGCCCTGTATTGAAGTGGTTAAAATAGAAAGAAGTTTTCGCTCTTTTTTCACTTATATCGCAAAAAATAAAAACCGGAGTCGATAATAAATACCACCAAAAAAAAGCTCTATTTGTGCGAACTAAATTATAAAAATGTCATTTGGATACAGCGTAGCACGACCGTGCAATTGTCATTGAAAGTGCGAGAGCGCTGAAAGCTGAAAATTGGTCTGGGAAGGAAGGGGGTGAAAGTGCTCAGCATTGTAGTGGTTAAGATGGATCAGAAGTGTGTGGGTAGCCGCCCATATACAGAGGTGTATAATCACACCAGATTCATCTATAAATCGATAAAATTGAATCGGTAACCACATCAACCGGCACCATTTTCCAATGAAATCATTTAGCCACATTTACAAGTCACACAATGTAAAGGACTTACTTAACACAGCTCTATTATTAGAACTCCTGCACTCTGTCATGCCATAGATGTAACGGTCACTCTGTCTCTAACCATTCGCCCAAAACCTCAAATAGGGTGTTGATATGGTGAGGTACACCTACCTGTATAAATGGAGAGAACTCCACAGCTCTGCCAGCACCATTACTTGATCCCCCCGGTGCTGCCCCGCCAACATCATGTGGTGTAGTGTGCAGGATGACATCACACGTTGGAAGCCCGCCGATACACAAGCACCGGCCTGGGCATCGCTAGGAAACAGAAGGAGAAGAGAGGCAAGGCTGTGGGTAATAGCGGGACAGAGACAAGTCTCGCCCATCAAATCCAGGCCGACAGTCAAATGGCCAACACAGCCACATGCCCAAGAAGGGAGGGAGTCCCCATCCCATTCCAAGCCTTAGGGCTGTGCTGCCGACCATAGACCCACCCACACCTATGGATGTGGGAAAAAGAATGGATGCGGGAAAAAGAAAAACAAGGCAGGACAGAATAAAAAACCACAGCATGGGGCACCTCCAAGCTTCCGCATAACCTGGATATCATCAGATGGAATCATAATATAAAGACAGGATATTACACCATGGATGGTGGGGGAAGGCAGAGAAAGTCAGCAGAGAAGGTAGTTATTTTTCCATCCCTCCTGAAACCATCCAGGAAGGGCTTGTAAGCATGTCATTGTCATCTCGTGTGACAGTAACATCTAGGAAAGTCACCCCACTAGGGTCGTATGACATTGTAAAAGTTAGATTGAAGTAATTTTTGTTAAGTCTCTCCAGACAGATCTTAAGTAGATCTTCCAGGCTGTCCCATATAATAAAAAAGGTCATCAATGTATCGCTGCCACAAAACTATGTGGTCCATGTAAATCAACAGCTGCTCATTGGACATGAGCATTCATTCACACTTCCCCAGGTACAGGTTTGCGTTCCATGGGGCACAACAAGTCCCCATCGCCACTCCCTGCACCTGCAGGTAGTGGGAACCATCAAATGTAAACATTTTGTGATTAGAAACAAAGTCAATTGACTGCAGTATAAAGTCATTAAAGGCCCACTCCTCCTGTCCTCTTTGAGTTAAAAAATGCCAAATGGCTGCTAGACCTAGCTCGTTGGGCATAGAGCAATATAAAGCCTTCACGTAATTGGTGACCAAAAGTGCCTGTGCGGGTATATGAAGATTGTCAAGAATTTGGAAAAAATGTATAGTATCTTCTAAATAGAAGGGGAAACTTACCACATGGGGTCTAAGATGTTCGTCAATGAGACGGCTTAAGTTCTCAGTGAGGGCACCGTTCCCCGAAAATAACTGGTCTGCCGGGAGGGTTCTAGACAGACATATTGTGTATCTTTGGGAGTGAATAAAATGTGGGTTTTTTTGGGAAACTGGTACAAATAAAGTCCCAAAGTGTTCTTTGTTATAGTTCCGTTTCTAAAGGCTGTATCAACAAGATCATAAAATTGCCTGGTAAATCTTTCAATCAATTTTGGAGCAATAGGGCGATACCAGTTGGTATTACTCAAAAAATGTTTACACATGGACACATACTGCTCGCTGTTCATGATCACAATATTCCCTCCCTTATCAGAAGTTTTTATGGTTAGAGAGTGATTGTTAGCTAAATCATATAGGGCCTGTCTTTCCTCATGAATTAAGTTGTCTGCATGCGGCCCTTTGGCATCCTTTGTGCAGCCCTTAGGGGCCCCTGCAGACACTAATCTGTGTTTCCCGATTACCCCGTTATAGCAGTGATATCTAGCAGTCTCGTGTAACGTGCGGCTAGTCTATTAATGCATGTTATCATGTACCAAAGCATTGTATCATGCACATAGACTCTGACCAGCTCTTGTATCATGTTTGCAGTTTCTGACAGTCTCCTGCAGCATATCTGCAGTCTCCGACCCTCTCTTATATGATGTCTGCAGTCTCTGGTCATCTCTTGTATTATACCCACATTCTCTGACCATCTCTTGTGGCATGCTTGCATTCATTGACCATCTCTTGTATCATGTCCACAGGCTCTGATCATGTCTTGTGGGAGGCCCACAATCTATGACCATGTCTTGTATCACGTCCACAGTCTCTGGCCATCTGGTATCACATCCGCAGTCTTTGACCATCCCTTCTATCATGTCCATAGTCTTTGACTACATCCTGGTATGTATGTGCTGTCTCAGAGACTGACTATTTGCTTGATTTTATGTGCGGCCCTTTGGTGAGGTCAAGGACTGCACATTAGGCCCCCCATAATAAGATATTGAACACCACTGTTCTAATACATGGTGACCTGACATCAGTGTTGGGATAAGCCTCCTTGGGTGCCTATGGTTCTCAAGTCTCACCCTCCATCCCCCTAAAAAGTGGTGATGGTAACCCTCACTGTATACTATTTAAATACTTGGTGTCGCAGCTTCTCCTCTTTCCTGCAGATGTCAGTCTAACCACTGCTATGGGTATCTCCATGATTAAAGACTCATGTCTGCTGGAGAGGAAGAGCCTAAGCATGTAAGTATATTGCACCGAAGTTTAACAGCACAGAAGACAGTGGTTACAGGAATAGATATGACGATGTATAACCTTATTCCTGGCCTGGTTGCATGGCTCCCCTTCTTATGCCAGTGTCAGATGCTCTTATATTTTAAAGTATGGGTGTGTTATTTCCATTCTATTGCTACTTTTACAGTTCGAGGCAGCCTGTATAGTTATATAACTCCTATTGCACAATATTAGCTCTTGGGAAACTCCTATTCCCTCCCTCCATGACGGTACTTACATATAATCACCCCATGGAGCTGACTAAACTTCTCATTAAGATGAAATCATTAAAGTGTTGCAGTATGATCAGTCAGCAGCGGTTCCGCATACTGCACTGTATGAATGCATTCTCTCAGCTTGTTTACATTGTCTCTAAGCCCTGCTCTCACTGCAGTGAAATATGCAGAGCAGGCAGCCAGACAGTTAAAACAACCACCAGTCACTATGTGCGTCCAAGTTCAGTAAGTGTTCGTCGACAACTTGTTTGTGTCATATGGGTCAGTGTACTTAGGTTATGCAACAGAAAACTGCGGTGAATTATTGTGCCTTTGATCAGGACCTCATTCTGTAAGATTCACACTTTATCTCAAGAGGAAATAACAATTCTTCAGTACGTATTTTCCTGTGCGACTGAGCAGCTGTAATGCTGATATATTTAGCCACTTGCCAAGCTTGTGGTAAGAAGGGTGTTGCCTAAATACAATTAGCCGGTCAGATGACTGAATCTCTGCTCTAGTGGGCTTACAAACTGTGCGAAGGATATTGCATTTAATAAAACTTATACTGCAGCTTACAAAAACAAAAAAAACAAAAACAAAGTAAAGGGAGCAAACGCTGCTGACTGCAAGGTGGTGATATGAATCCTGACTCAAGAGGATATCACGCTTTACTGAAGACAGTATTTAAGCAATAGGTTTTATTCTGCATCTGGAAGAAGGATGTTATATGTAGCATTTGTGCATCGTACATCAGCCCCGAGATGGTCATACGCACAGCTACATAAGGCGACGTATCCTTGAGAAGCTTGTCGTAGAATATCTGGGAAACAGCCAGCTGTGAGAAAGGTTGCTTTTCTTTTTTTTTATTCCCTCTTTATTTTTTTCAATTCTAGCTTTCCGATCCTGTCTGGCTTACCCGAAGCTCCTGCTATCTTGTCCGTCTCTCGCAATGTTAACTGCGTGCTGTGTTTAAGGTGAGCTGGCTCTGCCCTTTCTCCTTCCTAAGCAATGCTGCAGAATGCATCTTTTGCAAGTCTGAAATGGCAGCAGTGAGGATTAATGCCTTCTCTTCTGCATGCTGAGCTTCGAATCCATTATGCGCTGCTGTCAATATGTAAATATTCTGGCTGACAGAACATCCTGCACCTCCTGTCTCTCGGTTTCATGTCTAAACATTGCATCACCGTTTTTACAGCCTGCATTTTCACCGTCTGCCGTCTTGTGCAAAACATAAGCTTCTTCTTTTTTTTTTTTAAAGAAAAACAGACTATCAAGGACAGCGGGATCTGGTATTAATGTTGATCAATCCTGCTTTGCATATATCCAGCTAAATAATGTATGCTGTATTGTTAATTAATGAGAATATCAAATTAAAGCGCTGGAAAACTAATACGCCGGCTATGCAGGTAGGGGGAATATAAAAGAAAATCTATTTTTAGCTCCTGCGTAGCACTGTAGCCTGGCTCATAGAGGCGGAAGTTGTGGGAAAAGGTTGGCTCTCCAGGGAATAACAGAAGTGGCCCTTTGCAGTGGTCAGTTCTGCCGTTGCTTACATAAAGCTGCTGATGTACGGTATGGCATACAGCAAGAAGAAAACCCGGAGCTGGATTATCGTTGCTGCCACACTCCGTTCCCCAATGGAAAATCCACTTCTCATGAATGTCAGCCGTCCAAGCTGCTTTCCAGCTGATTTTACCAACGACAGCTCCTCAGACCCATGAAGCGAGGACCGAATAAAAAGGTTTCTTTTTGTTTTTCTTTTACTGCGATATACACAGGAAGCCTGACTGTATCTTTTTTGTGTTAACAATCCCTTAAATGATTCTCGGAGGTAGGTTGAAAGTGCATGTTGTTGTCGTTATCGTACACACACACACACCGCTAACTACTTACGGTGCAATATACACTAAAATACACAGTGAACACAAATACAGAGGGATTTCTCTGTTATAATGCACAATTAGCCATAATGGCAGTAGTGTGAACTCACAGAAGAGGCAATACAATTGGCTGTCTCATTTACCTGTGCTAGGTGTAGATATAATGAGGGGAATCTGCCACTTTTTTAGAGTAGCTGAACGGACAGCTTTTATTCAAATAGCCTCTACATGGCTCTTTTTTTTTTTTTTTTTTTTGCTCGATTTATAAAATGTATTTCAATGTGAAAGGTGTATTGCACAGTATGGCGGATGGCTTATCACACACGTTAACTGTTCACAGCTCTCAGACTGGATGTGGCATTGCCTTCTGGCTTTATTAAATAGCGAATAAGATATATATTTTTGTTTTCTATTAAAATCATTACATTGGACATTTCAACTATTTTAACCCTGGCAATCCATGAAGACATCAAATATTTTCTTTTAATGTTAAAAAAAAGGCTAGCAAACCAAGCAAGGCCTTTATTTCTCAATAACTCCCTTATTTCAGGGATTCTTACTGGTATTCTCTAAAAAAGCGTTATGCGAAAAGGTTTTTAACCAACGCGCGTTTTTCCTGACTGATTTTTTTACAGAAGGAAACATAAAAAGCATTATACTTGAACAACGCAAATTAAAAACCATAAAGGTTGTTCTCTCTTTGTTCTCTGTCTGAATGTCACTGCCAAGGTTTTTTAAGTAACATTTGAGGGCCTGCATGGGCCGTTGTGGTGGCTGAAGGGTTAAGAACTAGTCTGACGCAGGATGATTTCATGTCATGAATCCAAATCCTGACAGAACAGTGTGTTATATTCCCCTTTTTTTTTAAACTTCGCAATCTGAATCTTCGTGAGCATGCATTTGCAGCAAAGCTCCTTTAAGGCTGGGAATCTGCGTCTGTGATGATCTCTCTAGACTGGGCCTTTGCCTGGTTACTGTGGCAACGGGAAATTTTTCGCTAAATGATTATAACGCTGAGGGAAGAAAATGTTATTTCTAGAAAATTTTACATCAGGCAAGTAGCACTACAAAAAGTATTTTTATTTTCTATTTTTTTCTTTTGCTATTTTGGGAAAAGAAAATGATTTATTGTTTTCATCCGTGTGCAGACAAAGCTGCTTGCTGTGCATAGTCAGCTCTGTCGCAGATTTATACTTACTTGTAATATATGTGCAAATGTCCTTGCACGGAGAATTATATTAGGTAATGATGGCCACATAAAATGACAACGGACACGGTCGATCGCCAGGCTCGGACTGCTAAGCTGCTTTGGTACTATTTTTGCTACATAATACGTGGCTAAAATGGGCAACAAGCAACAAAAGCCTTACAACTGTACATATTCCTAGCAGTTATTGATTTCTAGTTTATATCCCAAAATTCTGTGTACACACACATTTTTAGGTAAAACACTGTTAAAAACGAATAGGCCATTTTCTCATTTCATTTTCATATTCCTTTTTTGATGTTTGAAAAAGCAAAATACATATGTTAACCTGTCTATATACAGGCAGTGTTTTGTACGCTTCATTACCTATTTTTCACTTCTTGTTGATGTCGTGCAGCAATAGCAGAGATGACAATGGCAGCTGCAGCCATTTTGTGTCACTGTACCTTCTTCAAAATGGTCGCTAGGATATGAAAGTGAACATGGGATATTTTTAGGGTAATGTCCGTGTAAAATTACTGGTAGAAAACGGATACTGAATATGCACAGCAACATAAAAAACCTATAAAGAGAACACCTATGCAGTTGTGATAAAAAGTACATACTGTTTATTTTATTTTTTTAATTTAGCTAGTAGTATTGTACCCTTAATTATGCACATCCAACTCAACTGCTCAATGTAGGCTGACCCAATTGTCTGTGTAGTAGTTTCCTTCTCGTCTGTGCTCTGACGTAAGCAAGTCAGAAATCTACAGCTGCGGCCATTTTGAGAGAAAAGGAACTCCTGCGATATTACTGACAAAGTGATTGTGGCATTTTTGTACCACAACAATAGCCTATTAGGTCCCTCATCAAAATTATGGTGTAGAATCGGTGTCTTTAGTTTCCTTTGTGTCTGTGCTATGGTATAGGTAAGAAATCTCTAGCTGTGGAGGCCATTTTTGGCAATGTGCAATGACAATGGCTTAATAAACCCATCGTCAAATTTTAGGCATAGCATGACACCTATCATATCTATCTAATACTACTATAAAGTATCAAAACTATCTCACTGGCTTTTGCTCTCATCTCCAAAAAATGTAAAAACAACAGTGTAGCCAAGACTTTCTTAAAAGCTAAGTGTGCTTGCCTAAAGCCAAAGGACTTTTTATTTTAACTCTTTACTGTAACAGTATTACTGTCACTGTTGTTATTTACGTTACGCTACATAAAGGTAAAGTGCTTCAGGAGCTGAGTGTGGTAGTGAGCAGGATAGTAGAAAACATGTTATTCACCAAAAACTATTTGGGATTTATATCAACCCCTACATGGACCTTTTTTCTGATTAGTTAGTATATACATTATTCTTGTATTTTTCTATTTTGGTTGTACAAACAATTTATACGGTGTACGGGCTAAACATAAATGAATATTTGCTAGAGGTACATACATTTCATTATATTTAATTAGCTGTCAGTCCTGCTTCCACCATGATATGCAATCAATTTGGAAAGCGAGAATAAAACTTGCCTTAGGAGAAAGCTGGGCAATCTTGCAGCTGAATATCTCCTAGCCAATAGTATGTGGAGAATTCAGCAATGCCTTTAGCATTGATTCCAAGATTACATATTAGCGCGTTGTCTGTCAAATAGGTACAGAGCTATACACTGATACGCTAATATAATGCTTTAAAGTGGAAGTAAACCCTCCTATCGTTTTCGGTCAAGGAAGCTGCCATCTTGGTCTCTGCTTGATCTTCAACTGCCATGATGCTGCACATGTGATCAGTTATGACACCAGCCATTGGATGGTTTGACAGTTAAATCAAAGGGTTTACCTCCACTTAAAGTCAGCGGACTCCAAACTGTGGCCCTTTGCTTGCTTTTATACGGCCCTTGGGGCATTATTTTATCCACTGATACCAACAATGGGGAATAATTCCTCTCAGTGACAACAATGGTGCCCAATAATGGGGCATAATTCCCCTTAATGGCACCAAAGATGGGGTATTTTTTTTACCACCGATTGACCTTTTCTACTCCCAATGGCCACAGTCTGGCTCCCTAAAGTCTCAAGGCAGTAAACTAGCCCTTTGTTTAAAAGGTTTGGAGAGCCCAAGTGTTTAGGCTTCTTTTAGAATCTGATCTTGTTTTATGTAGACTTTTGCAGTTACCATATGAGTCAAAAATTCCCTGTTTCCAACTGAACTGCAACAGAAAACACCATGGTTCAATTAGATAAGACCAAGCAGCCTTGGGGGGAAATGCTACAGCACTAGATACAGATACCTTCAGACAAATGGTGGTTATAAATACAGGGGGGTTATTTACAGGTAACTTTACTCAGCATGAAAACATGATGCTAAGAGACGTCATTAAAGGTCAAGACAAAATATAAAAAAGCTATCTTCAGTTGAAATTCTTTCATGTAAAAGTCCAGACAATTTTTTTTTACTTCATTTTATAGTGTGGAAATGTTCGAATCTTTAAAGTTTTTACTGCTGTCTGTGTCCCTATTAGGTGGATCTGCTCTCATTTGTCCTTGTATCCATTTTCACCAGGAGGGTTGGAAATTATAATGTTAAACCGAAGTAGAGGGTACAGCTTCCAATAAGGCAGGGCAGAAGAAAGCCTGGTCACCATGGTTGACTAAAAAATGCTGTCTAGAGATTTGGTCATTGGAGTCTCTATTTTGAAATTGAAATATAATATAAAGGAAGAGAAAGATCGCCACATAGTGTAAAACCGTGGTAGTTAATTGAAATGATCCACAAGTCCAACAAAACATAGATTAAAAAGTCCTGGGTTAAATGAATCTGCAGATCACAAACAAAATAGCATGGTGTATTGAGCATAGACTCCACCCTACTAGTTTTGTCATACATGACGTCATCGGGGGTGAGTAGAATCATTAACCACTACTCTCTGAATTCTGTCTTTTAGCCAGTTTTCTATCCATTTATAAACTGATCTTTCCAAGCCTGTAGACTTTACCTTACACATTAGCCGTGTGTGGGGAACTGTGTCAAACACTTTTGCAAAATCCAAGTATACTACGTCCACAGCCACCCCCCTGTCCAAGGTCTTACTTACCTTCTCATAAAAATAAATCAGGTTTGTTTGACAACTTCTGTCTTTTATGAATCCATGCTGTCTGTTGCTTAAAATATTTTTTTCATCAATGTGGTCTTTTATTAAACTCTCCAGTATCTTCCAGAATATAGAAGTTAAACTAACAGGTCTATAGTTACTTGGTAAAGACTTCCCTTTTTAAATATAGGCACCACATTGGCCCTATGCCAATCCAGTGGCACTATTCCAGTCATTAAAGAGTCCCTAAAAATTAGAAACAATGGCTTTAAAATTACAGAGTTCAATTCTTTTAGGATCCGTGTCTGGATGCCATCTGGTCCAGGTGCTTTATTCACCTTTATTCTATCTGAATATTTTTATATATGTGCACAAACGTTGTATCTTGGCCTAAGCCGACAAAACCCAGGCTAGGACGGAACTTTGCAGGGGGCAGCAAAAAAGCCACCCCCCCCCCCCCACGAAAAGAAACGGCCTCCTCCCGACTCCCACGCGAAAATAGTCCCCGCCAGCTTGCACTTACATTTTAGTGTAGCGCCAATCTTATGGGGCGGACTAAGCCAGAGGCAGGGCTCAGGAGGAAAATTGGTCCGGCGTCTCAATAAAGTGGCCGCACTGCTGCCATTACAATATGTAATGTAACTTCCTTCCAGGGCTCTCTGGGCCAAACCCTATTTGTTTTCTCATGGACTACCATTTCATCAGTCACCACTGGATGGTGTCTGAAAGGAAATCAGATGAAGATCAACACAGCCAGTGCCACTGTGCCTGTTTGTGTATGTCTCAAGCTGGCCATAGAGGGATTCAAATGTTTGCAGATTCAGAAGGGACTATCTGAAATTCAATCCATGTATGGCTATCGGACTATAGGAGTCTATCCAATGATCGACTTCTGTTTAACGGGAATTTTGGAAAACTTTTCTCAATCAGCGGCTGCAGAAGAGTTACCGCTGTCACACTACATGTCTGCAGAAAGGATTCCTCCACTTACCATCCTTGTGTGGATGGAGGAATTCATTTTTATTCTTAATTTTTTTAGTAACTGATCAAAAAAAAAAAAGATTGATCTCTGGCCAGCCTAAGTGTGAGAGAATATCTGTGTATGTTAGAAGTCCCAGTATTAGTCTGTGTGTGCCAGCAGCTATAGTGTATATCTGTATGTGCCAGGAGGACTAGTGTTTCTGTTTCAGTAGTCCAGTGTCTTGTTTGTAAATATGGATCAGTGAGGTGCACAGCTATAAATGTGTGCAGCTAAGGTCTTCTTATGGCCTCGTGTGGCCACGAGAGTGTTGGACTTTTGAATGAGGCCTGGGATGCAGAGGACAGTATGCATCAGTTACATGTGTGTGCACAGGGGACACTATGCATTGGTTACTTGTGTGCAAGGGATACTATGAATCAATTATGTGTGTGCATTAGAGCCGTTCTCTGCTCAGAGCTGTCAAAGAAAAAAAGAAAAACGGCTACTTTTATTACAACATTGCCCAGCACTGAGAGATAAAGAGAAAAATTATATCATTTGGTTCTTTTAGATCAAAGGGATGAACTTCTGTCTTAAAGACCACTTAAAGACTAAGCCTTTTTCTGACATTTGTTGCTTACAAGTTAAAATCAGTATTTTCTGCTAGAAAATTACTAAGCTCTAGTGTGCAAGACACAGGACACAGTACATCAAGTACATGGGAAAGCATGCAGAGGACACTATACATCTGTTATATGAGTGCGTGTGCACGAGCATGAAGGGAATTCCGTACGGAACAGCGCAACTGCTGATTTTACGATCAGCTGTTGTGACGGCAAGATGGCACCTGCGCACAATAGCCGACAGAAGAATTTTTTCTGTCAGATTTTTCCCACGCCCCCGTGGTGAGTTCATGTCAACGAGGGGTGGATTTCTACATGTTGTGGGTGGATTTATAAATGATGGGCAGTTGGGGGGGGGGGGGGGGGCATTTTTTAAAGATGGCCAGTGCTGCAAAACTAAAGTTTTTATGCTAAATACGCCCTGCAAACCCACCCATCAGTTGACTAAACACGACCCGCAAGCGTTCAGAAAGAATAGCATAAAAAGTTTTGTTTTGCAGCACTGCCCATCATTTATAAATCCGCC
This sequence comes from Lithobates sylvaticus, assembly GCA_028564925.1. Classification (NCBI taxonomy): domain Eukaryota; kingdom Metazoa; phylum Chordata; class Amphibia; order Anura; family Ranidae; genus Lithobates; species Lithobates sylvaticus. The sequence goes on from CM053028.1 coordinate 445,328,670, forward strand.
CACAACATGTAGAAATCCGCCCCTTGCCGACATGAACTCGCCACGGGAGTGCAGGGCGCCGTCTCGCCGTCACAACAGCTGATCATAAAATCATCTGTTGTGCTGTTCTGTACATCGCATGCGCCGTTCGTCCCGGAACTTTTCGATAGCGGGCATTTCTGGACAACATCGGAACTATGGTTGTTATGTTGTCAGGATGATTGAAGCCCATTATTTATATTATTACATTGTAACATAAAATTAAATCATTCAACTCACCATAATGCAGAATCAGTGGGAACCCCGAGCGTGTCCCTTGCCACGTCACCTGCCACCAGATGCCACCAGGTGCCTCCAGCAGAGTCCGTCCTTACATCAGGTGCCCCCAGTAGAGTCCGTCCTTACATCAGTTGCCCCCAGCAGAGTCCTTCCTTACATCAGGTGCCCCCAGCAGAGTCCTTCTTACATCAGGTGCCCCCAGCAGAGTCCCTCCTTACATCAGGTGCCTCCCAGCAGAGCCCCTTCTTACATCAGTGCCCTCAGCAGAGCCCAGTCCATACATCAGTGTCCCCATCTGAGCCCAATCCTTACATCAGTGTCCCCAGCAGAGCCCAGTCCATACATCAGTGTCTCCAGCAGAGCCCAGTCCATACATCAGTGTCTCCAGCAGAGCCCAGTCCTTACATCAGTGTCCCCAGCACCAGTCCATACATCAGTGTCCCCAGCGGAGCCCGGTCCTTACATGATCAGTGTCCCCAGCCAGAGCCCAGTCTTTACATGATCAGTGTCCCCAGCCAGAGCCCAGTCCTTACATGATCAGTGTCCCCAGCCAGAGCCAAGTCCTTACATCAGTGTGCCCAGCAGAGCCCAGTCCTTACATCAGTGTCCCCAGCAGAGCCCAGTCCTTACATGATCAGTGTCCCCAGCCAGAGCCAAGTCCTTACATGATCAGTTTCCCCCAGCAGAGTCCAGTCCTTACATCAGTGTCCCCAGCAGAGTCCAGTCCTTACATCAGTGTCCCCAGCAGAGCCCAGTCCTTACATCAGTGTCCCCAGCAGAGCCCAGTCCTTACATGATTGGCATCCCCAGCAGAGCCCAGTCCTTACATGATCAGTGTTCCCAGCAGAGCCCAGTCCTTACATGATCAGTGTTCCCAGCAGAGCCCAGTCCTTACATTAACCGTGTCCCCAGCAGCGCCCAGTCCTTACATGATCAGTGTCCCCAGTAGAGCCCAGTTCTTACATGATCAGTGTCCCCAGCCAGAGCCCAGTCTTTACATGATCAGTGTCCCCAGTGGAGCCCTAGTCCTTACATTAGTGTCCCCAGCCAGAGCCCAGTCCTTACATGATCATTGTCCCTGCTCGTCTGACACACAGGGTGGAGGGTTGGTGGAGACTCCATTTAGATCTCTTCCTTGTGTTCAGTGGAGAGTGGAGGGCTCTCTGATCTGTGCAGCCAATCGGCTTCAGTGTACAAGAGAGTTGTCTACTTGTACACTGAAGAGAGAAGCCAATTGGCTGCCCCTCCCCTCTCCACTGAACACACGGGGAAACAGACCTCGCGGCGGCGGCCATCTTTTTGTAGCCCCGCTGAAGTTTTTGCCAAAAACAGTCCTGATTTCCCGGGACAAAAGAAAAATCCCGGGATTTTAATCAAGACGAGCTCCGATCAGGACGAGGGTCCCAAAATCTGGATTGTCCTGGGAAAATCAGGACTGTTGGCAAGTATATCAAGGTCACCACTCATGCAACTAGAACTGGTTCTGACTGCTTTGTTTACTAGGTGGGATCACAGTCTTGTTATTTAATAGACATACCTCGTATCCCTAAAGAAATTGACTTCACAAAAATAGAACAATTATAGAACTACATGTCTTTAGCCCAAAAGTAACACTGCTGCTGATGAGCACATTTTGGCATCCAGGAATGATACTTTCCATCGTGCCAGCATTCATATCCAAATAGGATTGTGATAATGACATTGCATCACAGTCCAAAGTGAAGAATCATTATAGTCACAGCATACATTCGCATTTTATAACATCAGCATTGTAATACTAATACAAAAGTTATATTTAACAAATCAATATAAGCTTACTTGAAAAATCTCCTTTCATGTTGTGAGTTCTGCCTGTCTGCTGGCCATCTCTTTCCACCGCTTCCTAGATTCCCTGCATGCTTTGCAGCTTCTCCTCTGATGTTTACTTGCAATTTCTAATGACTACATATTCCATGGTACTTTGCCGCCTGCAAGCAGTGGTTCCTGTACTGACTCGGTCTCCTCCTCTCAGCACCTCTGTAATTCAGAAAGCAGGCTCTATGAAATGTGAAGTAAGTTTACAAGAATGTTGCCAACCTACCAGACTGAAATTTACTGGCACAACACCCAAAATTTACTGGCATAGCCACGTTTTTACTGGCATTTCCAAAAGCTACAAAATTACAGTTTTAAGTGCAAATTCCAGTATTTAAGCTAAAAATAAGTACAATATATAATTAGCAATGCGATTTAAGGTAGGTATTAAAGGTAAAAAAAAAAAATTGTTATGTTTTTTGGTATAGTAAGGGCGGGTAATTATAACCCATCATTTTTTTTCACCTATGCCCACAGACAGACATTTGCCCCCACAGAGAGCCCCTCAGCCAGTCTGCAGTGCCCGCCAAACAGACCCCTGACCCCCCGACCATTTCATGACTCAGGAAGGGCCTGATATGGTGCCTGGGGCCCCCTGGGCACAATATGAAATTGACTGCCTGCTTGTCACGTTGGACCCCTCAGTGTCAGTGACAGTTTTCAGGCAGGTGCCAAAACTCCTCAACCCCGGCTCAGGGACAGACAGAAATTTGAATGGACAGGGAGGCCAAGCACACACATGAAATTGACTCTGATAACATGTGCAGCCGCACAGATGAAGATGACACCAGAGTGTGACTCACTGTGACCTCATCAGACCAGCACGAGCGACACACACGTCCCCTCCTCCAGTGACACTGTGACAGTTTCTCTCCTCTAGTCTAGATGTATGGCACAGAGTGGAGAAATTTATAGTATACAGTATAGAATACAGCAGAGTTAAAGTATGGAGCTTTAAAGTATATACAGTAAAGCTCAGTGTACAAAGTGTAGTGGTTAGCAGTAAATTATGTACATTGCAATGCACAGGATGACAGAGTATATAATGCACAATATTCAGAATGGAGCAAAGTGAAGTGCAAAATATCTAGTTAGGTATACAGAGTGGAGTGGCTGTGCATTATAAAATATACAGCACCAGAAATTGAGTGGAGTGGTGGTGTTCTGTATAAAAAGTACAGTATAAAGGTGTGGTGTGCATTGTATAATTGTAGTGGAGGTGTCAGAGAACAGACCATACAGCACAATGTGCTGAATGCATGGAACACTGCAGCAGCCAAGCCATGTGGGGTACAGAACAGACATGTCATTATCTAGAGCAGAGTGAGTAGTAGAGAATATATCATTCCTTTTAGTTTGGTATTCATCAGGGTTATGGGACAAGATTTCCAGGAACAAATCTCCACAACATGGGTCTATTACCAATTATGTACATTTCAGGCACTTACTATTTGCACAAAGGTATAATGGCTCGAAGAATGAAAGATATCTAAATGTGAAAGCCAATTCCACAATAACTTTCTGCCATCTCCAGAAGTCTTAATGCCATACCTTGCTTGTATTATCCCTGAGTATATACAGTCCAGTCTCCCATGCCAGCCAGGACAGGCGGCCACTGCTCCCTCCAGAGTCCAGACTCCAGTCCAGAAAAGCACTGCCAGTTTGCCACTGAGTCACTGACTGTCTGACTAACTCGCTCGTCTGTCTTGGTTTGCCTTGCTGAGCTCCCAAGTCCCGTCTGGTCCTGTCCGCTCCGCACACATCGAGGCCACACTCCGCTTGGTTCCTGAGTCCTGGGGGATTTTATAGCAGCTGGTGGTGGGAACTGTACCATGATGAGGACATCACGCTTACTCAGGCAAAGTCACCGTGTCACAGCCAGGAACGAGTGGACTCAAAAATGGCACCATTACGTTACTGCACACCGGCTTCTGAACTTCTGAACTGCGCATGCGCATTTACTGTACATGGTCGGCTCGCGGTCATCTTTTTTATGGGCACCGCTGCCCGTAACGGACATTTATGGGCACTCCGAAAATGGGCTTACATTTACGGGCTGCCCGTAAATCTACGGGCGGTTGGCAACACTGGTTTACAAACCTCGACCGTACAGGTTAATGGGAGTAAGCTAGAAAAAAACTGAAACATAATGTGAAATGATATATATTATTTCAACATATCTCATATATGATTTTAAAGGGGTTGTAAAGGCAGAAGTTTTTTTTTAAAAAGCCTTCTGTGTGCAGCAGCCCCCCTAATACTTACCAGGGATGTCCACAAGTCCCTCGGCTGTCTGGGACTCTGCCTCCTGATTGGCTGAGACCCAACAGTGACGCCATTGGCTCCCACTGCTGTCAATCAATGGTCAGTTAGCCAATCAGGAGCGAGAGAGAGGGGGTGGACCGAACCACAGCTCTGTGTCTAAATGGATACATGGAGCTGCAGCTCGGCTTGTGTGCCCCCATAGCAAGCTATTTGCTTTGGGGGCACTTAACAAGAGAAAGGGGCCAGGAGCTCCAAAGAGGGACCCTGTGAAGAGGAGGATCCAGGCTGCTCTGTGCAAAACCACTACACAGGGCAGGTAAGTATAACATGTTTGTTATTAAAAAAAAAAAAAAACAAGACTTTACAATCACTTTTAAGTTTTGACCATAAATACACTTTAAAAAGGGGAAAGTTACTAGAGAAGCAGTCAAACTTTTCAAACATATGACATATAGAAAATGTTATAAAATTGACCAAGCAACAAGTACAAGTAAGTAATTCACACAGGCACAAAGCAGTGTGCATAGCCATTTGATTACTTTTTTGTAATACCGCTGAGTTGCGTACAGGCAGCCCACACAGTCGTGTTTGGCAGGAACACAGGAAGGGGTGCGTGGACCAGAACGTGCAGGCTCTATCTCTCAAACGTGGGTGTGCAGGTGAGTTTGTCCAGCCAACGCATACTTATTCTTTTAATATGGGCTGCCTGCCTGCAGCTCAGCGGCAATAAAAAAATAAAGTAAATGGGTTCAGCACCCATGTGAATGAGCCCTTAAAGAGTACAAGCACTCAGGAGCTTTCTAGTCAGTGCCATGTGCCTTCTCCTCACTTCAGAACACCTGCTTACACTTTTATAAACCTTGTAACAGAACGCGAATGCATAAGTACTGTACACATTTTGTACCAAAAAATCCAACTACAATGGCGCTCATTTATGAGTATGTCTGGGAAGAACTGTCTCAGAAAATCTATGAGTAATAAGTCACAATCTACATTTTTCGTATGGGAGAATTAGACTGTCTGAGACGATCCTCCCTCAGGCATTCATATATACAAACACTAATCATCTAACATGTGCATATATATTCTTTTTTTAAAACCACTGCCAAAAACAAACCATCTTAACAAATACCCATTACTTAGATCAAGAAATCTACCAACCACATTAGAAGATCACTACAAACATACAAGACAGCCAGTGCTTTGTACACAGGAAGTTGAACATTCTGCAGAGCTGAGTAAATTGGGCAAAAGCCAGATTCATACTCTGAGGTTTCTTCTCTGGCTGACAGCCTATACATCTTCTGACATTTTATTCACATTATTTTATAATGCTATCAGACCCCTCCAAAGTAAGCTTTAACATCCATACCTGCAAAAGCAGTGTGCCTACCTAGGCAGCAATGGGAAACACAAAGCTGTAGGCATCAAATGTGCTCAACTTCCTACCTTAAAGGAGAAGTACAGCCAAAGCTCATTTGGCACAGAGCAGACAGCGGGGACTAATAGTCATCAGCCCTCTGCTCATGGAGCAGTGAGAACTGTTTTTTTTGGTTGCCCCCAGAAAAGTAATAGAGGGGAAATCTTCCAGTTGGGACACTAGTTCTGGTGACCTGGGGGTCCCCAGGAGATTCCCTTAATTTGCAGGGATTTCCTCTCACTTTCTGTTTGGCTATGGAACAGGAAGTGAATCTATCCAATGGGACAAAAAATGGCAAAAAACAAACCTTACAGGTGTCATAACCCTCCCTTACTCTATCCAAAATGAGAAAAAAATGTTTTGCCTATAGTTCTACTTTAATTGCAGAGTAGAAGTTAAAGCAGGACTGGCCAAATCCCAGAAGCCAGGAAGCCAATGCTCCTTAACCACTTCAATACCCCCCTATAGACATATGACGTCCACAAGGTGAATCTCCCATCCTGGGTGGATGTCATATGACGTCCTCCTATTGCCGGCCATCTAGGGGGCGCGCGCGCGCCACCCGCGGCGTCGCTCGGGACCCGGTGCGCGTGCCCGGCGGCCGCGTTGTCCGCCAGGCACCCGCGATTGCCCGGGAAAACAGCGGGACCGTGGAGCTGTGTGTGTAAACACACAGCTCCACGTCCTGTCACTGGAGAGGAGACCGATGGTGTGTTCCCAATACAGAGGAACACCGATTGGTCTCCTCCCCTTGTGAGTCCCCTCCCCCTTCTGTTAGAATCACTTGCAGGGAACATATATTAACCCCTGCAGCGCCCCCTAGTATTAACCCCTTCCCTGCCAGTCACATTTACACAGTAATCAGTGCAATTTTATAGCAACGATCGCTGTGTAAATGTGAATGGTCCCAAAAATGTGTCAAAAGTGTCCGAAGTGTCCGCCGCAAAGTCGCAGTCACGAAAAAAATCACAGATCGCCGCCATTACTAGTAAAAAATAAAAATGCAATAAATCTATCTCCTATTTTGTAAATGCTATAACTTTTGCGCAAACCAATCAATAAACGCTTATTGCGATTTTTTTTAACCAAAAATATGTAGAAGAATACATATCAGCCTAAACTGAGTAAAAAAAAATGTTTTTTTTTCCAAAAAATTGGATATTTATTATAGCAAAAAGTTACAAATATTGTGTTTTTTTCAAAATTGTCGCTCTTCTTTTGTTTATGGCGCAAAAAATAAAAACTGCAGAGGTGATCAAATACCACCAAAAGAAAGCTCTATTTGTGGGAAAAAAAGGACGTAAATTTTTTTTGGGTGCAACGTCGCACGACCGCGCAATTGTCAGTTAAAGCGACGCAGTGCCAAATCGCAAAAAGTGCTCTGGTAAGGAAGGGGGTAAAATCGTCTGGGGCTGAAGCGGTTAAGAAGTACAACTGGCACCAACTTTTGGGATTTTCTCAAGTTGTTGTGAATTTAACTGGCTCAAAAAAATCTTGCTGGCTCCTGAGTTCCATAATAATTTGTCCACCCCTGGGTTAAAGTAAATCTGTGACTATAGATAAGGGCACAAAATGGCATCTGCCCATAAAAGCAGATACCATCAGGTACCTGTACATCACTAGTTTTTGTCTCATATCTTTTCTGTCCCTGACAGAACTTCAAGAATTTCCAATGCAATACTGACTTTCTAAAGCCTGGTGCACATGATGAGATTATCAGACAAATAATCGTCCGTTTTTTTTTTGCATGCTAGTCTCTATATTGAAAATGAAGAGGTTACTAAAATTATGAAAAAATTCTCGCACGACAGAATAAAAATTCGGAAGCGATGTAATGTTTTGTATTTTCAGGCGAAAACTGTACAGATTAAACAAAAATCATATGATCAGGTATCGTACGAGAAAATTTATTGTGCTTGTGCCATCAGATAATTTCGTATGACCTGTCCTGATCGGCTCTCGAAAGCTGTGTACTAACGATCAGATTATTGTATGATTTGCATAAGCATGGATTATTGGTTGGGGTTGTGCCAATGTAAAACAACTAGGACGTTACAGATTGCTCTAGAGAGGAATTGCACTGTGGGTACAGTTGAGGTACTGAGATTAAAAATGCAATATTTGCCTGCCTATAAAGTGTTTGCTTTTGTGTGCAGATATTTTAATGCCCTTGTTTATCTATAGCCACAGATCTGGTAAGCCACGCCCCCGTTCCCTCCTCACAGCAGTTTGACTGACAGCAGCAGGAACCAGTGGCTTCCCCTGCTCTGTGTCTCCTGTGAGACCAAGAAGAGAGGAGAGCAGTACTGCAGCCTGGACAGCGCTGGATTGGTGAGAGGAGTCAGGTAAGTGTTTAGGGATGGGGTGGAGAGGATAGGTAGTGGAGAGTTGTTTTACCTTAATGCAGAGAATGCATTAGGGTAAAAAACAGTGTTGACTTTAAAATCACTTTAAAGTGGTTGTAAACCTCAGTCATGGAATCTGAGCAAAGCACATATATCTGTAGTGTTTACTCAAAAGCTCTAACTGTCATTTCTCTCTGGTGCTTCGTTCCTCTTTTAACAGCACGAGTCGCTTCTGAAAAGTTTTGATAAATTTGTGTCGAGAGGGAGATCTCAGAATGGATCTTGTCTATTCAGAACACAGTTCTTCTGCTATGTGGAGAGGGGTGTGTGCCTTTCCTCCAATCAGCTCTCACACACTGTTACTGCAGCCTCTCCGCCCCCTCCTCTCTGCTCCTGACAGATGAAGAAAGATTTTAACACGTTTCTGCCCTTTTGAAGGGGTAAAGGGTGGAGAAGACTGCAGATAAACAAGTAAAACTTATGTAGGAGGATTTGTTTCATCTCTGTACCATCTGAGGCTGTTCACTTCACTGGGCATCTGTGAGGGTTTACAACCATTGTGAAGTAGAAGGAAAGGCTAAGTAATAAATCAACATTTAAATGTTTCCTTTCCTTTTCTCCCCATGGCCCTGCCATAACAAATCATAATATAAATACCTTTTTTTTTTGTGGTCATGTGACCATATAGCTCTCGCTCCTCTATGTAATGTGAAGGTACCACAATAGGATAAATTACATAATGATGTCACTTGCCAGGGTCCGTGTGTGCCCATCAGCCACTCCCACTGCTGAGTCACGGGAAATGAAGAACAAGACAGATGTGACATGCAAGTAGCTGATGATACCACAAAGAATTAAAAAAAATGAATTCTACAAAAGCAAGGCATTAACACTTTACAGTGATTTTCATGTGCATGGGGAAAGAAGTGGGATCCTAGAGTTTAGCTTTAAAGGCCACTGTTCCTTTATAAATATCAGATTCATATGCAGCGTCACCAATGTCCACTCTAGAACACTGTGGAACACAATGTCCTTGACTGCCGAGGGCTCATTATAGAAGTGCTCAGAGCTCCATCAAGCTGCCTGGGTGCTGCTTCCAGAGGATTCTTTTAGCAGAATAACTGCTAAAAACATAACTGTACAATTCAACAGACCTTATCTAACCCTTACTATGAGCTAACATGAGCTAAAACCTAAGGTAATTGCCCAATCATTAAAAAAAAAAAAAGTACAACAGTCTCTGTCTCTTATACAATACGATGAAAAGAACTCAAAGGGAGGGAATTTTAAATGTATCGCCCACTTCAGATTTTTGTGCAGAATGCCCAGCAACCAATGCATTCAACTGAATTAACATTGCATTAAATTAACAAACTGTTCATGGCCATCGAGGGAAAGATGGACAGTTACACTCTGTTTTCTAAAACAAAGCTCAAACTCTCCGGCGACAATCCCACCCAGATCCAACGACTCAGACTGTCAGTCTTTCAGGTCCATGTTTAGTGATTGCCTTGTCCCTTCTCTTTACTGCTCCCCCTTTCTTCTGCTGCTTTGTCCCTATCTTCAGTTTTCTGACTCTGCTGTCCTCTGTAGTAATTATATTCGCCCCCATAGGCACCTCGGCCCCTTTGGAAATACTCCAAGCAGTCCCGCCAAGTGTAACAAAGCATAGGGTTTATAATACATTCCGGAGTCCCTCATACTACTCATCTGCCACAGTTTACAGTTGGGGAGCTGCTAGCCTCTGTTAGGAAGCGCTGTCTGTTTGAAGCCCCAACAACAGCTTGTAATCTCATAGGAATCTACAGTACCTTGAAAAAGTATTCATACCCCTTGACATTTTCCACATTTTCTCATGTTACAACCAAAAACGTAATTGTATTTTATTGGGATTTTATGTGATAGACCAACACAAAGTGGCACATAATTGTGAAGTAGAAGGAAAATGATAAATGATTTTCCAATTTTTTTACAAATAAATATCTGAAAAGCGTTGCCTGCATTTGTGGGGTCCCCTTTGCTCTGATACTCCTAACCAAAATCTATTGAAACCAATTGCCTTCAAAAGTCACCTAATTAGTAAATAGCATCTACCAGTTAGTAATTTAATCTCAGTATAAAAACAGCTGTTCTGTGAAGTCCTCAGAGGTTTGTTAGAGAACCTTAGTGAACAAACCGCATCATGAAGGCCAAGGAACACACTAGACAGGTCGGGCATAAAGTTTAACCAGTTCAATACCGGGCCATAGTCATATGACGCCCACAAGGTGGATCTACCATCCTGGGTGGGCGTCATATGACGTCCTCGGATTCCCGGCATCGCTCGGGACCCGGTGCGAGTGCCCGGCGGCCGCGATGTCCGCCGGGCACCCGCGATTGCCCGTTAAAACAACGGGACTGGGCGGGACCGTGGAGCTGTGTGTTAAAACACACTGCCCCACGTCCTGTCAGCGGGGAGGAGACCGATCATGTGATCCCAGTACAGAGGATCACATGATCGGTCTCCTCCCCTTAAGTCCCCTCCCCCTACAGTTAGAATCACTCCTATTAGGGACACACATTAACCCCTCCAGCGCCCTCTAGTGTTAACCCCTTCCCTGACAGTCACATTTACACAGTAATCATTGCAATTTTATAGCAACGATCGCTGTGTAAATGTGAATGGTTCCAAAAATGTGTCAAAAGTGTCCGAAGTGTCCGCCGCAATTTCGCAGTCACGAAAAAAAAATCGCAAATCGCCGCCATTACTAGTAAAAAAAAAAAAAAAAAAAAATTCAATAAATCTATCCCCTATTTTGTAGACGCTATAACTTTTGCGCAAACCGATCAATATACGCTTATTGCGATTTTTTTTACCAAAAATATGTAGAAGAATACGTATCGGCCTAAACTGAGGAAAAAAATTGTTTTTTTTTTTTAAAAAATGGGATATTTATTATAGCAAAAAGTAAAAAATATTGTGTTTTTTTTCAAAATTGTCGCTCTTCTTTTGTTTATAGCGCAAAAAATAAAAACCGCAGGGGCGATCAAATACCACCAAAAGAAAGCTCTATTTGTGGGAAAAAAAGGACATCAATTTTGTTTGGGTGTAACGTCGCACGACTGCGCAATTGTTAGTTAAAGCGACGCAGTGCCGAATCGCAAAAAGTGCTCTGGTAAGGAAGGGTGTTTAAAAGCCCTGTATTGAAGCGGTTAAAGCAGGGTAACCTAATATCCCAAGCCTTGAACATCTCACAGAGCACACTTTAATCCATCATCTGAAAATGGAAAGAGTAAGGCACAACTGCAAACCTACTGGGAAAACAGAAAAGAGGGCGCACCAGCCTTGTGCATTATCCTTTGATACATTTATTAAGAAAAAGCATTATTAAAAACTTCTCACGAAGGTAGAAAGAAAATCACGCTTATAACAATCTTTAACTTGTGACAGTCCATCCACTGATAGCAGTCAGTGCTGCTGGCTGACGCGTTTCGAAGGTTTAACTTCTTCCTCTGACTCTGAGGAAGAAGGTAAACCTTCTAAACGCGTCAGCCAGCAGCGGTTCGCACATGCTCTCTTCAGGACCTGGAGACTGCTATCAGTGGACAGACTGTCACAAGTCAAAGATTGTTATAAGCGTGATTTTCTTTCTACCTTTGTGAGTAGTTTTTAATAATGCTTTTTCTTAATAAATGTATCAAAAGATAATGCACAAGACTGGTGTGCCCTCTCTTTTCTGTTTTCCAGTTGATTGTTAAGATATCCCTATCTTGGAGGCTAGCAAGGCCGCTAGCTATTGTCCATCCTGAACTTTGGACTGCCTGTCTAACACATTCGTGCGCAAGAGTATTTTGTTTTGCTGTATTGACAACTGCAAACCTACCAAGACATGGCCGTCCACCTAAACTGACAGGCCAGGCAAGGAGAGCATTAATCAGAGAAGCAGCCAAGAGGCCCATGGTAACTCTGGAGGATCTGCAGAGATCCACAGCTCACATGGGAGAATCTGTCTACAGGACAACTATAATGCCGCGTACACATGATCAGACTTTTCAACGGACTAGGTCCGACAGTCTTTCCGACGGACTTTGCAGCGGAGGCCTGCCAGAATTTCAAACGAACGGACTTGCCCACACACGATCACTTCAGTCAGACGGATTAGAACGTCTTAGAACGGATTAGAACGTGATGACGTACGACCCGACTAGAATAAGGAAGTTCATAGCTGCCCTAGCGTCGGTTTTCCTCCGTTGGATTAGCACACAGATGACCGGATTTTTCGACCGGACTCGAGTCCGTCGAAAAGATTTGAAACATGTTTTATTTTTAGGTCCGTCTGACTTTTGGGAAAGAAAAGTCCACTGGAGCCCACACACGATCGAATTGTCCGGCGGAATCCAGTCGAAAAGTCTGATCGTGTGTACGCGGCATTAGTCGTGCACTCCCCAAATTAGGCTTTTATGGAAGAGTGGAAGAATAAAGCCATTGTTGAAAGAAAGCCATAAGAAGTCACATTTGCAATTGCAGAGAAGTGGGGGACACAAACATGTGGAAGAAGGTGCTCTGGTCAGATGAGACCAAAATTTGACTTGGCTATGTGTGGCGGAAAACTAACACTGCACATCACCCTGAGCACACAATCTCATGAAACATGGTGGTGGCAGCATCATGTTGTGGGGATGCTTTTTTTCAGCAGGGACAGGGATGCTGGTCAGAGTTGATGGGAAGATGGATGGAGCCAAATACAGGGCATTCTTAGAAGACAACCTGTTAAAGTCCGCAAAAAACTTGAGAATGTGGCGGAGGTTCACCTTCCAGCAGGTCAACAACCCTAAACATTCAGCCATAGCTACAATGGAATGGTTTAGATCAAAGCATATTCATGTGTTAGAATGGCCCATTCAAAGTTGAGACCTAAATCCAATTGAGAATCTGAGGCAAGACTTAAAAAGTGCTGTTCACAGACGCTCTCCATCCAATCTGACAGAGTATGTGCTATTTTGCAAAGAAGAATGGGCAAAAATGTCACTCTCTAGATGTGCAAAGCTGGTAGAGGAATATCCAAAAAGACTTGCAGCTGTAATTGCAGTGAAAGGTGGTTCTACAAAGTCTTGACTTTGGCTGAATACAAATGCACGCCACACTTTTCACATTTTTGTAAAAAATGTTGAAAACCATTTATCATTTTCCTTCCACTTCACAATTATGTGCCACTTTGTGTCGGTCTATCACATAAAATCTCAATAAAATACATTTGGTTGTAACATGGCAAAATGTGGAACATTTCAAGGTATATGAATACTTTTTCAAGGCATTGTACAGCTAATTAAAATCAAAACGTGTAGCGCTGTCAAACCATGACCTTAATGATTAAAGTGTAAAAAAAAATTTATACAATGCAATAAAGATGAAAACTTGAAAAATTCAGTCGTTTGTAGCTTGCCAGGTGTCATTTGCAGTTTGCCAGCGTCATTTGCAGTCTTGCCGACGTTTAAATTTCTCGCCGCGAGACAAACCGCGCATGCGCGGCTGAAAAAGACCGAACCGCGGCCAAAAAAGGCCGATGCGCGGCCGAAAGAGACCAAGCCGACTGTTCGGCTCCACTTGGAGTCCCGCCTCCCTGCTGTTTCGGGAGCGAGCGCAGGGAGGTGGGACTACGAGCGGAGCTGAACAGTCGGCTCGGTCTTTTTCGGCAGCGCTTCGGCCTTTTTCGGCCGCGGTTCGGTCTTTTTCGGCTGCGGTCGCCATTTTTCGGCGCCGCAACCAATTTTTGTCATTTTTTTTTTTGGGGTATCGGCGTATAACACGCACCCACGACTTTCCCCTGATTTTTAGGGGGAAAAAGTGCGTGTTATACGCCGATAAATACGGTAAGTATATCTGCTTACCAGATTTTAAGACCCTCCAGGGTCTATCTGCGCATTAGTGAGGTTTCACCCCTAACCTTGGGCTAAACCGCATCCACTACCCAGCCTGCTTAATTGGGTTCCACAGGTGTATACCTCATAGTTATTATCAGTCAAGGAAACGTCAGAGTCCGGTCACACATTCATCATATGAAAGAGAAAGATAAACTAAATTTCGCAACGTTCTTTTAAAAGCACACAGGAGTTTATTAAAAGTTGTTCTTACAACAAAAACAATAAAATTAGGCTCAAAAATGGAAACATTCATTTGTCCAGTACCCTCCACAAGTGTTCGGACGTCACTGCTGCTCCGTGCCTAGCCTGATGTACGTTTCGTCCAATGGGACTTCTTCTGTGAGGCAGTAAGAGTCAGCGGTGCTCCCATCACTTCCTTATATTCAGAGAAATTTCTGTTGCCGAACACTAGAGAGCAGTGCTGCTAGTATTCAAAACCAGCATGAACCGCACCACCATATTTCCATAGTCCAAGACTATTAACATGGCGGCCATGTTTCAAAGGATCCGTTGCGCTCTATTTCAGCAACATATAACCGAACATATTGCTGTTTTAATCAGCATATACGATCTGTCCACGCATTCATTTAGAGCAGGGGTCTCAAACTGGCGGCCCCCAGCTGTTGCAAAACTACAAGTCCCATAATGCCTCTGCATGTGAGAGTCATGCTTGTAACTGTCAGCCTTGCAAAGCCTCATGGGACTTGTAGTTTTAAAACAGCTGGAGGGCCACCAGTTTGAGACCCCTGATTTAGAGTATACAACTTCTATGTTTGGTTATCCAAAATATGATTAATCTTAAAGTGGTGTTGCCACCAAAAAAATAAAATTAGCTTAAAAATCATAAAAAAAAATAAAAAAAAAACAATTGGAAAAATTTTTTTTTTTACTCACCTCTAAATGCCTGTTGCTAGGGGGTCCCTCGTAGTCTGCCACCTTCAGTGCCCGGGCTAAACGTCACTTCCCCTCGGCGCCGCACAGCCATCAGGGACCTGTCACGTGTCCCAGATGACTGAGCGACAAATCACGGCGCACGGCGCCGCTCGCGCATGCGCAGAGGGTGCCCGGCTGTGAAGCCAGAGCTGGGTTCCCACATTAAGAATGCCGGCGCCGCGAGCTGCTCGGGGAACGAGGGGGGGGCCTCGTTCCCCCGCATCGCTGGACCCTGGGACAGGTAAGTGTCCGATTTTTAAAAGTCAGCAGCTGCAGTATTTGTAGCTGCTGACTTTTAAAAAAAAAAATGTTGTGGGCACTCCTCTTTAACATAACCATATCATCACTTACTAATAACCAAAAGGTAATATTAGTGCCGGACATTAGAGGGCAGTGTGTCTGTTAACCAACATGGACCGCATCACCATGTTACTGTAGCCAGAGATTCCTCCCATGGCGGCCATGTTCCAAGAGATCCACTGGTAAATTATTTTGCACAATAGAGCCACTTTGCCGCAGTACAAGTACGTTACGTGGTCAGCAAGTGGTTAAATAAATGTTTTACAAGTGCATTCCTTTTTTATGTAGGAGAATTCATAGAAGACCTTGGACATGACATTTTATTTTTAGGTCTCTTTCACGCTGGCGGCCAGTAGGTATTAACAACAGGAGGCTGAGTATGCAGTTTTTCAGCCCTCCTAAAACAGCATGGGCTTTTGGCATGAAATATGAGCAAAGCATATCCCTCTTCGTGTGTACTTATCTCAGTCCAGAGCACTAAGGGGGTTATTTACTAAAGGCGAATCCACTTTGCACTACAAGTGAAAAGTGCACCTGAAATTGCACTGAAAGTGCACTTGGAAGTAAAGTCGCTGTAGATCCGAGGGGGACATGCAAGAAAAATAAAAAAACAGCATTTTAGCTTGCACATGATTGGATAATAAACTCATCAGAGCTTCCCCTCATTTCAGATCTACCCCTCAGATTTACAGCGACTGCACTTCCAAGTGCACTTTCAGTGCAATTTCAATGCACTTTGCACTTGTAGTGCAAAATGGATTTGCCTTTCGTAAATAACCCCCTAATGCCCCGTACACACAAGCGGAATTTCCGTTCGAAAAATCTTGAATGTTTTTTCCGACGGAATTCCGCTCAAGCTTGTCTTGCATACACGTCACACAAAAGTTCTCTGAACTTTCGACCGTCAAGAACGCAGTAACGTACAACACTACGACGAGCCGAGAAAATTAAGTTCAATGCTTCCGAGCATGCGTCGAATTGTTTCAGAGCATGCGTGATTTTGTGCGCCTCCGAATTGCATACAGATGATTTCGGATAGGAACTTTTCCCGGCCGAAAAATAGAGAACATGCTCTCAAACTTTTGTTGGCTGGAATTCCGCCAGCAAAAGACCAATGGAGCATACACACGGTCGCATTTTCCAACAAAAAGCTCTCATCTGAGTTTTGCTGGCGGCATTTCAGTTCTTGTGTATGCGGCATTAGTGTCTTTTCTTTCTGCTGCTTTGTTCCTATCAGCATAGGAGTCACTACAGACCAAGAGAACTCTTCCTAACACCAAGAGAAAAAAGGGAATGGGAGGGAGCTCCAGCACACAGCCTGTTATTGACAGCCTCAGCTCTGTTCCTGTGTGCTGTGTGAAAAGGGGTGTGTCCCTTCCCTCCAATCAGCTTTCTCTGAACTTTGCGCAAAATAATTTACATGTATGTAATGTCGTGCATAGCGTTTCAAAATGGAGATAGCACGCTGCAAATTCTGTGATCTTTTAATGCAGAACATTCTATGGGGCTTTATAATGCTAGAATAATGAAGTTGTTTTGCTGCTGATATTCACACAAACTTATTTCTTTATTATTTCTCGTGATCTCATGAATAATCCTTTTATTTTTTTTAAAGCCAGATCTCCATAATAATGCTTAGAATATTTTTTTTATAGTCACGAGTCTGAAAAGCGCAAATGGTCTCTCTCACCAAACTTCTACTAACACAGCCCAAAGGGTGGCGCAGTGGCTATTGAACTTCCTTTTAAGGCCCCTTTCACACTGGGGCGTTTTTCATGCGGTGCAGCGCTAAAAATAGCGCCTGTTCACCGCATGAAAAAATCCTGCCCCTTTAACTCCAGTGTGAAAGCCGGCGGGCTTTCACACTGGAGCAGTGCGCTAGCAGGATGAAAAAAAAAGTCCTGCTAGCAGCATCTTTGGAGCGGGATAGGAGCGGTGTGTTCACCGCTCCTATACCGCTCCTTCCCATTGAAAAGAATGGGAGACCGCGGTAAAACCGCGGCAATACCGCCGCAAAGCGCCGCTACGGCGGCGCTCTGCGGGGGGTGTTTAACCCTTTTTCGGCCGCTCGCGGGGGGTAAAACCGCACCACGAGCGGCCGGAAACCGCGGTAAAAACGACGGTAAAGCAGCGCTAAATATAGCGCTGCTTTACCGTCACCGCGGCTCACCGCCCCAGTGTGAAAGGGGCCTTATAGTGCCATCGTACGTGTTGTACGTCACCACATTTTTGATGGTAGGAATTTGGGGTGATCGTGTGTATGCAAGACAGCTTGAGCGGTATTCCGTCGGAAAAACCTTCAGAGTTTTTTTTCCGACGGGAAAACCGGTTGTGTGTACACGGCATTAGTGTCAGATTTGTCCACCGCAATGTCGCAGTCTCGCTAAAAAATCGCAGATCGCCGCCATTACTAGTAAAAAAAAAATGAAAAATTCCATAAATCTGTCTGTTTGTAGACACAATAACTGCGCAAACCAATCACTAACACTAAAACTTTTTTTTTTTACCAAAAATATGTAGCAGAATACAAAGAGGCTCAAACTGATGAACAAATCTGATTTTTTTTTTTTTTTATTCATTGTATGTGTTTTATAGCAGAAAGTTTTTTTTTTTTAATTGTCACTCTTTTGATGTTTATAGCACAAAAATAGGGACAGTCCCTCGAAAATTAAGGACAATTGGGAGCTATGTCTAACCCTTGAATATCATGACCATTGATTTGCTATGACCAGTCCCTGGATATCCTGAGCAGTCCTTTGAAACAATGACCTGCTTCAGGACACCATGGCTAGTCCCCCTCTCCAGGGACTGCACCTTCACTCTATCTGCCCAGCGCCATCCTGCACACAGGTGGAAATGGCGGCTGGCGTAGTGTGCGCTCTCTCTCTCTAAATCATACACTATGGCCAGTCCCGGGATATCTAGACCGGTCCTCATGCACCATGAGCAGTCTCTGAATATCAAGACCAGTCCTCATACACTATGGGCAGTACCTGAATATATAGACCAGACCCCAGACACCACGGGCAGCCACTGAAAATCTAGACCAGTCCCATACACCATGGCCAGTCTCTGAATATCTAGACTAGTCCTCATACACTATGTCCAGTCCCTAGATATCTAGACTAATCCTCATACACTATGTCCAGTCCCTAGATATCTAGACCGGTCCTCATACACTATGGCCAGTCCCTGGATAGCTAGACCAGTCCCCAGACACTATGGCTAACCCATACCTCCCAACATTTGAGATGGGAATGAGGGACACCTACTAGCAAATGCATGTAGGCATAGGACACGCCCTGCCACGCCCCTTTAAAGGAGAATAACCAAAAAAAGGGGTTAATTAAATCCACAAGTGCTTTTTTTTTACCGCTACTATTCCTTTATATTGGCTTTTCAAATTTCCATACACCATGGGCAGTCTCTGAATTTCTAGACCAGTCCTCATACACTATGGGCAGTACCTGAATATATAGACCAGTCCCCAGACACCATGGGCTGCCACTGAAAATCTAGACCAGTCCCATACACCATGGCCAGTCTCTGAATATCTAGACCAGTCCTCATACACTATGGCCAGTCCCGGGATATCTAGACCGGTCCTCATACACCATGGCCAGTCTCTGAATATCTAGACCAGTCCTCATGCACTATGGCCAGTCCCGGGATATCTAGACCGGTCCTCATACACCATGGCCAGTCTCTGAATATCTAGACCAGTCCTCATACACTATGGCCAGTCCCGGGATATCTACACCGGTCCTCATGCACCATGGCCAGTCCCTAGATATCTAGACCGGTCCTCATGCACTATGGCCAGTCCCTGGATAGCTAGACCAGTCCCCAGACACTATGGCTAACCCATACCTCCCAACATTTTGAGATGGGAATGAGGGACACCTACTAGCAAACGCATGTAGGCATAGGAGACGCCCTGCCACGCCCCTTTAAAGGAGAATAACCAAAAAAAAGGGGTTAATTAAATCCACAAGTGCTTTTTTTTACTGCTATTATTCCTTTATATTGGCTTTTTAAATTGACAAATGCAGCAGTTTATACATTGGATGAAAGGTTTAGCATCAGGAAAAACTTTTTTGAAGATAAAAAGTGCATTTTATATACAACTATACAGATCAGACCAAAATGAGGGACAAATGATGAGGAATGAGGGACAGTGTTCCAAATCAGGGACAGTCCCTCGAAAATTAAGGACAGTTGGGAGCTATGGCTAACCCTTGAATATCATGACCATTGATTTGCTATGACCAGTCCCTGGATATCCTGAGCAGTCCTTTGAAACAATGACCTGCTCCAGGACACCATGGCTAGTCCCCCTCTCCAGGGACTGCACCTTCATCTATCTACCCAGCACCGTTCTGCACACAGGCGGGAATGGCGGCTGGCGTAGTGTGCGCTCTCTCTCTCTATCCTCTATTTAGATGCGGTTCCTCTATTAGAAGTACGTCACCAGGCCCACACCATCAGCCCACGTCATGCATGTCACCGCCATTAGGTCATTGGGAAGCAGCCGGGAGGGGCCACTCGGCAGACGCCGCTCTGCTTCTCCTGCGGGTACCGGAGCGCCACCTGCTGGAGCCGAGCGGAACTGCCAGGTCCCATGCACTGCTTGTAAATAAACAGCGGCGGCTGGACGGAGGAGGTAAGTCGTGCACTCATGGCCTGTCTGAGAGAGAGAGGCACTTACTGCACTACTTACCTGCATTCTACTTACCTCCACTTCCTACTGGCCTTACCATAGTTTATACTTGGTTTATTGTCCTGATCATTGTCGGTGATGGCCCGAGCAGCAGGCTGTATGCAGAATAAGGCCATCACCAGGTGTCAGAGGGGTCAGGTGCTGATGGAGGGGAGGGGGTATAGAATGGGATGTCATGTGATCAGGCCAGGGCACCCTTCCTCCATGGACAGGCACAAAGTGGGCAAAGAAAGCCTGGGCACTGCAGACTCCAACTCTTTACCTGTGGGCAGATTAAAGGACAGCCATGGCACCATCATTCTCATAGTGTCCTGACTTGTATTTATTAACCACTTGCCCTCAGGAAGATTTACCCCCCTCTCGCCATTTTTTTGCGATACGGCACTGCATCGATTTAACTGACAATTGCGCAGTCGTACAACGTTGTACCCAAACAAAATTGACATCCGTTTTTTCCCCACAAATGGAGCTTTATTTTGGTGGTATTTGATCACATCTGCGGTTTTTATTTTTTGCGCTATAAACAAAAAAAGACCAACAATTTCAAAAAAAATAAAAAATAATATTTTTTTTTACTTTCTGCTATAAAACATATTCAATTAAAAAAATGAAAAAAAAAATCAAATTTCTTCATTAATTTAGGCCAATATGTATTCTGCTACATATTGTTGGTTAACCACTTGCCGTCCGCGCTATAGCCAAATGACGGCCACAGTGCGGACCTGAATTTCCAGGAGGCCGTCATATGACGGCCTCCCCTGTGCACGCTCCCTGCGCGCGCCCTGATCACCGAGTCACTGAGACTCGGGTGATCACAGATCCGAGTAAGGGGCCGGTCCCAGCCCCTTACCACGTGATCAGCTGTCAGCCAATGACAGCTGATCACATGATGTAAGTAAAAGCTCGGTAATCGTTTTTTTTTTTTCTCCTCATGCCATTGCCACCTGCCAGTGCCACCTATCAATGCCCATGAGTGCCACCTATCAATGCCCACAAGTGCCACCTATCAATGCCCACCAGTGGTGCCAATCAGTGCCACCTAGCAGTGCTGCCTATCAGTGTGACCGATCAGTGCTCATTATTCCCACCCATCAGTGCCCATCACTGCCACCTATCGGTGCCCATCAGTGCCGCCTCATCAGCATACATCAATGAAGGAGAAAAAAATTACCTGTTTGCAAAATTTTATAACAAAATATAAAAAAATTAAAACGCAGAGGTGATCAAATACCACCAAAAGAAAGCTCTATTTGTGGGAAAAAAAAGGATAAAAATTTAATTTGGGTACAGTGTAGCATGACCGCTCAATTGTCATTCAAAGTGCATCAGCGCTGAAAGGTGTAAATTGGTCTGGACAGGAGGGGGGGGGGGGGGGTATAAGTGCCCAGTAAGCAAGTGGTTAAAAAAAATCCCAATAAGTGTATATTGATCGGTTTGCGCAATAGTTATCGCGTCTACAAACTGTGGAATAGATTTATGGACTTTTTATTTTTTTAATTGTTTACTAGAAATGGCGGCGATCTGCGATTTTTAGCAGGATTGCGGCGGACAAATTGGACACTAAGTGACATTTTTTGGGGACCAGTGACATCAATACAGTGATCAGTGCTGAAAAAATGCCACTGGCAGGGAAGGTGTTAACATCAAGGGCAATCAAAGGGTTAAGTGTGGTCCTAGGGAGTGATTTCTAGATGTGGGGAATGGACTGACTGGAGGAAGAGAGAAATCTGTGTTCCTGATTAGCAGGAACACAAGATCTCTCTCTTCCTGTCTGACAAAACGACGGTCTGCCTTGTTTACATGGACAGACCGCCATTCTGCCTCTCCTATGAACGATCGACATGTCCAATCACAGCAGGAGCACGGCTTCGGCGGCGCAGAGCCGACAACAGGAATCACGTACAGGTACATGATTTTGCGCTTAAGGGCAGTATATGTACGTGAGGCGGTTCTTAAGTGGTTAACTGACAATTGTGCTACGTGCAGTCCTGCACCCAAATAAAATGTATGTCCTTTTTTCCCCATAAATAAAGCTTTCTTTTGGTGGTATTTGATCACCACTGCGTTTTTTATTTTTTGTGCTATAAACAAAAAAGACAGACAATTTTGAAACAAATTAACTTTTGTCCCTTCTACTGTAAGGCTCCATTCACATACATGGAAATCGAATGCACTTTGAACCGCATCTGATTCGTATAACATGTGAACTGGCAGCATTTTTAACGCAGCCGGTTCACACATGTGTGGGGCACGGTTTTAAAAAGAGTCCTGTGCATTTTTCAGTCTGGTTCAGGTGTGATTTCAGATAAAAATTTGCTGAAACCGCGACCACATATACGTGAACCCAGCCTAAAACATATCCAATAAAAAAATATAACAAATCAAATCTCTTAATAAAATAAATGCAGGCCAATATGTATTCGGCTACATGTTTTTGGTAAAGAAAATCACAATAAGCGTATACTGTATTAATTAGTTTACACGAACGGTATAGCATCTACAAACTATGGGATATATAGTGAAATATATCGACTTAAAGCAGGACTGTAATATTGCGGTGGCCAATCAGATACTAACTGACACTTTGTGGGAACCAGTGACACTAATATATACGTGATCCTGCACACAGCTGCTGCCCTGTAGCAGTAAAACTGCTATAGGGTGGACAGCAAGTGGTTAATACTGACCTGGTATATAAACACACACACAGGTTATTGGTGGATGAGCAATGATTGAGACTCACCGCAAATTTATGAGATTACTTCAAAATGTATCTAAAGCCATTTTTTTAGTTTTGTGTGGAGTGGTAAAGGGGGGTCAGTACCTCTGTCAAGTTTTTATTGCTAATAATACAGAGAAAACCAGCCATTGGAAAAGTAGATTCTGAAGAAACATTTACTGAAAGTGTAAAATCACTGCTTGCAGGCAGCAGGGTACCATGGGATATGTAGTCCTTAGGAATTAAAAGTAAACAGCAGAGGAAAAGCTGCAAAGCATACAGGGAATCCAGGAAGCTGTGGAAAGAGATGGCCAGCAGACTGGCAGCACTCACACCACGAAAGGCGATTTTTCATGTAAGCTTCTATTGGATTGGCAAAAATAACTATTGTTTTTATTGTTATTACAGGCAGGGCTTGCGCTGCGTGTGTCTATGGACACACACAGCCTGGCTCAGGAGCACACTTGTGCCTCCATAGGAAGCGGCTTCCTATTGTGGCACACGGAGAAGAGGTGGAGCAAAAAACATCAGTGGGGGACCCTAGAAAATGAGGTTAAGAAGAGCTGCTCTACCCTTGCAAACAAAATTGTCTTTACAACCCCTTAACGAGTTTTTCCACTTTTGCAGTCAAATATGAGACAGCCCCACTGTATGTTTGTAATGTGTTCCCATTTACACAGCATGCCTAATTTTTTGTTCTTTTTAATATTTCTTACTTTTTAGATGTTTAGAGGAGCTGTCATGTTTGACAGTAAAAATTTTTGAACGATGTTAGAGCGAGCCTGTCCCAAGTTTGTTCTCATTAACATACAAAAAAGTCCAGCCTACACCTTTAAACCTTTGTTAAGACAGACAATGTTCAAATCTAGTTACAACTGATAATGAAGATTTTCCTGCACAAGTACAGACAGACTTAAGCCCCGTACACAAGCAGAATGTCCGGAGACGGTACAAAAAATACCGTCCAACATTCTGCCCTCCCGATCAGCCAATGGCAAAGATCGCTGATGGGAGTGTTCGGGGGGGGAGGGGGGGGACTGTCCCCCTGTCAGAACACAACAGCTCAGTGGGTGTCAGAAACCATGAATCAGACTGAGACAGAAGTACAGTTAAATCACACTTGTTTTAATAATAATAATAATAATAAAAAAAAGGTAAACAGAGTAAACATAGTCAAAACATAGCCAGAGTTCAGGAACTGGAACGGATAGTCAGACAAGCCAAAACGTCAGGGAGCCAGAGATGAGTAGAACAGCAAGCAGGATCTGGAGCCAGAAGGAATATCAGTCAAGCAAGTCTTTAACAGGAACACAGGAGAGCGTCTCTAGAAATGTGACCAAGGCGAAGGCAGAGATCATCAACAGGTAAGTCACTGTGGAGAGATAGGAGCTGGCAATTAGCCGACAGCAGAGCGGCCAGCTCATAGAAGGAAGGGCTGAGCCCTTACACCGGGGGAGATTGCTGGACTAACCTTGCATGGTTAGTACTGCGTCTCCGACCGGAGCTAACAGTTTTTTTCCAGTTGCACAAAAAAAAAACTGTAGTGTTTACTAGGCTTTAACCAATTCCTTACTGGGAACTTAAACCCCCCTCCTGCCCAGACCAATTTTCAGCTTTCAGCACTGATGCACTTTGAATGACAATTGCATGGTCACACAACGCTGTAACCAAATTAAATATTTATATAGTTCTTTTCACACAAATAGAGCTTTCTTTTGGTGGTATTTAATCACAGCTGGGGTTTTTATTTTTTGTTAAACAAACAAAAAAATATGGAAAATTTTGGAAAAGAAAAAAATCATGTTTCATAGTTTGTTATAAAATGTTGCAAACAGGTAATTTTTCTCCTTCGTTGATATGCACTGATGAGGCGGCACTGATAGGCTGCACTGGTGGGCACTGATAGGCTGCACTGATGGGCACTAATAGGCACAGATAAGGTGGCACTGATAGGCACAGAAAGACGGCACTGATGGGGACAGATAAGGCGGTACTGATGGGCACAGGTAAGGCGGCACTGATGGGCACAGATAAGATTGCACTGATAGATGGCACTGATGGGCATTGGTAAGTGACACTGATGAGCACAGATAAGATGGCACAGATGGGCACTGATAGGTGGCACTGATGGGCACTGGTAAGTGACACTGATGGGCACTGGTAGGTGACACTGATGGGCACTGGTAGTTGAAATTGATGGGCGGCACTGGTAGGTGACACTGATTGGTGACACTGATGGGTGGCACTGTGGGCACTGGTAGGTGGCACTGGTGGGCACTGGTAGGCGGCACTGTTGTGTACTGATAGGTGGCACTGTTAGGTGGCAGAGATGAGCATGCGGCTGCTCTCCTTGATCGGGACTGATGTCCCGATGACAGCCGCTGGTGATCGGCTTTTTTTTTTCTCCTCGTGCTATCAGCGCGAGGAGAAAAAATTGCTGATTACCAGCTCTGTTTACATCACATGATCAGCTGTCATTGGCCTTCTTTCGGCTATAGCGCGGATGGGAGGTGGTTAAAGTGGTTGTAAAGGCAGAAGGTTTTTTATCCTAATGCATTAAGAGAAAAAAATTTCTGTGTGCAGCAGCCCCCTAATTAGCCCCCTCAGCTCCTAGATCCAGCCAGCAATGTTGCACGAGAGACTCAGCTGTCCGGGACTCCCCCTCATTGGCTGAGACGCCATTGGCTCCTGCTGCTGTCAAACAAAGTCAGTGAGCCAATAAGGAGAGAAAGGGCACTTCGGCCCGGGTGCCCCCATAGCAAGCTGCTTGGAGGGAGGAGGGAGGGGCCAGGAGCACCGAAGAGGGACCCCAGAAGAGGAGAATCTGGGCTGCTCTGTGCAAAACCAACTGCACAGAGCAGGTAAGTATAACATGTTTGTTATTTTCAACAACAACCAAAAAAGAGACTTTAGTATCACAATGAGAAAATCTGATGAAAAAAACAGTTTTTGGAGCGATTGTCTGATAATCTGATCGTTAGTACACAGCTTTGGAGAACTGATCATGACAGTTCATGCAAAATTATACAAAGGGACAAGCACGAAAAATGTTCTTGTAAGATAACAGAACCACTATTTTTGTTAAGTCAATACAGTATTATTCTATAACAAAAAGAGTGACCAGGACCTCATACAATACATGACATCATCGCAGGAAGTTGTATTCTTTCTTAGGAGAATTTTCATAACTGTAGTAACCTATTAATTTTGAATATGAGACTAGCATGCAAAACAAAATGCACAATCATTCGTCCGATATTCTCATCATGTGTACCATGCTTTAATTATGGCAAACACAGTCCCCTCATAAAGAATTTCTTTGCTGGAGGGTTCAGAATAAATAAGGTAAGGTAGGCAGCAGTTTATTTAATTATTTTTTTAGTTTATGCTATGCAGTGGCGTCACCAGGGTTGGTGTCACCCGATGCAATAAAACATGGTGTCACCCCCACCCCCCTCCACCAACTATAGTCGCCCCACAGTACAGACCCCCCCTCCACTAAGTATAGACGCCCCTCCACTAAGTATAGCCCCTCCTCTGTCAGTGCAGACCCTCTAAGAAGAATAACCCCCCTACATCAGTATTGACCACCCCCCTCGGTACAAACCCCCCTCCCTCAGTATAGACCTCCCCTCCCTCAGTATAGACCTCCCCCTCAGTATAGACCCCCCCTCCATTAGTACAGACCCCCCAGAACAAACCACCCCCCTCCATTAGTGCAGACCCCCCCCCCAGAACAACCACCCCCTCCATTAGTACAAACCACCCCCTCCATTAGTACAGATTCCTCCCCCCAGAACAAACCACCCCCCTCCATTAGTACAGACCCCCCTCCAGAACAAACCACCCCCTCCATTAGTACAGATTCCTCCCCCCAGAACAAACCACCCCCCTCCATTAGTACAGACCCCCCTCCAGAACAAACCACCCCCCTCCATTAGTACAGATTCCTCCCCCAGAACAAACCACTCCCCCTCCATTAGTACAGACCCCCCCAGAACAAACCACCCCCCCTCCATTAGTACAGATTCCTCCCCCCAGAACAAACCACCCCCTTCCATTAGTACAGACCCCCCAGAACAAACCACCCCCCTCCATTAGTACAGAACCCCCAGAACAAACCACCCCCCTCCATTAGTACAGACCCCCCCAGAACCAACCACCCCCCTCCATTAGTACAGAGTCCTCCCCCCAGAACAAACCACCCCCCTCCATTAGTACAGACCCCCCCCCCCACCCCCCTCCATTAGTACAAAGAACAAACCACCCCCCTCCATTAGTACAGATTCCTCCCCCCAGAACAAACCACTCCCCCTCCATTAGTACAGACCCCCCCAGAACAACAAACCACCCCCCTCCATTAGTACAGATTCCTCCCCCAGAACAAACCACCCCCCCTCCATTAGTACAGACCCCCCAGAACAAACCACCCCCCTCCATTAGTACAGATCCCTCCCCCAGAACAAACCACCCCCCCATTAGTACAACCCCCCCCCCCCCCAGAACAAACCACCCCCCCATATGATATAGCTGTGACCAGCAGCATAAACCAACCTCATCAGCAAGCCCCCCCCCCCCCCTCCTTACAACACCTCACCTCGGACGGCGGAGGACAACTCCCCCCCCCATCTCTCAAGCCGACCCAGAACACCCGGGCGGCAGCTGGAGAGGAGAGGACAGTGTGCAGCCGCGCTGCGCCGGGTGGAGAGCAGATCGAGACAGGCTTGGGCAGGAGTGGGAAACAGAGGAGGAGAACACATGGCAGGCACGACCGCTGGAGGTGTGTCCCGGCTGAAGAAAAAAAAAAAACAGGGCTTCCATTACCCTCGGGATGGTGTCACCCCTCTAGCAGGTGGCACCCGGTGCAGACCACACCCCTGCCTAGCGACGCCACTGATGCTATGCCCAAAAAGTAAAATCCTGCTTAAATCTACTTCTCGTTGTGCTGGTTTTATCTTCACTCTTGGATTTTGCACTGTACCACCCATAAAGCCATGCACCAACCGTCTCAAGGGTTACCTATGGATGTCTGTGCAGTACGGCTTGACATATTGTCAATTGTAAGGTTCTTATTGCTGTCTCCTCGATGGGAAGGATCACTCTCTCTATCCTGGCAGACATTGTCACCAGGAATGACAGTTGAGGAAAGACTTACATTTTGAGTTGTCATTGGCTTAGCAGAGGCGATTTCCGTTACACCTCAATTGTTGTCTCAAAACAGTAAGTGAAGGAAAATCAATCCACCAAAAATAAAACTGACAGGGGTTTTAACCATTCCCTGTCCTATTCAGAACTGGTTGATGTGTGTTTCTGCACCCAACAGTGGTCATTTAGTGAGGTTTGTTTGTTGAGTCATCCGCTGACTTCCTATATTTCATAGGGAATTGAGTGAAAAGACTCTCAAGTCCAGGCAGTTACCTTGACCATTAAATGGAACCATTTTTGAATGTAATGGGAAGAGGTTTTTATTGCTGTTTGTGTCCCCACTGACCTCCCCTGACTTCTTGTTTCAGTGACCACAAAGGAAGTGAAGGGAATCTACCCGATGGGGACATGAGTAACACTCTTACAACAGTTCTTTGCTACTCTATAAAAAGTGATTTTAATAGTGTGTCATTGGGGAGATTTTCGCTTTTCCTGTCTCTGTGACCACACAGGATGTCCATGGAAATCTCCTCAGTGTTGCTCAAACAGCAGTAGTAAACCTAACACATAGTAAAGCCCCATACACACGGTAGGATTTTCCGATGGATTCTGTCCTATCGGACAATGTTGTCGGAAAATCAGACCGTGTGTAGGCACCATCGGACAGTTTCCATCAGATTGTCTGACGGACAAAGTCCTATCTCCTGCTGGATAGATTTTTTGACAACAAAGTCCGATCACACCAAATCCGATCGTGTGTAGCGAATTCCGACCGGACAAAGTGCTACGCATGCTCAGATCACATTACAAGACCAAAGCTATTGGCTACTAGCCTCTACGTAGTCCCGTCGTAAGGCAACAAACGTCACCACGTTCAGAATGATCGGATTTTCCGACAACTTTGTCCGACCGTGTGTACGCAAAACCAACATCAGACAAAGTATGACGGACATGGTCTGACGGACCTGGTCCTCGGATAATCCGCGCGTGTGTATGGAGCTTAACACTTGTGCATTCCATGTGGGCAAATATGGCCCTTCACGTGGGGGTACACTTAAGGAAGCCTGGGTGAACTAAGCCAAACTCAGTGACATATAGGCAGGCCATAGATGATGCAATTTTCTTTCCTGCAACCACGGGCGCAACCATTCCTGCAACCATGGATGGGGGGAAATCCCTCCCACAAAGCTATTGTGCTTTCCCAGCGGGGGGTGGGGGCACAGGGAACCATCCCTGCCAGGAGAACACAGAAATTGCTAGCGGCTATAGCACATTTACGTCGGCAGAATGGCACGGCTGGGCAAAAGCATGTACCGGTACGTCCCCTTTAATTGCCCAGCCGTGGGTTGCGCGCGCGCCGCCGTGGAGCTCCGTGACCCCAAACAGACCCCAAATTTCTCCATAAAGAGGACCTGTCACGGCCTATGCTATCACAAGGGATGTTGTTCATCCCTTGTGCTAGCAATAAAGTAAAAAAAAATAAGATTTGTATAAAATAAATATAAAAAAAAGTTTGGCCGTCCCACCGTGGCTATGTGCAAATGCGAACGCATATGTTACTCCCGCACGCATATGTAAACAGTGATCGAACCACACATGTGAGGTATTGTTGCGAACATCAGAGCGAGAGCAATAATTCCAGCACCAGACCTCCTGTGCAACTCTAAATTAGTAACATGTAAAGGCGTTTAAAGTGTCGCCTGTGGAGAATTTTAAGCACTGTAGTTTTCCACCATTCCACGGGCGGACGCAATTTTAAAGCGTGACATGTTAGGTATCTATTTACTCAGCATAACATCATCTTTCACATTATACATACATTTTTTCCCCCAAAAATTGCATTTGAAAAAACGCTGCGCAAATAACGCGTATCATAAAAAATTGCAACACCCACCATTTTATTCTACAGGGTCTCTGCTAAAAAAATATATATATATATATAATGTTATAATGTTTGGGGGTTCTAAGTAATTTTCTAGTAAAAGAAAGTCGATTTTTACATGTAGGAGCGAAGTGTCAGAAATAGCCCACATGGGAAATGGTTAATATCAAACCAAAGACTTTGGTGGTCACTGGAACCCAAATTTTCTCCCACCTCAACAGACAATCATTCCCCATTTGTCAGTACTAGGTTTAAAATATGACCACCTCGGGTTGGGCTTTTTATTGACCGTTTTAGAGAAACGCAATTCATTCAGGGGTACAATGAACTTATAAAACAGTTTTGGTCTTTTCATTAATTATGTTGGGGTTTGATTTGCTATCAGGTTTGATATATATATAAGATTTAGCACAGCTCTTCTACACTATTTTATATTTCCAAGACCAAATTTGAGTTCTTATTGTAAAGGCTTTTAACCGCTTCCCGACCGGCCACTGCATATATACGTCAGCAGAATGGCACGGGCAGGCAGAATCACGTACCTGTACGTGATCGTGCATGTGCCTGCCCGTGGGTCGCGCGCGCGCCGCTAGCGGTGCGCTCGCGACCCGGTCGGGAGCTCCGTGACCCCGGCCGCGGGACCAGCGGACCCGATCGCCGCTGGTATCCCGCGATCGGGTTACGGAGCGGAAGAACGGGGAGAGGTCTATGTAAACAAACCTCTCCCCGCGCTTCCTACACTGACTGTCAGTGATCGGCGGTTCCCTGTCATCGGGAACGCCGATCAATGACGTCACACGTACAGCCACGCCCCCCCTACTGTAAAAAAAACAACAACACGTCACACTGACTCCTCCCCGCCCCCTAGTGGTTAACCCCCTAACTACAACTGTCATTTACATAGGAATCAGTGCTATTTAAATAGCACTGATTGCTGTATAAATGACAAATGTCCCAAAAATGTGTCAAAAATGTCCGATGTGTCCGCCAAAATGTCGCAGTCACAATAAAAATCGCTGATCGCCGCCATTACTAATAAAAAAAAAAATATTAATAAAAATGCTATAAAACTATCCCCTATTTTGTAAACGCTATAACTTTTGCGCAAACTAATCAATAATCGCTAATTGCGATTTTTTTTACCAAAAATATGTAGAAGAATACGTATCGGCCTAAACTGAGAAAAAAAATGTTTTTTTATATATTTTTTGGGGATATTTATTATAGCAAAAAGTAAAAAATATTGCATTTTTTTTTCAAAATTGTCGCTCTATTTTTGTTAATAGCGCAAAAAATAAAAACCGCAGGGGCGATCAAATACAAAAAGAAAGCTATTTGTGGGAAAAAAAGGACGCCAATTTTGTTTTGGAGCCACGTCGCATGACCGCGCAATTGTTAGTTAAATCGACGCAGTGCCGAATTGCAAAAAGGGGCCTGGTCCTTTAGCTGCAAATTGGTCCGGGGCTGAAGTGGTTAATTAGTAATTTTTAATCCTTGCCATTACATATTTTAATGATTGAATTTATTATACATGTATTTAGATTCTTCCTCTAGCTTCTGTATGCTGCCCACACATATCCAATTGTATAGTCTGCTAAGTTTAGATGAAATTGTATTGCAATCTAAACCTTTGTGGCCTCAGTGACTTTATTTTCAATATATTCATAACATTTGGGTGTGGTTTGTAAGGGAGACAAACGCAACTGGTATTGGCTTCTGTAAACCAAGTACTAAACAGGGACACCCAGGAACAGTCCTAGCAGGTTTATCCTGCACTTTTTTTCAGCAGTGCAACAGTTTATGCAGAAGGGCTTTGTACAGCAAGCCCATAACATAAAACAAAGCATCTGCTCGTCTGAGCCACTAACTAAATTTAGGTCAGTTTCTGACTTACATGGTGTCCCATAATGGGTTCCGCAACACAAACAGGAAGATATTGGGAGCTGCTTGAACATCAGTCAGTGCAAACCCTGTGGACAGCTGAGAATAGTTGAGGACTGAACAACAGATAAGATGTGGACCTGGGACTGAAGACTTTATCCTAACCAAAGCTGGACAAAGCCTTTTGGGCTCCATGACCCAGACCAAAACATGAGATCTGAGAAAACAAAAATGTTGTTCACTCCATATCAGAAACAAACCCTGGAGCCGCTTACCATGTGTAGATTAAAAACTTAATGTCACTAAACCCACATCATAAAAAAACTATCAGTACATGCTATGCTGTTTTACATGCTGTTCATACTCACTCAGTCACTCTGAGATTTGTTTTCTGTATTCTGCAAAAAACCTGGTTGATCCTGCTGTTCTCTATCTCCCTCTTCTGTCCAAATCCCCAATGCAAATAGGGATTTTGCATAGCAGTGTTGGAAGCTCTGCACATACTTAGTTTTCAGTGAGTTTTTATGCAGAACATTTCCTCCCTATCACATCTGAGCAGCCCATGTGATTATAAAGTCACACATGTGGGTTTATACACAGTGGTATGACAGCCCACTACCTCCCATCCTCCTCTATGCCCACTAACCGGCTTAGAACAGTGGGGGAGAGATATTACATGTAGATTGATGGATGCTTTGCTTCCCTCTTATTCAAAGACACAGCCTGTGACTGTCAGAAATCTGCCCACACCATGTCATTGCCCAAAAATAATAAAGATTTGATTTCAAATATATATTTGTATGCCAATTAAAGCAGTTTATTGATATTAATTATTTATCTATAATCTGTATTCCAAAGGCTGTTTTTTTTTTTTAACATGTGACCAGCAGCGGAGGACTAGAAGCTCCTCCTTCCACTGTTTCCCTACAGACAGGCTGGGAAAGATCTGGGTCATGTGACAGCTGTATATCAATTAGGAAAAGAGGTACTTTTTTTTTTTAAAGTGGAGTTCCACCCAAAAGTGGAACTTCTGCTCACCTGATTCCTCCCCCCCCCCTCCGATGCCACAATTGGCACCTTTCAGGGAGAGGGGGTGCAGATACCTGTCTAATACAGGTATCTGCACCCACCTCCGGGAATAGACTCGCGCATCCGCAGTAGGGAACCAGGAAGTGAAGCCGTAACGCTTCACTTCCTGATTCCCTCACCGAGAGTGGCAGCAGCCGAGAGCTGAGCGATTGCTCGGCTTCGGCTGCCGACATCGCTGGACTCCAGGAAAGGTAAGTGTCCATTTATTAAAAGTCTGCAGCTGCAGTATTTGTAGCTGCTGGCTTTTAATCATTTTGTTTTAGGTGCACTCCCGCTTTAAATAATTATCTTACAGTGCCATCATCCACATACAAAAAGAGAATGGACAATGTAAATTAAACACTTTGGGTTTAGTATCACTTTAAGTGACACATATACACTGTCCGCAATCCTGAGAGCCTGTGCCTAACAGGTTCCATCAAACAGCAAAACTCCTAATTAGATCTAAGTTGATCATAAAATGATCAATTTTCTTATTTTAGTTTTTTTAATTTTAAGAATATTTATACAATTCATTCATAGTAGGTCTGCATAGCAGTGACATCATTTTCAGAAGAAGTCAGCAATGTCGGTCTCTATATTCTTTTGGCACAGGTTTTATTTAAGGCCTTTGGAGATTGTGTTGCTGTCTCAGAAGACTGTTAGGCTAGAGATATGGCACAGCACAGTACTATTACAGTTTTATTTATACTGCACAGATTTAGTGAAAATGTTCGTTATATGCTAGAAACAGGTTAATAAGTAAAGATGTATCTACATGCTTCAGCAGACTAAACCGTTTTTCCTGTTTGTTCCTTTACAGAGTCTTATGCTTAGATCAGAATGTGCACTTCAGAAGACATAGCAGACAGTCTTCACGGAGAGAGCCTTCTCTGTAGTCTAAATGAACAGCGTATGCAAGGTTTCTTGTGTGACGTTACCATTGTGGTTGAAGATACTAAATTCAAAGCACACAGAAATATACTGGCAGCCTCCAGCCTGTACTTTAGAAACCATTTTCGGAGCCAGAGCATATTAATCCAGGGACATGTCTTGGAGCTCAATGACTTGAAAGCAGACACATTTACTGAGATATTGAACTTTATCTACAGCTCAAAGATTGCTGTGAAGAAAAAGGAGACCCTGACTGATCTTGTTGATGCTGGTAAAAAGCTAGGCATAACCTTTTTAGAAAACATCAAAGCTTCCAAAAAGTCTACTGCGGTTGCTTGCTCAACTGAACCTGAAGGAAATGCGCCACCTGCATTTTATCGAGGAGAAAACGGACTGAAATCAGAGAGTGTGGACAAAAAGGGAGATGACCCGGCTATTGCTAATGGACCAAGAATCACCAATGCCTTTTCTATTTTGGAAACTGAAGTAAATGGCTTTTCTCCTCTTGATCTAAGAGCAAATTTTAAAAAGAGCACAGGCCCCACTGAAGAGGTGCATAGTGGTGGTAACTGTGAGAATGGCATCTGTAATGATGGAGAGCCAGTAAACACGTTGGCTGAGCACTCCTATGCAGTGTCTTCTGGTGATGCATCATACAAAAGAGACTCTGTCTTTGACCATGGCAATAAAGGTAGCCATACAAGGGATCAGGAATGCACAACTCCTGGTAAAGTTACTACCAGCCAGGAAACCAAGTCAGCCAACAGCATGCCGGTGTTAGAACCTCAGTGTGTTAACCCACAAGCAATCATTCAGACTTGTACCCCTAATAGTGTGAGTTGCTCTTCTGAGCAAACCGCCAACCAAACTGAATTCTACAGCCAAAGGGAAGATGAAAGCACCTTACCACAACTTCCCCCTGGTAACCCAACTGCCACCCAGTCTTTCTGTGATGCTGGTCTATATCCTCTTCCTAAAAAGCACCATGTGACTTTACACTGCAAAAACTGCAGCAAAGAATTTGCACACTTTAAACGCCTACAGCGGCATGAACAAATCTGTTTTAAGGTTGTGCACATGGACAGAGATTTGAGGATACCCAACAATCTTTCACAAGGTGCCTCAACAGAGAACTACTGCACTCCCACAGAATCTACAACTAACCAGAATGCTCTGACAAATGGCTCCTCATCTGCAACAGACCACTTTGTTAAAATAGTAGATGATAAAATATTTTATGTCTGCATTGTATGCAAAAGAAATTATTTAACTCTATCCAGTCTTCGACGGCATTCAAATGTCCACTCATGGAGGAAGTCATACCCTTGCCATTATTGCAACAAGGTATTTGCCTTAGCTGAATATAGAACCAAACATGAAATCTGGCACACCGGGGACCGAAGATATCAGTGCATATTTTGCCTAGAAACATTCATGACTTATTACATCCTTAAAAATCATCAGAAATCTTCCCATGGCATTGATCCAAGATTGGGGGTGGGAAGTAAAGCAAACAGGGGCCTCAAGCCAAGCATATATCCTTACAAACTATATAGACTTTTACCCATGAAGTGTAAAAGACCTCCACTGAAAACCCCTAGAACAGCTTCAGCAGCACACTTTCAAGTTCAAAATTCCTTTACCACACCCACAGCCGTTCAGAATGCTCTCAATTCACAACCATTCTCTTTGAACAGCCAGGAGCCATTTTCTAGCACATTAGATGCTCCATCACAGAATGTGACAAATTCCACAACGACCCAGGAGACTTGGCCTTTTGATATAACACAATCTGACAAAAACATAAATGTCTTGACTGTTGGTAAAGTTAATTCTCCTTCACATGTTTCAGCCTTAACATTGAAGCAGAGTGGCAGTGCACCTGGTCCACAATTGAATGAAAATAAGAATATTCCATCTGTTATTAATGCTAGTAATTCTGCACCCTCAGTGATCATGCACAGCAGCAGAGTTTCCTCTGTGATAATGCATGGTAATGCAATAACTGGTACACCAGCTGCGAGTGGGACAGGGTGGAATCCCAGCCGAACCATTGTTTCATCAGAAAAAGATACCAGCCAAGAAAGTAACACCGAAGCAACCAAGGCAAATACAGAGGTGCAATCCCCCAAAGGGTACAAAAATGGTGATGCTCATCAGGATGAGCGGGAATTATCTCTTCCTGCACCTTCATCTAAAAATAATAAAAGTGTTATTCGTGAAGGGAATAAAACAGAAACATACATAGCCAAACCAGCCCTACCTGGAACTCTTGTCAATAGTGGAATTGCTCCTCTTTGCCAAATCACAGTAAAAATTGGAAGTGAAGCTTTGGTGAAAAGGCAAATCTCCGGTTCATCTCTGTTCTTTAGGAAGAGTGGAAGACCAAAACATGCAGAGCCTGAATGGCTGGATTCAGATGATGACAAGAAAGAAAGATGCTCCATTCGACTTCGGAGATCAGATAGTCTCCAAATGGAGGAGATGTGTGATGATGCTAGTGACCAAGATGTGTCTGACAAACCATGGAGACCTTACTACAACTATAAGCCCAAAAAGAAATCAAAGCACTTTAAGAAATTCAGGAAATTGAAGAAAAGGAAAAAACACAGTAGACCCAGACCTACTGACGAGAATGTAAGTGAAGGTGACACAAAATCCTCTGGAGAGGCCATTGACGAAAATACAAATGGTGCAGAAGACTCTCCAGAAACATTTGATTTTGAATCTACCCCCGAAAAATCAGTTGAACAGGAAAAGACATCTGAACAAGAGGAGGAAGTTGAGCAAGGAATGGTTGATACACGGTGGCAGATAGACACCAAGGCTTCCTTTTGTGAGCTGTGTCAAAAATCCTTTAGGAATCCTTCAACACTGAAGGTTCACATGCGTTGTCATACTGGAGAGAAACCTTACTCATGCAAGGTATGTGGAAAATGCTTCTCCTTTCCTGGGAACTTAAGCAAGCATGAACGTATCCATCAGGTTGGGAAAAACTTCACGTGTCAATATTGCAAAAAGACATTTTTGTTGCATAAAACTTTGAAAAAACATGAGAGGATTCACACTGGAGAAAAAATGTATGACTGTAAGTTCTGCTCGCAGCAATTTCTCTACCTTACTTCAAGAAATAATCATGAACAAAAACATTTAGAAGAGCAGAGTGAAAGGGGGTTTGTTTGTGTGCAGTGTTCCAAAGTTTGCAAGACTGCTGCCGCCCTTGTAATGCACCAAAAGAAACACTATTTCAGGGGACTAAAGCATAGGGAGCGAAAAGACTTACAACCACCTGCTGCAGAAATATGCACCTGGGATGGTGCTGCAAGTAGCATTTGTAATGATCCTAAAACAACTGGAGAAAGAAAATCTGTAAGCATGCCTGAAAGTTTCCCTCCTACCTTTGATGACTGTGAGGCTCCACTGTTGTCTTACAGCAGTGGTGTTACAGAGGTCATACCCCAGAATGATTGCACTCCAATCCCTGTAGAGAATGTAAGTGCCATTGGGGAAACTGACTCTAGTCATTTCATGACTCCACCTCCACTACCGCCTGTTGCATTACACAGCAGTGTCCTAATGGAGGTTCCCAAGGGCTGGAAGCATTGGAAAGCAAGGCACTATAACCTGGAGGAAAATTTGAACTCTGATCATTCTTCCTTAAAAGAGAGCACTAAGACTTTCACAGAATTAAAGACGATGACAAGTTTTGATAACCCATTTGTCCCGTAGATGATTGTGGTGAAACATTTTAAAACAAAAATCACAAGCTATTTTTTGTTCAGTAACTCTTTTGTTGCTAACGGACAGTTACAGGCCCATAGCAGCATACACGGTTTAAAGGACCAAGTCAATCTAAAACAAGGAGTATATGTATAGAAAGTGTACTAATAGCATTCATAAATATATATGTGTAAAAATGTGTAAAAGTTCACAAATCTGTACAGAAATTAAGATCTTTGATCCCCTTGAGGCTGCAATTTGAAGATAAAGCATGTTATGCCATGACAGTGTTCTTCAACCTGTTTACTAGATATGAATTATTTTCTGTATAGCAAAATATCATGATACAACTTTCATCTAAGATATTTGAAACTCCTATTAGCTCCACATTTTTCCATATTTATTAGTGAATATTATTAAAACACTTTTTATATAAAAGAGCTAGTACATTTTATTTTTTTGGCCCTTTAATAAAATGTCAAGTGTTCATAAGTGTTAGTTTCCCTGAGCTGTACATCTTTGCACTAGTTCTATGTATAAATGTCAGCTTATTCCATATGTTCTTGCTAGCAGTTAGCCGGGCAACACGTTCTGTACAGTTTGTAGTACAATATAAGTTTGTTAAAGTGGCAGTCACTTATTGTGCTTACGAGGGGACCCACATAAACAAGAGATTCCCTTCCCTCCTATTGAAGTGTACTTTGTTCTTAAGATGTTTGCTAAAATCCATAATAAAAAAGAAATTAAAGATCAGTATCATATAGCACTCCTCAGCAGTGATTACACAAGTACTCCTTGACCGTCCATGCTCACTTATATATTTTAATGCTTAATGAGGGTATTTTTGTGTGGACTGCTTCTTTAAATGCTATATATTATACTACACACAGAAAGCACTGTACAGCATTATATACTGTAATTATTGTGTTATTTAGGAAACAGCTCATTGCAGCCAGGGACAAAAGAAAGAATGATGTCTTGTACAACTGAACAGTTTATAACACATAGTGAATGATATTGTTAACACAATTAAACAAAATATAATTTGTGAATTGCCAGTTCAAAAAATAACAAACATTATGTGACGTTAATATTGGATATTAAAGCAAAAAGATTATAACTGTAAAAACATGAAAAAATGAACAGTAATTTTGTCTATGCAACCAAAGGATGTTTTTACTTTTTTATAATTAAAAACCTTCTAACTGTTTTAGAAGGTAATCTTCCATAAGCTTTTGGCAGGTCCATGTAGTAACATATAGGGGTCTCCACCTCTTGCAACTTCCTGGAAACTGGTATTTGGGGTTTTACCTGAGAGTCATCTGCCATTGAAATCTAGGATTGCAAAACCCTTATTCTGGTACAATAGTACTCTTTGAGTGCAATTTCATCTGACTGTGGGACACAAAGTAATGTAAATAAAACCAAGAAGAATGTCCATACAATGCTTACTTAAGGTTTGTGGTAGGGTCAGACCCCTATATGTTATTGCTAGGGACGGTCAGTAGTAGATGGTAGATTTCTATTTTGAATTCAATCCAATCTAGCAACTGATATATCTGTAAGTTTTGCTTCATATTTTTGTTATTAATAATATGCTCCATGTGTTGCTGGTGAGGGTATATGCAGACTGAAGCTTGGAATGTAATTCCTAAAGCTCGGAGTTGCATTTGTATTTGATGTGCAATCAGCACAAGGCTTGGAGTTACTGTAAAGATTATATGGTGGTTACCAAATACACATGATTTTCTAACTTGTCAATGCTTCCAAAGAAAATTTTCCATACAGAAAGATATTGGCAATCACCAATCACAATTAATTCTATCTATTGTGGCTTCCTGCAGCTGCTTGATGATCTTATGGCAAAGTGCATCTGACATGGTACCCTAAAGCCAATTTGTTTCTACACTTAAAGTGAACTTGTGTTCACGTTAACATTCTAAACTGTTACCATATATGTACAGTAGACACCTAGATGTACCTATATACAGTAGAGAAAATAATTATTTGATCCCCTGCAGGTTTTGTAAGTTTGCCCACTTACAAAGAAATGAAGGGTCTATCATTTTTTATCATAGGTATATTTTAAATGATAGAATATCAACCACAAATCCAGAAAAAACGCATGATACAAATGTTATAGATTGAGGTGTAGTTCAGTGAGTAAAATAAGTATTTGATACCCTTCCAACCAACAATAATTCTGGCTTCCACAGACTGGCTACAGTATGTGCTCATGTGGTACATAGGAGCACCTTCTTAAATTGACAGGACTAACCTAACGACAACTCATTATGTGTATAAAAGACACCTGTCCACAGAATCTCTTTCTTCCATTCAAATCTCACCAATATGGGCAAGACCACAGAGCTGTCAAAGGATGTCAGGGACAACATTGTAGACCTGCACAAGGATGGAATGGGCTACAAGACCATCAGCATGAAGCTTATTGAGAAGGAGACAACTGTTGGAGCGATTATTCGCAAATGGAAGAAATACAAAATGACCATCAATCACCCTCGGTCTGGAGCTCCATCCAAGATTTTTCCTCGTGGGGTAAGGATGATCATGAGAAAAGTGAGGGATCAGCCCGGAACTACATGGGAGGAGCTTGTAAATGATCTCAAGGCAGTTGGGACCACAGTCGCCAAACAAACCATTGGTGACACAATATGCCGCCATGGATTGAAATCCTGCAGTGCCTGCAAGGTCCCCCTCCTCAAGAACGTACATGTACAGGCCCATCTGAAGTTTGCCAATGAACATCCAAATGATTCAGAGAAGGATTGGGAAAAAGTGCTGTGGTCAGATGAGACTAAAATTGCTGTGTTTGGAGGAAGAAAAATGATGACTATGATCCTAAGTACACCATCCCTACAGTCAAACACAGAGGTGCAAACATTATGCTTTGGGCTGTTTCTCTGCTTAAGGTACAGGCCGACTTTGCTGCATTGAGGGGCCAATGGACAGGGCCATGTGTTGTAAAATATTGGATGAGAACAATCTTCCCTCAGCCAGAACACTGAAGATGGGTCATGGATGGGTCTCAGCATGACAATAACCCAAAACATACCGCCAAGGCAACAAAGGAGTGGCTCAAGAAGAAGCAGACTAAGGTCATGGAGTGGCCTAGCCAGTCTCCAGACCTTAATTCTATATAAAATGTATGGAGGGAGCTGAAACTTTGAGTTGCCAAGCGATAGCCAAGAAACCTTAAGGATTTAGAGAAGATCTGTGAAGAAGAATGGATCAAAATCTCTCCTGAGATATGTGCAAACCTGGTCACCAACTACAAGAAACGTCTTACCTTTTTGCTTGCTAACAAGGGTTTCTCCACCAAGTACTAGGTTATGGTTTGCTTGGGAATCAAATACTTATTTTACACACTGAACTGCAACTCAATTTATAACATTTCTATCGTGTGTTTTTTCAGGATTTTTGGTTGATATTCTGTCTCTATCATTTAAAATGCACCTATGATAAAAAAAATTATAGACTCTTAATTTCTTTGTAAGTGGGCAAACTTACAAAATCTGCAGGGGATCAAATAATTAATTTACCCATTGTATGTCTCAAGCTTCCCAAAGAGCCCAAAAACCCTGGAGCTCTAATATGGAAATTTCTGCAAGCTTAGGAGGGGGCAGTCCTTCGCTCTAGACCGTAGTAGCTGGTTTAATTTGCATGACGAGTGCCTTGGTTTTCTGGTCTCCCTGTGTCTATATGGTATCTGACTTTTCATGCAGACACCTCTAGATATCTTCTGTACATCTCTGATGACAGTTTAGAATGATCCATTCCTTTAAATATAATTTTGGTGCCTTTATATTGGGTTTCTCTACAGGAATCCTTTGGATCTCTTTTAGCTCAAAAGCGGCTAGTCCCTACAGAGATATCTGCAATATACTTAATATACAAATTTGGACTTTTAGCTAAAAGTTAATGGTATGTTCACCTACTCATGGTTGGCCTAACCCTGTGACCTGGGAGCATGTCTATATAGTGCTGGTTGGTACAACTATGCTGATCTCATCTTTTGTGACCCCTCTGAGATCATTCAAAAATACAAAACATGAGTAGTTCTGTAATGTGCTGGACATGATTGACACTCTGGCACTTTCATCAGAATGCCATACTTGAGAAAAGTTGGCAGTACCCAATGTTGAGATGTACGAGTCTCGGGAGAAGGATGGGGAAATAATTTTGCACAGGTGAGCCACTATTAGAATACATATTTTATATCTGGTAGTGGTTTTGCTCAATTCTGGTTCACTTTAATTATATGGTGGAATTTATGGTTTAGGAATTTCTTGATTTCTTGGGTTGGCCTTTTTCTTAAAAAACCTTTTTGTGTTAAAATCATGGAAAAAATAGACAAACAGCCAAATTACAGTTTCAGTGTAGTTTGATCTTTTTTTTATTTAAAAAACTTTGTTGACAAGCTCCATAAAAAATTCTGAAAATCTTTGAACTCAACTTTTTTTTTTGTTTCATTTTGCTACAATACAAGCTGTTGTCAGTTCTTTAACTTTTTGGTTTTTAAAACCATATCTGTAGAGTGAAATACGTTGTAGATAGTTTCCACATATGCAATAAATTAAGTATCTTTTGACCAAGAACCAATTAATTCCTATTAACCACTATGGAGAAATATTGTTACAAAAGTGCATTATTGAACATTGCAGAGAGGTGATAGCAGTATAGACATATATATATATATATATATTTAACTACAAAATGTTTTTATTGGTCTGTTATTATTTTGTTCAGATCTTCTTCCTTCATTTTGTTCTGATATGTCATGTTTGTCATATAAAGACTGAATAGTAAGAACATTTGTGGAATATCTTAAACAGTTGGTGTGTTGTGTCTGTTTTTAATTTTGTGAATTGCTAA
Source organism: Lithobates sylvaticus (assembly GCA_028564925.1). Taxonomy (NCBI): domain Eukaryota; kingdom Metazoa; phylum Chordata; class Amphibia; order Anura; family Ranidae; genus Lithobates; species Lithobates sylvaticus. Next base: position 445,370,868 of record CM053028.1, read on the forward strand.
AATGGATGAAGGGTTTTCATTTTTTCAGAAAAAAATACAACGCATAACAATCACTTTCTCAAGGTTGAAACGGTTAGGGCCTGTTCACTCCAGCAAGACCCACTGAAACTGGTGTGCGCTGTGAGACACAGTGCCAATGCGCCAGCACATCAAATTGTTTACATTTTTCACAGAACTTTATTAAAAAATGTCACAGCGGATTTGCAATGCAGTAGTTCGCAATGCATCCTGCTGCGCTGTAAAAAAGAGTAGTGAATGCAGTACTTTTTCTCAGCTCACACAACAGCAACGCTGTGGTGTAAACTTTTACCATCTAAAACAAGGTATTTGGCCTTGTCTGTGCATTGGGGTCGCACTGGAGATAGCTGCATCTGGTGTGAGTGGACTTTAAACTGCATTTGATATCACATTATGTTATGCTACCCTCACTATGTGGTTCAGGTGCTCCGGCAAATTCATCATAATCATGTTTATAGTCATACCATTGTCCTTTGCATAAGGACTATTTATTATATACATATTCACACAATCCCAAATTTTAGACCTTAAAAAAGAAGTCCAGCTTTTCCTCACCAAAACAACAGATCTCTTGTGCATGTAAAGAAATCACAACCCCACCGTCAGTTTATGTGTAACTTACCCCCTTTAGCTGTAAACAGCAGGTTTCTGTGTCTGTGATGTCACTCCTCCTCCTGGCTGAATTTCAAAGTTCTCCGACTTCCTGTTTCCTTCCTTTTCCAGTCCTGATACTGCATGGCCCATGATCCTCTGAGCCTCTGTGGTTTCAGGGTGGGCTATGGTAGTCACTTGTACCAGTTCTAGGAGTGGATGTGGGTGGGTTCTATGGTTACTGTGGGTGTTTCTGGGCCTTAATGTGGGTGGTGAAAGGTGTAAATGTATCATACCTTCTCTTGTGTCATTCCTGACTTGTAGCATGCCAAAGAATAATGGCTTACTGCAAGACTACAGAGGAATAGCTATGGGAGGTTATATGTAAATGAGTCATATGTAAATGAGTCACTTCACAGAGAGAAGGGCTCTGGGAGGGCAGGATCTGAGGGGTGGGACTCTCCCTGTTCACACTGGTCGGCATATTTAACTGGGCAGGACTGAATTCTAATTGTGATCCATTCAATCCTGTCCAGCTGCTCGCTTTAAGAACAGGCTGTGTATGAAGGAGTTTTCTTCTTGAATAATGTCGTGATCTGTGAGGCGGGAGGCTTGGACTCTTCCTGTAGGTGTGACTGGGTGGGATTGAATGCTAATTAAGATATATTCCATGCCATCCCATCCACCATCAGATGTGAGGGAAACGACATAATTTGCAGTCTGGAAGATTACAAAGGGGAGTGGCTGTGGAAGGTACACAGTCTATCAGCAGGATATACAGAGTGTCACATGATACAAAGCCATAACTAAACCCAGAATGTCAGGGGATCTGCAGACACTAGAGCTATGTGATACAGAGGTATGATCTATGCTGGGATTGATCATTCCATTCAGTTCTAGTGAAAAGAAAGTTGGAGTTCAGCTTTAAAGTAGAATTAATGCATTTGCATATACCCCTCTCCCTTAGTTCCCCAGCAAAGTCTCACAAACACATGTTGAACTTACCACTGAAGTCCACTTCATGCAGCTTTTTGTAATAGAGGGACAAGGCTGCTTAACTGTTACTTAATTTAAAGCAGTATAATCCATTATCTGGCTACACCTAGCCATGCACACCCACTGCCTTCTGGACTGGCATTATTCTGGATTCTAAAGCATAATTACCATTTGCAACATTAAAGCGGTTCTGCACCCATTTCATTTAGTAAATCTCTTTGCCTTCCAAATCAGGCAAGAGTACTAAATGAAATGTTTTTTTTTTTTTTTTTTTTTTTTACTTACCTTGTAATTGAAGACTTCCGGTCTTCTCTCTCTGCGGCCGTGGGCGGGGTCTCTGCGTCCATCGTCGTCACGCCACACTGTCTCCTGGGATCTGGTGTCATTGATCCCAGGAGTCAGTGCGGGCATCTTCCGAAATCTCGCGAGATTTCGGCCACAGATGTGCCGGCCACAGATGTGCCGTTACTGCGCACGCGCGAGTAACGGCGGTGCATGCTGGGCCATCTAAAGTTCCTGTGGGTGTTTCACATGCCCACAGGCAAGATGGCCCCCAGCACTAAAGAAGAAGACGAGGAACTTCATCGGACGAAAACCGGCGGCGATCGAGATGGAAGATGGAACAGGTGAGTCCCCTAATAAAGGTAAGCATACTTTATATTACGTCCTAAAAAAAAAATTTTTTTTACAGAGTGCAGAACCGCTTTAACAGCTAAGTGTTTGGTCTTTAATACAATTAGTTACCAGTTAAAGAGGACCTTTAGCCTGTTTGGAAAAAAAAATTGAAGTCAGCAGCTACAAGTACTGTAGTTGCTGACTTTTAATTAAAGGACACTAACTGTCTAAGGATCCAGTGTTGTCCTCACCTGGGGTGGTTCTTTGCCGTTCTTCAAGTCCTCCCACTGGGAATGTGCGAGCCATGTTGTGCTGTGTGAATAGTTCCGCAGCCTCATAGGACCTGTGACGTATCCTAAGAGTTTGCGGCCAGGAGCAAGTACGGTACTTACCAAAACGAAGTACCCCACAACATTTTTTTTCAAAAGTGTTGGGGGGGGTGGGGAGAGAGCACATAAAGCGGGACTTCCTTTTTGGGATGGAGTTCTGCTTTAAGATGCACTGTATGTTCTGTCCTCCTTCTGCAATCCCTTATACAGACTACACAATGGACCTATTTTTTTACTGTGGTCTGTGCACAAAACATGAATAAAAATAGGTCATGCAGTCTATTGTAAATGTCGGCATTCCAGGCTGCAGCTGCACCACACAGTGACCACACCACAGATATCTAGTTTTGAACCCGATTAGAGTAAATGCAGACAGTCATGCAAAAAATTAGGTATTATAGGTACTAGTTACAGCACAGCTAAGCATGTTCACCCCCTGTATTTGAGTTATATCTATTAGAAACATTTAATTAGGGCAGGGAGGAACACATTAACGTTTTTATACAGTGGGGAGAATAATTATTTGATCCCTCTGCAGATTTTGGATGTTTCCCTCCTTACAAAGAAATGAAGGGTCTATGTCATAGGTGCTTGACTGTAGGCATGGTGTTCTTAGGGTCATGGTCAGCATTTTTCTTCCTCCAAACACGGCAAGTCCCCCTCCTCGAGAAGGTACATGTACAGTCATGCCAATGAACATTTAAATGATTTAGAGAAGGATTGTGAGAAACTACTGTGGTCAGATGAGACCAAAACTAAGCTCTTTGGTATTAACTCGACTCGCCGTGTTTGGAGAATGAAAAATGCTGACATGGTCAAGCAGGGAGGTGGAAACATGATGCTTTGGGGCTGTTTCTCTGCTAAAGGTACAGGCCGACTTTGCCACATTGAGGGGCCAATGGACGTGGCCATGTATTGTAAAATTTTGGATGAGAACCTTCTTCCCTCAGCTACAACACTGAAGATGGGTCCCCCAGCATGACAGTGACCCAAAACATACCACCAAGGCAACAAAGGAGTGGCTCAAGAAGAAGCACATTAAGGTCATGAAGTGACCTTAATCCTATAGAAAATTTATGGAGGGACCTGAAACTTTGAGTGCCGAGCGACAGCCAAGAAACCTTAGGGATTTAGAGAAGATCTGTAAAAAAAGTGGACCAAAATCCCTTCTGAGATGAGTGCAAACCTGGTAACCAACTACAAGAAATGTCTTACCTCCTGTGCTTTCCAACAAGGATTTCTCCTTGTACTAAGTCATGTTTTGCTTGTGGATCAAATGCTTATTTTACTCACTGAACTGCAACTTAACTGATAGCATTTGTTTTATGTGTTTTTTGTTGATATTCTGCCTCTATCATTTAAAATACACTAACAATTATAGACCCTTCATTTATTTGAAGGTGGGTAAACTTCTTTGCAGGGGATCAAATAATTATTTTCTCCACTCTATACAGTGGAACCTCAGACTACGAGCATAATCCGTTCCAGGAGTATGCTCTTAATCAAGGCGAGTTTTCCCATTGAATTCAATGGAAACGAAAATAATTTGTTCCGCATTGACATAAATGGGATGCAATACCGCATGCGGACAGAGGCGGGGGCGCCGGAGAGCCTCAGAAACGTCCGAAAAGGCCCGTGCACACTTCGGCTGACCTTGGCAAACCTCGGAAAGACTGTTCACGAGCCTTTCCGAGGTCAGCCGAACTGTCCTCCGGCTTTTCCATGCATTTCCGAACACCGACAATCGGCGCTGTTTGGCTCCGGTATCCCCACCTCAGGCCAAAAGCGGTACTGCACACCGCTTTTGGCCTGAATCCTGCTCGTTTTGCGAGTCAGGATTTTTAGAAATACAGTGCTCGTTAACCGCGTTACTCGCAAACCGAGGTTCCACTGTATATAAATGCAAATGTAATTTTTGGAAAAACACCATAGTTCCTCTTTATAGAGCCCAGAACACAACTAAATTGGGGTTAAAGTGACATTAAAGGATATCCTTATACTTCAGAAGTAATCCACTACAAACATACACTATTGGCTCTGTAATCCCATTTTCATGAAATAATTTCTTACTGTGTTCTTATGCTTCCTTGTAACTTCCTCTGTGAGCTTTCAAATCGCTTCTTTTCCCCTCACTTCTGCTCCTTTGGAAGAAGCAACATTAATTGTTGTCATGTGGACTGCTCTATGCATACTACAAATCCCAGTTTCCCTAGTCCATCTCAGGAGTGAGCAAGAGAGGGTGGCTACATTCCTACATATAGTGAGATCGTGGAGAAAAAAAAAACGAAGCCACCCTCTAACAGGAAGTCAGATCACAGCTAAAAAAATAATTTGGTGTTTTGGAGTTCCCTGAGAGCAATAGAAGCAAGGTATTTTTATTTAAAGCGGTGTTTTACCTTAAAAAATGTTTTTTTAAAAGTCAGCAGCTAAAAAAAAAAAGTTGCTGCTGACTTTTAATAAGTACACTCACCCTCCCAGGGCGCCCGCGATATCGGTCGTGGAGGCCGAGATGTCCCTAAAAACATCAGTAGCTTTGCAGTGAGTTTTTCAACTTTTTTCAACGTTTTTGCAATAGCATTTATTAACGTTTTTCTGCAATAGCATTTATTTTATTGATTTTTTAAGAAAAAAAATATATATATATTTTTTTTTTTCAATGGATCAAAAACGTTAAAAAAACACCGCTGAGCGACGTTTTTGAGCCTTTATCAATGTTTATTAGCGTTAGAGCGTTTTTACAGCTGAAAAACGTCTCTCAGAACCCACTCGTTTTGTTTTTTTTTTTACTGCGCAAAAACGCCACTGCCCAACACTGCCGATAACAGCCTGTACACATGGACACATAGGATAACATGATGGAGAGTTTAATGACTGTAGAAAAAAACATCTACTGCCAAAAACAGCTCCTGATTTTTTACAATTTTCAGTGGTACTTTGTTTTTCTTTGTTCATTTCTAAAATGAGTGGAGGTGGCTGCAAGGATACAAGTTAGTGTAGGCCCACAAATGAATGGACAAAAAAAGCTGTTGTAAGCTGGCAAAGGTTGTGCCTTCAGTAACCTACGCCTGCTCTCATCACAAAGAATGATGTTTGCTAAGCTGCTGAGGGATGGCAAAGTAAGCATTGCTCAATAAGCATGAAGATTTTCAAATATTCACACCGGTGCAAGGGCAATCTAAAAGTAAGGCCTTGGATGAAGTAAAACAAAGTGTGTGATTTGTTAGCCAGGGAAAGCTTTTTGTGTTCACCTTTGTTCATGTTTTGACTTAACCGCTTGACTTGAGCCTCACTTTAGTGGCCACCAGAGCCACTTTTATTAAACAGGGAGACTATAGATGGGCAGAGATTAGCTTCTGGCTAGGGGTTAGCAATTACAGGCATAACCCACTTTTAAGTACACAATGGGGTTTATTGTGTAAAATCAGGCTCCCTTCTGCATAGAAACCAATGAGCTTCTAACCCCAGATTGTTCAATTAAGCTTTGGTAATAAAACCTGGAAGCTCATTGGTTTCTATGCAGAAGGGAGCCTGATTTGCACTTTCCAGCTTTAGTAAATAAACCCCATTGTGTACTTAAAAGTGGGATATGCCTGTATAGTCACAGATTCTCCACTACCTACATAAGCAAAGGGTAAAAGTTGCACTACTTCAAGAAACATATTTCGCTACTGGCAAAACTATCCTAGCAGCAATAACAGATATTGTATCACATGGTATCACTGTACCAACCCAGAAGGCAAGACTAAAAAGGTATCCACTGCCCTCCATAAATCTTTACAGGCCCAAATCATTGATAAAAAAAAATTGACCCGCTAGATAGATACTTGCTACCAGGGCCGGATTAATGTAGGGGCTACTGGAGCTGCAGATCCAGGCCCCTACCATAATATAGGCCCAATACACTGAAACTGCACACAATCGCTGGCTGCCAGACACTATATTGTACAGACATTGCAGAGCTTCAGCGGAGCGGTGCCTGTGTGCCAACTGCGCTCCTTCTCAAGTCTAGGACCAGCACACCTACCTCCCTGTCAGGTGGAGTGATCTCCACCCGACAGGAGTTCCTGGTCCCAGCGCAACGTCATCATTCAGGGGCCAGTCCGGGAGGCTCGATGGGAGAGGAGTGCTGGTGGTGCTGCAATCAGCGAGGAGCCGCTGTAAAAGTGAGCAGAGCAGAACAATAATCTAAGGGCAGTGGCAGATGGTTTTGTCCTATTCTATGTTGTGTCAGCTCAGTGTGAACTGGCTGAAGTGGACTGGGGGAGGAGGAAGAGGAGGTTAATTAATTAATAATACTATTTGTATTATGCAGAATGAAGGGGGTTAATGTACTCCCACTGACCAGTAGCAGTTAATTATCCCCTCTGTGTGCTGCATTACTGACAGTGGCACCAGTGACAGTGAGTGTTAAATAACCCCTTTATGCTGAAGCATGAAGGGGTTTATAAACACTGACATTGGTGCCACTAATGCAGCACAAAGGGGTTAATTAACTGCCACTGGTCACTGATGCATCGTGCTGCATAATGCAAATAGTATTGTTAATTAAAGTTCACCTTTTGGAACATGTTACACGTTCCACACGTTTTTAGGTCTCACCGATCTGCTCCCTCTAGTGACAGCAGGCCAGGGATCTTCTCCCTGAACTAGCTGTCACAATAAAAAAAAAAAAAAAAGAAAATGCGGTTGTGCAAGGCTCCATCAGCCTGACCGTGTCATTCATTCACAGAGCTCTGTAAATGGGAAACTACAAGTACCGATGGTCTCTGCGTCTGTCGGCTTGTAGTTCTCAATGACCTACCAGGATGCTGTTAGGCGCTCTGGTAGTTCATTGTCTTTTCTTGTCAGCATGTAACTGCCTGCCCAAACAATGTACAAGCAGACAGATACACTGACAAGTCTGCAGGAGTCCTGCGTGGCATCTGCGATCTGCTGATTGTGGGTGCAATGCTTTTCAGGCCACTAGCAAAAAAAAATAATAAATTATTTTACTTCCGAGAAGATGTGCATGTATTGTTTTTTTTAAGGTGAACTTGTGTTTTAACCCCCCCCCCCCCCAAAGAGTTAACCACCTCCAGTCAGTTCACATGCCATCAATGCTGGGGGATATCATTACGTAAGCTGGCACCATTGCTGGGGTAGATTGTTGCAGAAATTGGAACTGATGCTGGGGGTTATTATTGCAGCTGACACTAATGATGTGGGTTGTTATTGCGTAAACCGGCACTGATGTTTTCAGTTATTATGGAAACTGGCATTTATGCTGGGGGGTTATTATTTCCTAAACTGACATCTAATCAGGGTGGATATAATTGCGTAAACTGGCACTGATGCTGGGGGCTATTATTGCTGCTACTGACACCAATGCTGTTATTGCATAAACTGGCACTGATGTTTTCAGTTATTATTATGAAAACTACCATTTATGGAGCAATTATCATTTCCTAAACTGGCACCTATGCTGGGTGGATATAATTGCAGAAACAGGCATTGATACTGGGGGTTGTTATTGTGTAAACTGGCACTTATGCAGATGGTCATTAAGAAATATTTTTGCGCTATAAACAAAAATAGAGCGACAATTTTTTACTTTTTGCTATAATAAATATCCCCCAAAAATATATATAAAAAAAATTTGGGCTAAAAAAATCGCAATAAGCGTTTATTGATTAGTTTGCACAAAAGTTATAGCGTCTACAAAATAGGGGATAGTTTTATGGCATTTTTATTAATATTTTTTTTTTTACTAGTAATGGCGGCGATCAGCGATTTTTATTGTGACTGCTACATTATGGCAAGCACGTCGAACAATTTTACACATTTTTGGGACCATTGGCATTAATAGGGGCAGCGATCAGTGCGATTAAAAATGCATTGATTACTGTAAAAATGTCACTGGCAGTGAAGGGGTTAACCACTAGCGGGCAGTGTGACATCACTGATCGTCTTTCCCTATGACAGCGAACAGACGATCAGTGACAGCCTCACTAGGAAGCACGGGGAGAGGTTTGTTTACACTTACCTCTCCCCATTCTTGAGCTCTGTGACCCAATCATGGGACACCAGTGGCGATTGGGTCCGCGGGTCCCGGTCACGGCTAGGCTCTTAAAGGGCAACGTACCTGTACGTGCCATTCTGCCGACGTACATCGGCATGAGGCGGTCCTTAAGTGGTTAAAGTGGAGTTCCACCCAAAAGTGGAACTTCTGCTTTAAGGAGTCCTGACCCCCTGACATGCCACATTTGGCATGTCATTTTTTTTGGGGAGGATGTCTTGACAGGTACCAAGCTCCCTCTTCCGCTCGGGCCACCTTGGTGGCCCCTCCCTCCCTGCAAACTTCTGGGACACGTCACAGGTCCCAGAAGATTGCCCGGCCATTCAGAACAAGCAGCGCGACTTGCACATGCGCATTACACACACGGCTGTGAAGCCACAAGCTATCACAGCCAGGTGCTCACAGCAGTGATTCCGGTGCAACAGAGAGACGGGGGAGGGAACCAAGGTTTCGGGTGGCCGCGTCGCTGGACTGTGGGACAGGTGAGTGTGTGTTTATTAAAAGTCATCAGCTACACTTTTTATAGCTGCTGACTATTAATAAACAGAAATGGCTGGAACTCTGTTTTAATGGTAATTAAAATATTTCATTGTTTTTTACAAAGCATTGTTTGCATTTTCATTTAATTTATATCCATAAAAAGGCCCACCAAAATCCTTGGCGCCAGGCCCAGGATGTTCTTAATCTGGCCCTGCTTGCTACTAAAACTCAAACTCCACGATTCTATATTCACCATTACCAATTTTTATCCACCCAATACCTTGCAAGTTATCAATTGCCTTCAATATCTAAATGTTCTTGAGCAGTTTGCAAAAGGGCAGATAATACTAGGGGGAGGCTTTATTCATTTAATAGATCTCTTAAATGACACCTCATCCAGCAGTAAAACTTGAAGACCTTTCAAAACTTAAATGTAATCTTGCCCATTTAAAACCTTCTGGAAAATTACTACATCTTACAAATAGAGATTTTTCATTTTACTTTACAGTACATGGTACACATGGAACTGACTATATCTTTGTCACCCAGAGGCTTTTAGACGCTCAACCAAAAGCAAGTATAGGCCCATTAATATGGTCTGATCTTTCTCTAGTCCTTTGTAGCATAGCCCTCGGGGTTCATGACACTAAGTTTTGTACCTGGTGCCTGAATGATATTCTGCTACCAGACACATTATGTGTAATTGACATCACAAATGCCTATAGAGACTTCTTCATCAACCACTCTGCAGACAACACCCCTCTCCCAACACAATGGGAAGTGCTATAGTGTGTCTTACATGGACTGTTTATCTCATATGGTGCATGTCCCAAAAGAGATACACAACTCAAATGAACAAGTTACTGCACAAACTTACAGTTTTGGATACTAAGAATCACAAATCAGGATCCGATCTCTTTCCTGTACGGCTTACTATGGTGTAACACCATTTACTTGAACTCCAAGACATAGTCATAGTAAATTCCAAGACTGGTTTAAACACATCTTATGAAAGCAGTCCCCTCACACACCAGCTAACAAAGATATAATATACTATCCATCTGTTCCCTACCCTCGAGCCTAGTACACAAGAACATATACATCTTAAACACACTGAAAGACTATTATTCTAAATTATACAACTTAAACCACAAATCTGGCCTACCCTCAAATGAAAGGAAAGTGGAAAAAATGTATTTATATTTAAACAACACCCAACTACCCACTTTTTTCTCTAAAGGACTTGAATCCCTAAACTCTTTTTTTGGAGGATGTACTGCTTCTTACCATCAAACAAACCTGCAATGTAAATGCCCCGGCATCAGATGGCTTTGCTAACAGATTTTAGAAACAATATCAACAAGAATTCTCCCATCTCTTATTAAAATTCTTTAATTCTATCAAATCAAACTGTCTTTTACCCATAACACATCCAAGTCCTACAGGCACATATCTCATTTTTGTTGTAACCAGGCAAGGATGACACAGACCCAAGCACCTACCACCCTTTTTCACTACTAACTGGAGATATTCAACTATATTCCAAAATACTTGCCAATCGCTTGAAACTTGTACTTCCTTTGAAGATAGGGTTTGTGTCACATAGTGAAGCAAGAACAGCATTAAAACCATCCATCACGACACCCAAAAATGGAATCTCCCACTGTGCCTATTGTCAATAGATGCTGAAAAAGTATCCCATAAGGTTGACTGGGACAGCCTTAAAATGATTCTGATGAACATCAGACTGAGCAATTCCATGATATACAAAATAATTTCATTATATACCTTTCCCAATGCCAGAGTTAGGACTAATGGCTCTCTATCCTCTAGTTTTCCTATTGCAAATGGGATGCACCAAAGCTGCCCATTCTCCCCAATTTTTTTTTATGTACTCACAATAGAACACCTGGCAATTTCTCTTCAGGCCAACCCCTCCATCTATACAGAACCTCAAACTTGGATTAACGGAATATAAATTTGTGCTTTATGTGGGTGATTTATTACTTTATGTCTCAAGTTTCCTGGTAATCCTACAAGAATTTAAGATATTTGGTGCCCTTTTCTTTCCCTACTTCTACAGTTACTTCAACCTAGCACACTTTTTTCCTTTAAATGACAGCAATCAGGGCTCGAGTCCTGTGGGAACGCGTGGGAACGGCACTTTTTTCACAGCAGGAATGCCATTCCCTTTGCAGGACTAGAGCCGCCCGAGCCAAATGTCAAGATGCATGCAGAGTAGAGCAGGAAGCGCCTGTCTGTAGTAAGTTTTCTCTCATGTCACGCAGCGCTGCACGCTCCCCGTCGGCCCCTCCTCTCTTCTCGTCTATCCCCATTGACTTGTGACATCATCTGGGATAGACGAGAAGAGAGCAGGGGCCGCCGGGGAGCGAGCAGCGCTGCATGACATGAGAGAAAACTTACTACAGACAAACGCTTCCTGCGCTACTCTGCATGCTGGCTAGTAAGATCCCCTGATGTGCCCTATAATGTGCCCCCTGATGTGCCCCATGCCCTGATGTGCTATGTGCCCCATGCCCTGTGCCCTAACGTGCCCCATGTCCTGATGTGCTATGTGCCCCGTGCCCTGATGTGCTATGTGCCCCAATGTGCCCCATAATGTGCCCTGATGTGCTATGTGCCCCGATGTGCCCCATAATGTGCCCTGATGTGCCCTATATTGTGCCCCGATGTGCCCTGATGTTCCCCATGCCCTGATGTGCTATGTGCCCCATGCCCTGATGTGCCATGTGCCCTGATATGCTATGTGCCCTGTGCCCTGATGTTCCATGTGGCCTGATGTGCCCCATGCCCTGATGTGCCCCGTGCCCTTATGTACTATGTGCCCTGATGTGCTATGTGCCCCATAATGTGCCCTGATGTGCCCCATAATGTGCCCTGACGTGCCATAATGTGCCCTGACGTGCCCTGATGTGCCATGTGGCCTGATGTGCCCCATGCCCTGAGGTGCCCCATGCCCTGATTTTTTTTTGGTGGGGGAGTGGATCTTGGGTGGGAGTTTCCACACTTTTTTCCCCAGGACTTGACCCCTGACAGCAATCATCCATAAAATATCTTGAAGTAGAAATGCCTTATGATCTCTCTGTCAGGGCTGGGCTCAGTGGGGCACACTCTTCCATTTTACTCCATAGAAGGGTCAGAAGTTGCTGTGAAATTTTATTTTAGGCTACATACAAAGGCCTTGGGACTAAAGTTGAGTCCTTTCTCGATACTCAAGAGTGGCCGAGTGATATGGGCTGTGGGTGTGAGTGGTACATTGTGGGGCTGGGAAGGTGGTGCCAGGAAAGAAAAAGAAAAGACCTTCCAGCGAAACCTCTCATGGGAGTATTCCAGAAAGAAAATGTCTGTTTGTATTGCCACAGTGGTCAGATCATCAAGAGTAGTGTGAATTTCACATCCAGCCAGTCTTTAATAGACACAGTCAAGCCATGCCAGAAGGTGGTCATATGGGCTTTGTTATTCCAGACAAGTTCAGCAGTGAGTCTAGGTTCACACTATAAATCTCAAATGAATGGGCTCAAATCGCACCGCATCCACACCAAATTCGGCAATTTTGGGAACGCACTGCATCGCATGGTCGTTTTATACTGCGTTTGCGTCCTGTGTTTGGTGGAGTGTTGTTAAGATTGCACTGACAACACCATCCCCCGGATGTGAGATCCCCTTAGATTGTCCCCTGCAGAGGGTGGAGGTGGTCAAATATTTGGGGCTGCGTATCTCCAACTCCGTATCAGACTTTGTTGCTTTGAATGTCGATCCACTTTTGACTACACTGAAATCCAAACTGCAGGCATGGCAGAATCTACCTCTGACACTCATAGGTAGAGTGAATTTAGTTAAAATTAAGTTTTTACCTCTATTTTTATATATATTCCGGAATTCCCCTGTTTGGATTCCGAGATACAGTGGTGTGAAAAAGTGTTTGCCCCCTTCCTCATTTCCTGTTCCTTTGCATGTTTGTCACACTTAAGTGTTTCGGAACATCAAACCAATTTAAACAATAGTCAAGGACAACACAAGTAAACACAAAATGCAATTTGTAAATGAAGGTGTTTATTATTAAAGGTGAAAAAAAATCCAAACCATCATGGCCCTGTGTGAAAAAGTGATTGCCCCCCTTGTTAAAACATACTATAACTGTGGTTGTCCACACCTGAGTTCAATTTCTCTAGCCACACCCAGGCCTGATTATTGCCACACCTGTTCACAATCAAGGCATCACTTAAATAGGAGCTGCTTGACACAGTAAGGTCCACCAGAAGATCCTTAAAAGCTACACATCATGCCGAGACCCAAAGAAATTCAGGAACAATTGAGAAAGAAAGTAATTGAGATCTATCAGTCTGGAAAGGGTTATAAAGCCATTTCCAAAGCTTTGGGAATCCAGCGAACCACAGTGAGAGCCATTATCCACAAATGGCAAAAACATGGAACAGTGGTGAACCTTCCCAGGAGTGGCCGGCCGCCCAAAATTACCCCAAGAGCACAGCGACGACTCATCCAAGAGGTCACAAAAGACCCCACAACAATGTCCAAGGAACTGCAGGCCTCACTTGCCTCAGTTAAGGTCAGCGTTCATGCCTCCACCATCAGGAAAAGACTGGGCAAAAATGGCCTGCATGGCAGAGTTCCAAGGAGAAAACCACTGCTGAGCAAAAAGAACATCAAAGCTCGTCTCAATTTCTCCACAACACATCTTGATGATCCCCAAGACTTTTGGGACAACGTTCTGTGGACCGATGAGACAAAAGTGGAACTCTTTGGAAGGTGTGTGTCCAAGTATATCTGGCGTAGAAGGAACACTGCATTTCAGCAAAAGAACATTATACCAACAGTAAAATATGGTGGTGGTAGTGTGATGGTCTGGGGCTGTTTTGCTGCTTCAGGACCTGGAAGACTTGCCGTGATAAAAGGAACTATGAATTCTGCTGTCTACCAAGAGATCCTGAAGGAGAATGTCCGACCATCTGTTCGTGTACTCAAGCTGAAATGAACTTGGGTTCTGCAGCAGGACAATGATCCTAAACACACCAGCAAGTCCACCACTGAATGGCTGAAGAAAAACAAAATGAAGACTTTGGAGTGGCCTAGCCAAAGTCCTGACCTGAATCCTATTGAGATGTTGTGGTATGACCTTAAAAAGGCCGTTCATGCTCGAAAACCCTCTAATGTAACTGAATTAGGACAATTCTGCAAAGATGAGTGGGCCAAAATTCCTCCAGGACTCTGTAAAAGCCTCATTGCACGTTATCGCAAACGCTTGGTTGCAGTTGTTGCTGCTAAGGGTGGCCCAACCAGTTATTAGGTTTAGGGGACAATCACTTTTTCACACAGGGCCATGATGGTTTGGATTTTTTTTCACCTTTAATAATAAACACCTTCATTTACAAATTGCATTTTGTGTTTACTTGTGTTGTCCTTGACTATTGTTTAAATTGGTTTGATGTTCCGAAACACTTAAGTGTGACAAACATGCAAAGGAACAGGAAATGAGGAAGGGGGCAAACACTTTTCACACCACTGTATATTTTCAAAAGAATAGATCAGCTCATAACTAATTTTCTGTGACAGGGGCGACACCCCCGAATTAAGCTCCGGGTGTTACAACTGCCGTGGAAACAAGGGGGAATGGCGGTCCCAGACTTTCACAGATATTTCTTAGCGGGTCAGCTAGTATTCCTACATAGGTGGTTTACGGTACCTGAGGATGATAATACACTACAATGTCTTTTGTCTGCTGCATAGTATTGTTTGCCCCCAAACACCCCCTAAAATATGCACAAATGTTTGCTGTGTGGTTTACTTCATGTAGAGCCCCCCTTTTTTTTTTTTTTTTTCTAGGAACCCCCTCCCCCAACTGCTCTGTCAGATGGATGTAGTGCAAGGGGCTGCCTCCATACATTCCATTTCCTAATTTTTTGTCTTCTTTCCCTCCTATTAGCTTGCTTGGTAATTTAATAATGTCACACTGTGCCTGCCTTTTTTGGGGGGGGGGGGAAATGTTATTTGATCTTTCCTGTGGCCTGCCAATAGTGTTAAGTACAGAGGGTCTGGCCAAACTAGCCCACATTATTGAGCCATTTGAGGATGACACTGCTCCGGGACCAATATATGGAATACTTTGTGGGTAGGGGGGCCATTGCTCTGCCTGACGATGTGTGAGAGGCATTTTTTTAATAAATCTGATATTTTAAACAACCTCTGATTTCTTGTCATTTCAGTCTTCTTTTTAGCTTATTTTACTTTGTCATTTTTTCCCTTTGCCTTCGACAGTGGTAATGCACTTTCTGGGCAAAAGGAGGTAACAGTCTCTTCTTCCCAAAAAGATTATTCTCATGTGTGTTTGCTACCTAATCTTTGGTCTAGAGAAGGTTTGTCCTGCATAACTGACACCCAAAATACTCCTTTTCAGCACCAGGTCTGACATGTGTGTATTCTCCAAAATGCTGTGCTCCGTGTTTTCGTACAAAGCACTGTGGGTGTCATTTACATAAGTCAAATCCGCTATGCTCTACAAGTGCATTGAAAAAGTTCCCTGGGAAAGGAAATTGCAGTGCAAAGTGGATTTGCCTTTAGTAAATAACACCCATTGCCCCCCATATCCTTTACATTTTACATACATAATGCATTGTTTTAGTTAAATAAGGAAGCCACACATTTTGAAAAGTAAAAAAGTTTACTTGGAAAACATTCACAAGTGCGTTTACAATCTTCACGCCAAAACTGACAACATCTTGGTTATTTACAACATTATTTACAAAGATTACGCAATTGGTAAACCAGGCATGGAGCTAAGCAGAACCTATGAAGTAGGAAAGTTCAACTTTGTAAAGTGAAGACAAGATCAGACATGACTATATGTTCAAAGTGTGTTTGATCTTGCCTTCATCACATGGGGGGGTCACCCCCGAAAAGTGGAAATTTGGAACATGCACACAATTTGGTTCTGAAAATGGTCATTAGATGGTAAAGTGTTTGCACCCCCAAAAAAACGTTGCCATTCATCCACCATGATGGGAGCTAGCACATGTGGACACAATGTGTGCATGTTCCAAATTTCACACAGTTTTTAAGTTGCAAATGTGTTCAGAAGCTGGCACAAATGTGTGTAAATTACTTGGTGCTTTTTCATATTTTTCCTAAAACATCAATGATGTTCTTCAATTTTTGTTGAACATCATTGATGTTTTGCTTTATGTAATCTAGATCTCGATTGCAGACCATTATCTCTCCGATGAGTACGTGGGCACTCTCTGTGGTAAAGTGCGATTTTTCTTCCACAACATCCACGTCACCTAAAAAACCACAAACAAAAAAAATGGGGTGTTGGAAATGAGGCAGCCATACATGGATTAGCTTACCAGTAGCTGTGTTCTCCCACACTCACCTGTTGTGGTGACAATTTCTCCAAGTTCGATGATCTCTCCTTCCTCCTCCTCCTCCTCTGCTTCTGCTCTTTCCACTTTTTTGGGAGGTGTTGGTTTGGGGGTTTCCTCAGACGGCCCAAGTTTTCGCTCCCCTATGAGAATGTCCAAAAGGAAGATTTAGCAACACAAGCTATTGAGGGCAGAAATAGGAAGTGACAAACATTGCTTGAAAGTGACGGACACTATTTTAGTTTGGCCAGTTACAAATGTCAACTACATGAATGAAGTCACTTTGTAAAGGTGCTAAACTGACTAGCTTTTTGGTAGAAGTTTGTGTGATGGAGACCCCCCTCTAGTATCCACTGGAGCACATGTGTGGAAAAGCATAATAAAAAGGGGGTTTGGGTGTCCCAGCACTAGTGCTCTAGAGTCCAGATGGGTAAACAGCTACTGAGTGACCTCTCCTTTACATTGAATAAATTGGCTTTTACATTCTTGATGACATTTCTAGTGAGAACAAACTTCCTTTCCCCCAAAAAAACACCAAACATCGTATTATAAGTGGCCGAACGATCGAGGTTGCGTACGATCGAATGCACACACACACGACCATGACAGTGGCAGAAAGATCGAGGCTGAGTACGATCGAATGCACAGACGAACCTGAAGTGGCCATTTTGGAATGTACAACTTGGTAAAAATCAAAACACAATGGAGCAGTATGCAAGCAAGAAATCAAACACAAAACACAACTACTTACTTTTTTGAAGAATTCTCTTGATCTTTCTGTACTGATCGGCCTCCCTCAGTTTCAGGTCTGACCAGCGTTTCCTGAGTTGCTCCTTGGATCGTTTGTACCCCAAAATTATTGTACAGCCTCCTCACAACTTTAGACATGATCTTGGCCTTGCGGACATTGGGGTTGAGGTAAGGCCCATACTTCCCATCATAGTCGCTCCTCTTTAATATGTCAACCATCTCCAACATTTCTCCAAATGACATATTGGAGGCCTTGAATTTCAGGTTCCGGGATCGGGACGTTTCTGCCTCCGGACTTTCCTCGTCCTCCTCCTCGTTGGTGGGATATTTGTGGCGCACCTGCTGTGTCCCCGCCATGTGCTCTCCCCACTACGCCGTAAAGAGAAGGGGTGGGGAATAGACGAGAAAGATCGTCAGGGGCGGGCGGAGTTTGAAGCATGCGCAGTGTATATAAAACGTCACACGCCTGTGTCGTAGCCACGATCTGGGAGACGAGGGGAGAGAAAACTCACACGAGACGATCGCTACAAACGAAGGTACAATTTAACGTTGGTACATAACTAGCCTAGACTGATTTGAACTTGAGGCTTCTTTATGGAGAAGATTAGGAGAGTTTAGCCTGACAGAATTTTGAGGGTTTTGTGTGTTGTTGTGTCTTGCAGAGATTGATATGAAGGGATTCAACGACATGAGTTTTCTCCCCCTCTTCATTGCCAAATACAGGGATTTTCCCATATTGTGGCAGGGTATACACCCACATTACACCAACAAACCAAAGAGGCACGCAGCCCTGGAGGAACTTGTGGAATTTGTCAAGCCAAGGTTCCCCACGGCAACTGTTGATGATATTAGAAAGAAAATTGGCAGCCTGAGGAGTGCGTATATCAGGGAGAGGAAGAAGGTCGTGAAGTCTGAGGAAACTGCAACTTCAGCAGATGAGGTCTATGTCCCCAAGCTCTGGTACTATCAGAGTCTCCATTTTCTGAAGGACCAGGCTGATGTCACGGAGCCAACCTCAACTCCTCCTTCCACGCTTCCTTGCGCACAGCCCACCCCTGATGAGGCTTCCGAGGAGCAACCTGGGCCTTCCAGTCTGGAAGAGGTGGAGGAGCCCAGCTTGTTCCAGGTATAGTAGTTTTGCTACCATTTATGGGAATAATGAATGATGTTCACTTAATTCAGGATCGCCAATTGCTTAGTTCCTAACGTGTTTGACATATCAACAGACAGTGGTGTGGGAGACATTTGGGGCCAGAATCTAAACTGCTGGGCTGAGAATTGTATGGTTTTCTATTTGTAAACATTTTGCACCAGTCACTAGATGAGAATTGTGTGTGTTTGATGAACAAATAACTGAAACTATGTCCCTTTTTCCTACACAGGAAGACCTCAGCCAGGAGGTGGCTGTGGAAGGTGGCAGTCAGGAGGAGGCAGGGGTTAGTGGCAGCCACCAGCTGGGTAGTGGCAGCCAAGAGGGGGCTAGGCCTCGGAGCCTGACTGACACCCAAACCCCTCCCCTCCGCCCTCCGTACAAAAGGGCGAGAAGGGGGGGTTATGCGGCACAGTCAGCGCTCCGGATGATAAGAGAGGCTTCAGACTCCCTACATGCCACACCCGCCGACGAGGAGACCTTGGCTCGGTGGTTGTCACAAAAATGATGGGTATGGAGGTGAGGCAACGCAACATGTGTGAGGGGCTCATCCTCCATGTCCTAAATAAGGGTAGGGCTGGGGAGATGACCCCACTCACACATGTTTGCCATAGCTACCATGCTCCACCTCCTCCTCCTCCTCCTCCTCCTTCTGCCACCCCACCAGCACGACAGCCCCAGCGTGCAAGGAAGCGTGGAAGGAAGACCTGAGAGTGACGACCTGGAATCAGTCTGGTCTGAGAGAAGATGGAGCCTCTTGTAGTACCAGAGCCTGGGGACCTAGATGGCATCTGCTGCAGTTCCGGATACTTTGGACTTCACGACCAGATTGCACTCCCCTTAATATACGTACTCCTCAGGCCCCCAATTTTCTACGCTTGAACAATGATGGTTGCCGTGGGGGGCCAAGACTTTGCAAATTCCCCAAGTTTCACCATGGCTGCGTTCCTCTTTGGTTTGTTGGTGTGACCTAAATAAAGGTTTTTTTGATTTGAAATAATCATTGACTATTGTGTTTTACTTTGCTACAATGACAGTTTTTCTTTGAGTAGGCTGGTACATATCACTAATCCTAAAGTAGAATTAACAAGGGGCACCAACAACAAACAAACTCCTAGTAAATGTAAGCAAGAAATACAAATGTAAATAATGTGTTTTTGGTAATTTGAGACACACAACCCCCCTCCAAAAAAAAAAAAAAAAAAAAAACATTCAAATATGTATTCCCCAAAAAAAAAAAAAAAAAAAAAAAAAGACAAATCATGGTAAAAAAATAACAAAGATTCTTTTCCGTTCAGAGTAAAAATAAACATGTAGTGTATAAATGCTGCAAAGTAATAAAGAAGTAAGTTTGTGAGAAGTGCGGGTGAATAGGAGCAGCTAAAAGATGTCATTCTTGTTGCATTGTAAAGAAAAAGAGAATGCGCTGCATTAAAGACATTTTAACATTGCAGCGTGACGAATGTGCTGTGTCGATTAGGAAAGGTAGTTTTACCTGACCGAGCGCTTCCGTCACAGAATTTCTTCTGAGCATGCGTAGCACTTTGTCCGTCGGACAAGCGTACACACGCTCGGATTTGGTGTGATCGGACCGGGTTGACGGCAAATCTTTCCAGCAGGAGATAAGACTTTGTCCGACGGACAAACCGACGAACACTGTCCGATGGTGCATACACACGGTCTGATTTTTCAACAACCTTGTCCGATCGGACCAAATTGATGAAAAAGTCCGACCGTGTGTATGGGGCTTTAAGTGTGACAAACATGCAAAGGAACAGGAAATGAGGAAGGGGCAAACACTTTTTCACACCACTGTATATTTTCAAAAGAATAGATCAGCTCATAACTAATTTTCTGTGACAGGGGCGACACCCCCGAATTAAGCTCCGGGTGTTACAACTGCCGTGGAAACAAGGGGGAATGGCGGTCCCAGACTTTCACAGATATTTTTTAGCGGGTCAGCTAGTATTCCTACATAGGTGGTTTACGGTACCTGAGGATGACACTGCTAATACACTAGAGGCGGCTGTTGTTGGCTCGTATGAAGCACTGACACATCTCCCATATCGGGGTGTCAGGGCTCCGTATAGACTCACGATATCCATGCGTGCAGCTAGTAGGGCATGGGTAGCAGTGTCCAAGATGGGTAGCGTTTCTAAGATTTCTCCTCACACACCACTCTGGAAGAATCCTACATTAACAAACTTCTACGAGTACCCTGATCCAATCATTTGGACTAAATTTGGTATTAAGACGCTGAAGGACATAGTGGGTTGTGGAAAACTTCTTCAGTTTGACGCCCTGAAAACTAAATTTAATCTTCCCAACACTCACTTGTTCCGGTATCTTCAGCTCAGACATGCATACAATGCCCAATTTGGAGAAAATGGTATTATCCTGAAAACGAGTGATGTAGAGTCTCTGCTGAGGGAAGACACTTTAGACAAGGCCTTGTCTACAATCAGGGCCGGGTTAACATAGGGGCTATTGGAGCTGCAGCTCCAGGCCCTTACCTTAAGATAGGCCCATTTGCCCAAAAAAAAAAAAAATCACAAAAAAATGATCAACTTTGAGGGTTGTGGCTCGGCGTCCAGGGGTCACAGACCCCCACCACTGATCAAAATGTGGGGCTCCTATCATCTATGGTTCCGGAGATATGGGGCTCCTTGCGCAGTTTGTCAGAAACTACATACAGAGCGACAAGTAGTACTTCATTTTCCCATCGCACACGTTCCTGGAAGCGCTCTCGGATTTGGGTGCTGCAGCTCACATGCCTGACGAAGGGGCCCTGCGTGGCTCCAAAACGTTGCAATATCCTTGTATTGTGATCATGCAATAAATCACCCATTTGGACACTATTTGTGTCGTTCCATGGTGTGCTGGCAAATATCTTCACAGTTTAAATACAAGCCTGCACACTCTGTTTGCAGCAGACTGAGAGGATGAGCTCACAGTGCCTGCAGAGTATGACAGGCAGCACCGCCTGTCAAACTCGCCTATTGATTTCAATGGGGCCAAACTCGCAGTAGCAGCATTGTACAACAATGTAAAACTACCATGCAATGTAAAAAAAAGAAACAAGGAGGCGGCAGTAGCACCTCATGAATGCCTGTCAGCTGCTGCTATACCACTCTTTGAAAAGCAATCCACAACAGATCACTTTTCAGTACCGTATTACCGCAAATGTAAAAAGAAACTTGAAACACATCATCCATTTCACACTCACCACCAACCAAGTCACTCCCCAGCCACTTCCCATGTTAGCCACCTCCCTTCAACTTATATTACAGGTGACCATTTCCCAACCTGCAGATAAAAGACCCTACTCCAAAAGATATCACTCCCAGTTACACCCCCCCCCCCCCCCACCTGGCAGCACTGATTGTTTTGGGAAAAACCTGACAGGTTGGTTGTACTCAAGTCAATTAATAGATTGACTTGTGTACAAGCAGCTAGCCCATACATAGATCGACTACGGCTGGTCCCTGCTTAATTGGCTTAATTTCAATCCATATATGGCCCGCTTAACCACTACGCAGTCAATAAACATCCTAATACAAACCTTTAAATTTTTCCTTCCCAGATTCCTTCATCCTCCTCACCTGTACATACTGCTCACTGTCATACCCTCCAAAATCCTCTCCTGTACATACTGCCTACTGTCATACCCTCCACACTCCTCTCCTGTACATACTGCCAACTTCATACCCTCCACACTCCTCTCCTGTACATACTGCCAACTGTCATACCCTCCACACTCCTCTCCTGTACATACTGCCAACTGTCTTTCTCTCCACACTCCTCTCCTGTACATACTGCCCACTGTCATACCCTCCACACTCCTCTCTTGTATATAGTGCCCACTGCCATACATTTCATGCATATCTCCTGTACATAGTGCCCACTGTTATACCCTCCACATTCCTCTCCCTCACCTGCACATACTTCCCACTTTTATACCCTCCATACTCCTGCCCTATGCCTCTTACCCACAAAAACAGTTATTTAAAATTATATTGGATATCCTTAATGTTACCAGCTCTAGAATGGGCACACTTGTGTTAGTTCAACTAAAGGAAATCTCCTCAGTCCTCATATTTGTTCTGCCCATTATTAGTACTCATTTAATTTTGTGATTACTACTGTTACTACTCTAAATATTCCACTTGTAAAAAAGTGTCCCTGAAAATATTTTTTTAAATGTTGGCAACTATGCACTTGGGCACTGCCCAATGGCCACCGGGTCAGTAGGGGGCTCCATGAGAGGCTCCTGTGATATTAAAGCGGTAGTAAATTTCGCTAACATTACTACTTTTTAGAGGCCCTGATGTAGGTTATGCCATAATGTGAATGAAGAAAATCAATATGTGGTGTCGCGCTCCTAGTATGGATACTGCATAAATTGGCTGTGTGTGTCAAATCAGCGGACAAGAGGTAATATGCAGGTACACTGGTACAACTCTGGCTGAACCATCAATAAAACAGTACAGTAAATGTAATAAAATACGCTAGTAACTGTAAAAGGGCAATCATCAATAAGAAAGAATGCTTTAAAATATATACGTATATAAATATATAAAGTGACTAATGTGTAAAAAGCCTTAGTAAAAACACACTAGAGTGCATAAATAAATAAATGTGCAAAACCACATAAATAAATGTAGTGACTGAAAAAAATATAAAATCACTAGGTGGCAATGGAGATGAATTAGTAGTAAGGTGATGGTGAGTGATTCAAGTTGGTATAAATAGAAACATGTATGCCACAGTGGAGATCAGGGTAAAAGAGGGGGGCGAATAAAAACAATATGATATAGGTGAATAATCTGGCAGTAGAAAGTCGGTGATAATGCTAGTGATAGCAATGAATAAAAAGATTGACAACAAATGTGGGAAAATTGGCAACAGAGAGAGAAGTGATTAAAATAATCAGAATTGCAATGTGATTAAAAGATCAACATGTGCAAAACAATAAATGACAGTCCATAAGACATAAGGTTCTGTGAACAGCACAAGTCTGGAAATGACAGGTGTGATCCAATCTGGGCTGCACTCTGGTGCTGAAGTGCCAAGTGGGGGTGGGTGGTAGTGATTCGAGCTTGCCCAGGGTGATAGCAGTGCTGGGGTCTTCAGTGCTGGTGACACCCGTAGGTGTGCTCCCTAATTACCTTTATGCTGCAGGTATGTAGCATGTAAGAGGATGCCAGGCAGGTGGGATCTCTCTGGGGGGTACTTCAGTGGTCTCTCTGGGGGATGTTGCTCGAGGGGTCTATATGCCGGTCCTACTCTCCTGTCCGGGATGTTTGAAACCTATACAGTGGTTGCTACCTGGTGCTCTGGACCAGGTTCCGCTCAGCATAAACCAGAGTATGGTGGGTGAGGGGGAGGGAGGAACAGAAAGGACGCGTATAGTGTAGTAGTCTTTAGAAAAACAGTAAATGAGCTTTATTCTTTAAAAACGTTACTCACATAGACATTGGGGTTACAGTGTGAATTCAAAACGAGCGCCGAGCTCGTAGCCAGTGCGTCACTTCCGGGGTCCGTATCCTACGCGTGTCGTCACCGTCACGTGACTTCATCGGGGATAATGTAGGACCAAAGGAAGTGTCTTTAAATAGGGGTGCTGGGAGAATGGCGGTCGGCCATTTTGTTGTAGAATCCCTATCCTTAGAATGGAGCGGCCATATTCCAAGGGATAGGCTACAGCCGCGGCCATGTTTTTGTGGTTTTTGAAGGACACTGGTGATTGAAAGAACTTGCTTTGCTAACAGCCAAACTAAAAAATAAATGAATAAAGGGAAACGTGGGGCTAAAGATATAGTTTTAATAAACGCTGAAGCGCAAACTATGATTAAAAACATGTGTACACAGCGGGGCTGTGTATAACCCGGCTAGAGACACCTGGGGAAAATAAATTAAAATAAATGCGCTCAATAGGTATGGTATATTGAAACACAATATAATGTATATACATACGGAGAAGGATGCATAAAATGGTATATTCATTATGTAAAATAGAGGGGATATATAAAGTGTGGGGATAATAAAAGATATTTAAAATGCCATAATGTACTAGTATGCACAGCATATTAGCACATTAGGGTACACTTACCTGTCAGACTGGGCCCTCCAGCGCTGCGATCAATCTGGCGGGTCTTCCATCTTCACTCGGTCTTCCTTCAGGGTTCTGTGCCTTCAGTCACTTGCCTTGGCCAGGCTGCATTGCTGTCACTTCCACACCTGCTCATGCGCATCCTCTCTCTCATCCCTGTCTCTCTCTCATCCTCCCTCCCTTATTTATTTTTATAAAAAGCCCCACCAAAATCCTCAGCACCAGGCCCATGATGTTCTTAATCTGGCCCTGTCTACATTATATAAACAACTGTTTGGTGGGGGAGGAGATCTCCTTGCAAAGTGTAGGGCGGCGTGGGGTGAGGTGTTCCCCCAGATGGATGGGGATGACTGGGACGATGTATGGGACATTAATTTCACTAGACTGGTCTCTGCCAGGGACCAACTCATACAGTTTAAATTCCTGCATCGCATATATCTTACTCCAGCTAGATTGGCAAAGATGTTCCCTTCCCAGTCTCCTGATTGCTGGTGGTGCAGTTCCCTCACTGCTGATTTCATGCACATCTTTTGGGATTGCTCGAACATTCAAGCATTTTGGAAGGGGGTCACGGAATATATAGCAGAAGTAACAGCTATTCATATACAGCCTACAATAGAGGCGTGCCTTTTGGGACTGGTGGATAATCTAGCCCCAAAGGGAGTAACTCGTACGTTGCTGACGATCCTAATCTATTATGCTAGGAAAATGATAGTGTTATCATGGAAAAAGCCTAATCCTCCAGCTGTATCAGCTTGGAAGGGTTTGGTTAATAGGGCCGCACCCTTCTACAAGGCTACATATAGTAGCAGGGGCATACCACAAAAATTTGATAAGGTGTGGAGCAGTTGGATGAATAGTGAAACCACGGTGGCGGATTGAGGGATACATAATAGTATGCACTGGCGATGGGTTTGTGACATGTATGTAAGTATCTGCCATAAGTAAATGCTCCTATTTTATGTTCTTGAGGGAAGGGGGCCTTAGTATTAAATGTGTTGAAATGTAATCTTCACTGAGCCGGGGTGGGGAAGGAGGAGGAAGAGTCAATGCTGAAGAGTTGTAAATAGTGTTGCCCTTGTTTTTTGTCTGTTTGTGTGGCCCTTTGGGTCTTGTATGTACCTGTTATGTTCAAAAAGCAATAAATAAAATTTTTCAAAAAGATTGCACTAACAACCACTGCATATCCCAAGGGCAGATCAATTTGAATGCAGAAACGGATCGCTGGTTTCCCAAACTGCATTCTAGTGTGAGCTGAGGCTGAGAGTTTCATGCCGCGTACACATGATCGGACATTCCGACCACAAAATCCTGGATTTATTTCCGACGGATGTTGGCTCAAACTTGTCTTGCATACACACGGTCACACAAATGTTGTTGGAAATTCCAAATGTCAAGAATGTGGTGACGTACAACACATACGACGAACCAAGAAAATTGAAGTTCAATAGCCAGTGCTGCTCTTCTGCTTGATTCTGACTATGCGTGGAATTTTGTACACACGATCGGAACAAGCTCTCAACAAGCTCTCAAATTTTTGTTGTTGGAAATTCCAACAAAAAATGTCCGATGGAGCCTAAGCGGTCAGAATTTCTGACAACAAGCTCACATCGAACATTTGTTGTGGTGGAAATTCCGATCATGTGTCAATTAGAGTGGATAGCACACTATTACACTGTGAGTGAACCTGGGCACAGGTAAAGGAGAGCACTTGCCGCAGAAGAGGCTCAGGCAGGCTCAAAGATTTTATTGCAAGGAGGCCGAAAAGCAGCAATGTTTTGGTCATCTTTATGGCAGAACAGGGGATGGCTAGGCCAAGACTTTGATAGAGAACAAGGAAATTACAAAAGTCCACTTTAATGCAGTTTCATTGGTTTACGAATCCACAGAAACCCCTGGGATCACTACAGAAGCACGGAGGAAGCGGCAGGGGAAGTGTGGAGATCACACAATTTTGGCAAGATACCCTGCAAACCCGAAATGTACTAAATGTAATATAGCAGTAGTAACTTTCATTTTTGAGGCTATAAGAAAACTGAAAGTATTGAACTAAATTCGTCAACATGTAGTTTTCCCTAGGTGACAAAAATCTCCCTGTTGTCATATGGAAAGGGGAATTTCAATGATATCATGAAATGATTGTCTGTATACTGTAACCCAATACCTAATGCTTTGCTTTAAAATAAATTAACAGCAACCAAGATAAGCCAATATCTATATTTAAAAGATAAGTTTGCTTTTTTAGAAAATAATAAGTGCACATATTTTTGCAGAAAAAAATATGCATTTATATTTTTTTCCTACAGGAGCCTGGAAAGCAGGGCTGCTGATAGAAATCATGGGGCCCTGTACAGCCTACCTGATGGGGCCCCCTTTAGTCCCACACCTGATCCTGCCCCTGGTCCCTCCTTCAGACCCATCCCTGGCTCCGTCCTTTTCCGAGAGGCTAGGGTATACCGAGAGGCTAGGGTATATAGACAGGCTAGAGTATATAGACAGGCTAGTGTATACAGAGAGGCTAGTGTATACAGACAGGCTAGGTTATACAGAGAGGCTAGGGTATACAGAAGGGTTGCCACCTTTTCTTCAAGCCAAACCCAAACACTTTAGTGGCCTGGGACACCTTTGGGTGCCCCAAGGAGAGTAGTAATGTGGTGTGCATAGCGTGCAGCAGCGAACAGTGGGTGTGGCCAAATTGCTCTTTCTGACATAATCACCCTGCCACCCGGTGATGCCAAACTTGCCCAAGACAGCCGCCTGCAGCTCCCAGATGGCAACAGATATGTGTGACTATCTTAGTTACTTGAGAAACAACTGCCGGTTTGAATAATGTGTCCAGGTTTCAGTCTGCCTGAAACCTGGACACATGATTCAAAACCCTGACTGTCCGGGTGAATCCTGGACAGGTGGCAACCGTAGTATACAGACAGGCTAGGGTATACAGAGAGCACCCCCCCCCATCAATTTAACACAACTAAAGGATGAGCGAATGAAATGGAATCAGTATACACTGGTTTACTTCTTCTGAGAGATATTAAAGGAACACTCTAACCACCATGACCACTTCAGTGATTTGAAGTGGTGAAGGTGGTAGGAGTCAGTATGTGGGATGGCATGAATATGCTTAGGTGGTCTAATGATTGTCTTCTAATAGGTAGGGCTACACAGAGATGAAAATTTGTCTGATCCCCGCTAAACTGAATTTTGATGTGTGTGTACCCAGCTTTACCCGATCCCTTGCTCTTCCAGTGCTGACTGGTTCCCCACAGTGCCCCTGTATGTTTTACTGA
Organism: Lithobates sylvaticus; assembly: GCA_028564925.1. Taxonomy (NCBI): domain Eukaryota; kingdom Metazoa; phylum Chordata; class Amphibia; order Anura; family Ranidae; genus Lithobates; species Lithobates sylvaticus. The sequence continues at coordinate 445,398,651 of CM053028.1, forward strand.
CTATGCTCAGTTGCTCACACTCCAGCCCCCTTATCATACCATACAGGGTTAATGTTCCTGTATGGTATGTGATGAAACTGAAGTTTTGGTGGAAGAAAAGAGCTCTGCAGCTGGTTGTAGAATGGAAACAGGTAAGTGAAAGAGTCTATCCCCCCCCCCCACACACACACTGCAAGATTGGACTTTATTTAATTTCCTGGAGATGGGCTGTATTACATATACATGTATACACATTCTTTGCTGTTAATGCTCAACTTTATGAATATGTTAGGAATATACTGGGACTTTTCAGGTGCTACATAAATATATTCTACATCCACATATTAAAAATAATGATTTTGTGAAATGCATCTGTGTGTAGTTCCTGAAAAGTCCCATTACAGTATCTCACAAAAGTGAGTACACCCCTCACATTTTTGTAAATATTTTATCTTTTCATGTGACAACCCTGAAGAAATTACACTTTGCTACAATGTAAAGTAGTGAGTGTACAGCGTGTATAACAGTGTAAATTTGCTGTCCCCTCAAAATATCTCAACACACAGTCATTAATGTCTAAACCGCTGGCAACAAAAGTGAGTACACCCCTAAGTGAAAATGTCCAAATTGGGCCCAATTTGCAATTTTCCCTCCCCGATGTCATGTGACTCGTTAGTGTTACAAGGTGTCAGGTGTGAATGGGGAGCAGGTGTGTTCAATTTGGTGTTATCTCTCTCACTCTCTCATACTGGTCACTGGAAGTTCAACATGGCATCTCATGACAAAGAACTCTCTAAAGATCTGAAAAAAAGAATTGTTGCTCTACATAAAGATGGCCTATAAGAAGATTGCCAAGACCCTGAAATTGAGCTGCAGCGGCCAAGACCATACAGCGGTTTAACAGGACAGGTTCCACTCAGAACAGGTCTTGCCATGGTCGCCCAAAGAAGTTGAGTGCACATGGTCAGCGTCATAACCAGAGGTTGTATTTGTGACATATGAGTGCTGCCAGCATTGCTGCAGAGGTTGAAGAGGTGGGGGGTCAGCCTGTCAGTGCTCACACCATATGCCGCACACTGCATCAAATTGGTCTGCATGGCTGTCATCCCAGAAGGAAGCCTCTTCTTAAGATGATGCACAAGAAAGCCCGCAAACAGTTTGCTGAAGACAAGCAGACTAAGGACATGGATTACTGGAACCATGTCCTGTGGTTTGATGAGACCAAATTAAACTTATTTGGTTCAGATGGTGTCAAGCTTGTGTGGCGGCAACCAGGTGAGGAGTACAAAGAAAGTGTGTCTTGTCTACAGTCAAGCATGGTGGTGGGAGTGTCATGGTCTGGGGCTGCATGAGTGCTAGGGAGCTACAGTTCATTGAGGGAACCATGAATGCCAACATGTACTGTGACACACTGAAGCAGAGAATGATCCCCTCCCTTCGAAGACTGGGCCGCAGAGCAGTATTCCAACATGATAACGACCCCAAACACAAACCTCCAAGAAGACCACTGCCTTGCTAAAGAAGCTAAGGATAAAGGCGATGGGCTGCCCAAGCATGTCTCCAGACCTAAACCCTATTGAGCATCTGTGGGACATCCTCAAAAGGAAGGTAGAGGAGTGCAAGGTCTCTAACATTCACCAGCTCCGTGATGTCATCATGGAGAAGTGGAAGAGGACTCCAGTGGCAACCTGTGAAGCTCTGGTGAACTCCATGCCCAAGAAGGTTAAGGCAGTGCTGGAAAATAATGGTGGCCACCCAAAATATTGACACTTTGGGCCCAATTCGGACATTTTCACTTAGAGGTGTACTTTTGTTGCCAGAGGTTTAGACATTAATGGCTGTGTGTTGAGTTATTTTGAGGGGACAGCAAATTTACACTGTTATACAAGCTGTGCACTCACTACTTTACATTGTAGCAAAGTGTCATTTCTTTAGTGCTGTCACATGAAAAGACATAATAAAATATTTACAAAAATGTGAGGGGTATCACTTTTGTATATTCCTAACATATTCAGGCATTTTACTTTCACTTTCACCATATCTGTCATGCTGAGGTACAGTTCAAGTTTACAGCGCAGATTTGTATGGAGACAGAACAATGGCGACTCACAGGAGAAGAATGCAATCTGTCATCTGTTATCTTGAGGAGAGCTCAGGTGTGTTGTCCTGCTTGCTCTGTCCTTCCTGAGGAGGGGGAGGGAGGCTTGGGTGCTACGGAAACACAAGTGCACTCCTCTCTTATACATAGATCCGAGGGGTGTCTTATCTGAGCAGTGGCGATGTCCAGACTCCTGGGGTGATGCTCTCCTCCTCCCTCGGTCAGGCCTGTGCAGCCACAGAATTTTTTTATTACACTCTCTTTTATACACTCTCTCGCTCTCTCTCTCTCTAATTCTTTTCTGGCAGTTGGTTGTATTAACAGAGGATGGGCCCCCTTTTTTGCATATCACTGTCCTGGGAAGGCAGGCAAGATGGTGAGTACCTTGATGTTTCAATCCTGAGGTTCCCCAGTGGGCCTGCTCAGTGGCGGCCTGGGTCACAGACTGGCGTTTCAAAGTAGGCACCGGAGGAGCCGATGGTGCAGTGGACTCAGCCCGGTTCAGCCACCTGGTTCAGGATACAGCAGCGTCCAGCAAAGCTCAGCACAACACGGCTCGGCACAGCACAGTAAAGCACTTCTTCACCCATCCTCTCTCCGGTTGATGCACTACACAACTGCCCTACTCCTTTTCTGTTTTTTCCTTTTATCAGACCCCTTCTGATCTCAGGTATTACTGGGTATTGTAGTTGGTTTCCCAGTGATGGTCGTGACTCAGATCTTCCTCCAGACTACATATCCCAGAGTTTTGCAGCCTAAGGTCAGTCAGAAGCTAAATAAAGCATACTTGCTACTGCCATCATGTGGAAGAAAAAGAGTTCTGGAGCCAGTAACATAACCTTCTGTTACTCTCATGTAGCGCTTAACCCAAAAAAGCCACTTGATGTCTCTGATCCTCTCGCCCTGCACGTGGGGGTACCTTTCTCTGTGCATTTGCTCATCAATTGCCGGGACCAAATGGGGACTGTGGTCATGTGAGAATCAAACATTAAGGCATTTTCCCGACTTAGAGATGAGTCACTGTGTATAGTACTAAAAATACAGGGTTCTTCTTAAAAGTGCTGTCCAATGTCACTACACACTGTTGCTTGCTGTATGTTGCATTTAGGATGGATGCTGCTGAGCCCATGCCCTCTCCACCAGTCCAGCATACTTCTGTTACTTCACTCCCTGTAACAGAATGGGGTCCACGGGCCACATGCGTGCACTTGTTAACTCCTTCACTTTTGTACCGTGTGACCAGTTCGTGGATCTCCGTAACACAGGTTCAGTTCCAGTTGCTACTGGAAACTGACCAATGGGGAGGGAGCCAGTATATCGACCGCTTTGCTACCAGAGGACCTGTCACCTATACCAGGTACCCCATTTCACGACTGTCTGCAATGTACCTTGCGCTAGTCCTTGGTTACCCATAGCAACTGCATTACTCTTCTTGCTTGTCTTGCTGAGTAGACATTTGGTACTGGCTTTACTTCATACCTCATATGTGCTTTTCCCGACCCAAGTTCTTTTAATACACCAGAACTAACATGCACCTCTTTGAATACTTCAGAACAGGCTTAAATGCAAGTTTACTTAAAAGTATTTTAGCATTACAGTCCATCATGAACAGTAACATAAGAAAATCACTATCTATTTCTAGCTGGCTGCCCAGGCATACCTCTGAAAGGTAGCAGTCCATTTAGGCATCCTCCCGTGTTGGCTAATCTCTGGATTCCTGGTTCCTCCAATGGACTGTAAGGTGCAGCAGTCCTTCTCCACAGAAGTCAAAGCATGTCCTCTTGTGACCCCAAATAAAAAGAACCTCGAACCAAGCCTTCCGCTATATTTATATCTCCGATGGGTAGGATGGATACAAAAAGCTTGGAAACAACAGCATACAAGTTAATTCTTTCCCCCCAGCCTGGGCTAGCCACTAGCTAAAACCACACTTCTGCCTACACATCAGCTCTGTACTCTCTGACAAACCTGGCTAGGCTGAGGATATAGATGGAGACACCTGTGCGTATATAGGTATATGTGCAGTATATCCCCAAACACAGTAATACATATACACATTAAAATTACACCAAACTGAGTAGTGGCATAGTGTATGGCAACAAGTATAAGTAAGAAAAGTCTATAAAGTGATAAATCAGCAAGGAAAGGTTGTACTGGATTGATTCACCATCAAAAACAATAACAGCAGTCAACAATCAAACAACAGCAAATCGTAGTATGGTAGTAGAACCAGAACCTCTTCCACATCCCCAGGACCCGTTACAAATTAAAAGGTGAACAATGGTTCACAGTACAAGGACCACGGCTATGGAATGCTCTACCTGCAGACATCCGCTCGGAGGAAAAAAAGCTCAAGACCCATCTCTTCTGAAAACCCAGACGGACACTGGCAGCAAAAGCGCCCTGAGGCGATTTAGTTCACATATGTAGCGCTATACAAGTTATTCATTCATTCATTCATTCAGTAGTTAACCAATGTAAATAACAGGCTAAAAAAGGGAAGCCTAATGCCTGGTACACACAATGAGATTATTGGAAGAATAATCGTCTGTTTTCTTTTTGCATGCTAGGTTAAAGAGGTTACTGAAAAATCTTGTACGACAGAATAAAAATTCAGAAGTTATGTCATGTATTGTATTGTATTTGTATTGTATTTTCTTACTACAACTGTATAGATTAAACTAAAATCATACGATCTGGTATGGTACGTTCTTGTCCCATCTGATAATTTTGCCTAAAATATCATGATCGGCTCTCAAAAGCTGTGTACTAACAATCAGATTATCGTACAATCGATTTGAAAGCAGTATTTTTCCTGATCATGTGTATGGGCCTTTAGGGGAGGACCTATAAGTGGTTACTGCAGTAATAGTCAGCAATCAGTAGTACACATGTGCTAAACCTTCTCCTGAGCAGTTAGTTGGGGCCCAAAATCATGCATTGGAGCGCTCAGGGTAGTGTCCCTTTAAGAGTTTGTGCATTCATTAGTAAAGTTTTCCTAGCCCCTCTGTCCCTCTGCTAGAAACTGCAGTGTATAGTTGGCCAGCAACCAGTCCTGTGTATTCAGAGGCTTTCCATCCAAGTGCCAGGCAAAAGGGCTTCTCACTCTGATGTGTGTGCCTCAGTGTGTGCCTCTTAAATTATACAGCAGGCTCCCCACAGTCCAGGTCACAATCTCCAAGGCTCCAGAATAGTGTCCGCTCTGCCTCCACTGCTCTCAGATAAGGATCACCTGCTCACTGTCTTCGCTGCTCTCAGGTGTGTTGCAGTTTGTCACAGCTCTGATCTCCCCACAGAAAGAGAGTCTTCTTTCTCTTTCAGCCCCTCTCTTGGGAATTGTAGTTTCCAGCCAACCTGTGGGGATAGATCAGTCTCCTCAGCAAACTACATTCCCTACAATCCTCCACAACTTTCCTCAGTCCCTTGTAATCCATGTCCCCTGACGCCCTCTAATGGATGGAGGGCAGAATACTGGCTGTAACTGTTCAACAGTAAGGCTACTTTCACACTGAGATGCTTTAAGGGGTTTTAGCTATAAAAATAGCGGCTGCAAAGAGCCTGTAAAGCGCCTCTCCTGTCACTCCAGTGTAAAAGCCTGAGTGCTTTCACACTGAAACAGTGTGTTTAACGGGACGTTAAAAAAAAATCCTGCAAGCAGCATCTTTGGGGTGCTTTAGGAGCGGTATATACATTGCTCCTAAAGCGCCCCTGCCTATTGAAATCAATGGGCAGCGCCGCTGAAGCACCTGCAAAGTGCTTCGCCAGGGGCGCTACACGGGCGCTATTAACCCCATAATCGGCCACTAGCAGGGGTTAAAAGCGCTCCGCTAAAATGACGGTAAAGCGCCACTAAAAATAGCCGACGTCCCCCCCGCCCCAGTGTGAAAGTGCCCTAAGGGCCTCTGTTACGACTGTGCCAGTGTAAAAATCCTTTGTGGGAAAATAAACAGAAGCAGGAGCAGACAGGCTCCTTTCCTGCCCGTTATACCTACCTGCTCTGTGCAGTGGTTTTGCCAGAGCAGCGCAGATCCTCCTCTTCTCTAGTCCCTCGCCTGCGCTCCTGGCCCCTCCCTCCTGCCTAGTGCCCCCACAGCAAGCCCCCTCTCTCTCCTCATTGGCTCACTGACTTTGACAGCAGTGGGAGCCGAGACTCTCGTGCAACTTCGCTGGATAGAGATGGGGCTCAGGTAAGTATTAGGGGGGCTGAGGGGTGCTGCTGTACACAGGAGTTTTTTTTATCTTAATGCATAGAGTGCATTAAGATAAGAAAAACCTTCTGACTTTAGAACCACTTTAACTTCAAGGCAATATTTTATGATCTAAGTTGCAAAGACATGGTCATTGGAGATTCATCGACCAATTGGCATGGTTATCCAACAGCAGAATTTCAAGCCCTGAAGATCGTTACACTGGAAGAGGAAGGGGGAGTAAGGAATGATCCACAGGATCTTTTTCGAGATATAAGTTACGCGAATGACGAAGTTGGAAATGAAACCTTCAGAATACAAGAATAAATCTTGTAAAGTTTGTTGATTTGGTGACGCAAGATATTGAAAAGTTACCCCAGAGTTCGGGGAAATTTAATCTAACGATGACCGAGCAACACACCCTATGTACCTTGTGTTCCCATGATGGGATTGTTATTAAATCCTCTGATAAGGGGAGGAACATCATCATCATGTCTGATACTCACAGATGTGCTACAAAATCTTTAGAAATCGATCTTGTTATAGAAAAAAATTGATATTGGAGATTTCAGCATTGCAGAAGAAATTTGAAACAAGTAGGTAGCATAATTTTTTTTATATTTTTATACTAAATAGTTTGTATGTGGTTCTCAAAGGCATACACAAAGTCCCCTTTTTTTCTCTTTCAAGCTGTTTGTATATCCAAACTAAATTCACCAACTCTAGCAACTGTAGGGCTGCTACACACATGTAAATGGAATGTATTAACAAGTTCACCAAAACAGCAAGAACTCAATATTTTAAAGTGCAAACAGGTGTTTTAACTGTATTTTATTTAGTGAAGGTGATTCGATTGGCGCAATCCACAAATTTAGCTCCCTCAGCTCACACAGAAACCTTAAAAACATAAAGGAATACTGGTGATTGTTGTAAGTGCTACTTCTCTATTCATACACTGCCCAGAGCTGTTTTCCAGGGATTCCAGCTCACTTTGCAAATTGGAAAATATGCCAGGAGACACCATAGAGCAGTGATGTCCAACCTAAAAGGGCCCAAGGACCACATTTGTATCCACAATCGTGTGGATGGCGCATTTATAGTAAATCAGCAGGTTGTTTTGTTTTTTTACAAATACTAGGACAAGGACTATTGTAATAGCACCAACATCCAAAAGAAGAAGAATTTGCTATGAGGAAGCAACATTCTTAGGGGCCCCTTCCATCAGCTGCATATTACCACTGTATATTACTCTTCCGGGGTTGGTAATAAAGATCACCGAGCTGGTATTGGTGTATGTCAAGGTGCACTTATGCACTACATGTTGTTAATACTTGCCATTTTCTTTATTTTGCAGAGAAATGCATTTTGATTATATATTAATTGATTTATCTGTGTACGCTTTCTAGAAATAACCGAGGAGAAATTAATATTAGATAATCATATTTAAGAAAGAAAAAATGTTGTGTGTTATTAATGTAAGGTTACTTCGTCAAAGTTTAAAACATGAGATTACATGTTCACCAAGGCTTAAAGTGGATCTCCAGCCAAAAATAAGATAAAAATAAATAGCCTATTAAAAGATAAGAAAAAACTGCTTCAATCCAGAGATTTCCCCTGCAGTACTTTTTTTCTTCCACTAGATGTCCTCAGTCTGATGACCAGCATTATTCAACCTACTTCTTTTGAGCCCAAGTTGTCCTGGACTCACCCCAGCCATGAGTGGACAGTGAAAAGAAGAAGCCTTGTAGTGATGAGCTCATCTCTCTGTCACTCTGTTTTCTATTTCAATCAGCATGCTTCTTGTCAGCTTATGAACTGACTTTTTTTTTTTTTTTACTGCTTCCTCCTCTGACATTCCAGGCCTGCAATACAGGAACTGCAAGAGGCTGATGTCAGGTCAAACTCAGGTACTCACACTGATTGCATTACAAAAAATACATGTAATGATGTATTAGTGATTACAGAGATTCATCCATGTGAGTCTTTTTAAATTACCTAGAATTCAGCAAGGGAACTGAAGCCAAAAAACAAATATTGAATATATTACAGATTACCACTCCTCAGGTATGGTGGCTACGTTTGTTTCCCTTTTTTCCTGCAACTTTTCCTGTCCTGTCCTTCCTTTTCCCTCTTTTCCATTAACAATGGGGGAATTGCCTTGAAGTTCACAGATGATAGCTAAGAAAGCTGATAACATTGTTTGAGATTCCAGTTCCATCCATAGGAAGTTACAAGGGCACAAGGATTCTGATAGAATTAATAGACATTCACTGTACTATCTGAAAAAAAAAAAAAATAGAGTAAAACTGGCCATGCACCAGTAGAATTTTATTAGATTTTTTTGTTTTCTAATAGTTATTGGGGTTAATTAAAGATCAAGAAAGTAAAAAATATAAATGTGGGGCTACCTTCAAAGTGCTAAAAAAACTAGTGAACACAGCAAAGGCTTTGAAAACATATAAACAGGTGTGTAGCCTCTGAGCAGTTGTTCCAAATCGATAGTGCTGTGAAAGACTATTGCCCTGTACACACAATAGGATTTTCCGATGGAAAATGTGTGATAGGACCTTGTTGTTGGAAATTCCGACCATGTGTAGGCTCCATCACACATTTTCCATAGGAATTTCCGTCACACAAAATTTGAGATCTGCTTCTCAAATTTTCCAACAACAAAATCCATTGTCGGAAATTCCGATTGTGTGTACACAATTCCGACGCGCAAAGTGCCACGCATGCTCGGAATCAAGCAGAAGAGCAGCACTGGCTATTGAACTTCATTTTTCTCGGTTCGTCGTATGTGTTGTACGTCACCACGTTCTTGACATTCGGAATTTCCGACCAACTTTGTGTGACCGTGTGTATGCAAGACAAGTTTGAGCCAACATCCGTCAGAAAAGAAAACATGGATTTTGTTGTCGGAAAATCCTATCGTGTGTACAGGGCATAATATGAATGATCTAATAACACACATAAATAAGTATATAACATAATACACTTGATAAGTATAAAACAATGTCCATAAAATGTATCAAACAAAATAGCAATCCATTTACTGAAACAGCATACCAAAAATCAGTCCCAATTTTTAAAGTGCATGTGCAAAAAATAATGAAATAAGTGATAGGGCTCTTTCACACGGACGGACCGTATGTCCGTTTTTCATCCATCCGTTTTCGGATGAAAAACGGACATACATGTATCCCTATGGGATAGCGGGTGTCAGCGGATGAGCATCCGCTGACACCCGCTCTCGTCCGTGCCCGCTATGGTCCGTTTCTGCAGACGGAGGAAAACCCCATTTTTTCATCCGTCTGCAGAGCGGATCGGATGACGACGGACTCTACGGTCCGTCGTCACCCGATCCCCCATAGGGGAGAGCGGCGCTCTGACAGGTCCGTCCCTGCACGGAGTGCAGAGACGGACCTGTCATCTTCCTGCTCAGCGGAGATCGCTCCGGCGATCCCCGCTGAGCAAGCGGCTATCCACAGGGCGGATCTGCACTGATCCGCCCCGTGTGAAAGAGCCCTTAGTAGAATGTGAGAAGAACAGGTGCAAATAGGCACCAAATCTTAAAACGTTGTGGTCACACTTGTTTCCACTATCCAAAATCCACCAGGAGTGTGCCCTAGCAGCTCACCTTAACCACTTTAGCCCCGGACCAATTGTCAGCTTAAGGACCAGAGGTCTTTTTTCAATTTCGCACTGCACTACTTTAACTGGTAATTGCGCGGTCATGCAATTTTGTAACCAAACGAAATTTGCGTCCTTTTCTTCCCACAAATAGAGCTTTCTTTTGATGGTATTTGATTGCCTCTGTGATTTTTATTTTTTGCGATATAAACGGAAAAGGAGCGAAAATTTTGAAAAAAAAAGAGATTTTCTACTTTTTGTTATAAAAAAAATCTAATAAACTCAATTTTAGTCAAACATTTGGGCCAAAATGTATTCAGCCACATGTCTTTAGTAAAAAAAATGCCAATAAGCGTATATTTATTGGTTTGCGCAAAAGTTATAGCGTCTACAAACTAGAGTACATTTTCTGGAATTTACACGGCTTTTAATTTATGACTACCTATCTCATTTCTTGAGGTGCTAAAATGGCAGGGAAGTACAAAACCCCCCCAAATGACCCCATTTTGGAAAGTAGACACCCCAAGCTATTTGCTGAGAGGCATGTTGAGCCCATTGAATATTTTTTTTTTTAGTCCCAAGGGATTGAATAAAGACAAAAAAAAAAAAAAAAAAAATTTTTTTTCATAAAGTTGTCACTAAATGATATATTCCTCACACATGCCATCGTTATATGTGGAGATGCACCCCAAAATACATTTTGCTGCTTCTCCCGAGTATGGGGATACCACATGTGTGGGACTTTTTGGGAGCCTAGCCGCGCACGGGGCCCCGAAACCCAATCAACGCCTTCAGGGTTTCTAAGGGTGCAAATTTTTGATTTCACTCCTCACTACCTATCACAGTTTTGAAGGCCATAAAATGCCAAAATAGCACAAAACCCCCCCAAATGACCCCATTTTGGAAAGTAGACACCCCAAGCTATTTGCTGAGAGGCATGTTGAGTACATGGAAAATTTTATATTTTGCCACAAGTTGCGGGAATATTACAAACTTTTTTTTTTTTGCCCAAAGTTGTCACTAAATGATATATTGCCCACACATGCCATGGGCATATGTGGAATTACACCCCAAAATACATTCTGCTGCTTCTCCTGAGTACGAGGATACCACATGTGTGGGACTTTTTGGGAGCCTATCCGCATACGGGACCCCGAAAACCAAGCACCGCCTTCAGGATTTCTAAGGGCATAAATTTTTGATTTCACTCCTCACTACCTATCACTACCTATCACAGTTTTGAAGGCCATAAAATGCCAAGATGGCACAAAACCCCCCCAAATGACCCCATTTTGGAAAGTAGACACCCCAAGCTATTTGCTGAGAGGCATGTTGAGCCCATTGAATATTTTTTTTTTTAGTCCCAAGTGATTGAATAAAGACAAAAAAAAAAAAAAAAAAAAATGTATTCAAAAAGTTGTCACTAAATGATATATTGCTCACACATGCCATGGTTATATGTGGAATTGCACCCCAAAATACATTTTGCCACTTCTCCTGAGTACGGGGATACCACATGTGTGGGACTTTTTGGGAGCCTAGCCGCGTACGGGGCCCCGAAACCCAAGCACCACCTTCAGCATTTCTAAGGGTGTAAATTTTTGATTTCACTCCTCACTACCTATCACAGTTTCGAAGGCCATAAAATGCCAAAATTGCACAAAACCCCCCCAAATGACCCCATTTTGGAAAGTAGACACCCCAAGCTATTTGCTGAGAGGCATGTTGAGTACATGGAATATTTTATATTTTGCCACAAGTTGCGGGAATATTACAAACTTTTTTTTTTTTGCCCAAAGTTGTCACTAAATGATATATTGCCCACACATGCCATGGGCATATGTGGAATTACACCCCAAAATACATTCTGCTGCTTCTCCTGAGTACGGGGATACCACATGTGTGGGACTTTTTGGGAGCCTATCCGCATACGGGACCCCGAAAACCAAGCACCGCCTTCAGGATTTCTAAGGGCATAAATTTTTGATTTCACTCCTCACTACCTATCACTACCTATCACAGTTTTGAAGGCCATAAAATGCCAAGATGGCACAAAACCCCCCCAAATGACCCCATTTTGGAAAGTAGACACCCCAAGCTATTTGCTGAGAGGCATGTTGAGCCCGTTGAATATTTTTTTTTTTAGTCCCAAGTGATTGAATAAAGACAAAAAAAAAAAATAAAAAAAATTTATTCAAAAAGTTGTCACTAAATGATATATTGCTCACACATGCCATGGTTATATGTGGAATTGCACCCCAAAATACATTTTGCTGCTTCTCCTGAGTATGGGGATACCACATGTGTGGGACTTTTTGGGAGCCTAGCCGCGTACGGGGCCCCGAAACCCAAGCACCGCCTTCAGGATTTCTAAGGGTGCAAATTTTTGATTTCACTCCTCACTACCTATCACAGTTTCGAAGGCCATAAAATGCCAAAATAGCACAAAACCCCCCCAAATGACCCCATTTTGGAAAGTAGACACCCCAAGCTATTTGTTGAGAGGCATGGTGAGTATTTTACAGCTCTCATGTGTTTTTGAAAATGAAGAAAGTAAAGAAAAAAAAATTTTTTTTTTCTTTTTTCAATTTTCAAAACATTGTGACAAAAAGCGAGATCTGCAAAATACTCACCATACCTCTCAGCAAATAGCTTGGGGTGTCTACTTTCCAAAATGGGGTCATTTGGGGGTGGTTTGTGCCATCTGGGCATTCCATGGCCTCCGAAACTGTGATTGGCAGTGAGGAGTGAAATAAAAAAATTACACCCTTAGAAAGCCTGAAAGCGGTGCTTGGATTTTGGGGTCCCGTACGCGGCTAGGCTCCCAAAAAGTCCCACACATGTGGTATCCCCGTACTCAGGAGAAGCAACAGAATGTATTTTGGGGTGTATCTCCACATATGCCCATGGCATGTTTGAGCAATATATCATTTAGTGACAAGTTTTTGTAAAAAAAAATATTATTTTTTTTTTTTTCATTATTCAATCTCTTGGGACCAAAAAAAAAAATATTTAATGGGCTCAACATTGCTCTCAGCAAATAGCTTGGGGTGTCTACTTTCCAAAATGGGGTCATTTGGGGGGGGTTTGAACTGTCCTGGCATTTTATGCACAACATTTAGAAGCCTATGTCACACGTCACCCACTCTTCTAACCACTTGAAGATAAAGCCCTTTCTGACACTTTTTGTTTACATGAAAACATATTTTTTTTTTGCAAGAAAATTACGTTGAACCCCCAAACACTATATATATTGTTAAAGCAAAGGCCCTACAGATTAAAATGGTGGGTGTTGCATTTTTTTTTTCCACACAGTATTTGCGCAGCGATTTTTCAAACGCATTTTTTGTGGAAAAAATACACTTTTTTTTATTTTAATGCACTAAAACACACTATATTGCTCAAATTTTTGATGAAATAAAAAATATGATCTTAGGCCGAGTACATGGATACCAAACACGACATGCTTTAAAATTGCGCACAAACACGCAGTGGCGACAAACTACATACATTTTTAAAAGCCTTTAAAAGCCTTTACAGGTTACCACATTAGATTCACGGAGGAGGTCTACTGCTAAAATTACTGCCCTCGATCTGACCTTCGCGGTGATACCTCACATGCATGGTGCAATTGCTGTTTACATATGACGCCAGACCAACGCTTGTGTTCGCCTTTGCGCAAAAGAAGGGGGGGCAGGGGTGCTTTTTTTTTTTTTTTTTTTAGTTTTTCTTTTTATTTAGCTTTTTTATTTTATTTTTAAACTGTTCCTTCCATTTTTTTTTTCTTAGTTGTCATTTTTATTGTTATCGCAGGGAATGTAAATATCCCCTATGATAGCAATAGGCAGTGACAGGTACTCTTTTTTTGAAAAAATTGGGGTCTATTAGACCCTAGATCTTTCCTGTGCCCTCAAAGCATCTGACCACACCAAGATCGGTGTGATAAAATGCTTTCCCAATTTCCCAATGGCGCGGTGGGTATGCCCACCATTAGAATACCTCCCTTCATCCACCCACTTCTAATGATGGGCATACATGCACCATTTATATATGCCGAAGCATGGGGGCATCCTCCCGCAAAAAAAGTTATGCCACGTATACATGGTCGAACTTTTTTCGACCGTATGTACGTGGCATTAGGAGCAAAATCGCTCCTCCGCCCTCTGCTGCCCCCATGCTTCGGCATATATGCTCTTTTTTTTAACTGTGGTGGTGAAATCACCTCCTACAGCATTGGAGTCGCGGCTTTATGTATCGTGGGAGCAAACGCTGTTGCTGTCAAGATAAATAAATCCACGCTGCAACTGTATGGCGTACCTGCTAAGCAAATAATGGTTAACATTAAAACAAAGTAACATTACAGTATAACAGTAAGACCTTACCATACCATACCTGCAAAGCAAATACCAAAAAAAAAACATAGTAAAAAATAAAACATTTTGTTAACGCAACCGGTGCCTAAAATATATATATGCCGAAGCATGGGGGCATCCTCCCGCAAAAAAGTTATGCCACGTACACATGGTCGGACTTTTTTCGACCGTATGTACGTGGCATTAGGAGCAAAATCGCTCCTCCGCCCTCTGCTGCCCCCATGCTTCGGCATATATGCTCTTTTTTTTAACTGTGGTGGTGAAATCACCTCCTACAGCGTTGGAGTCGCGGCTTTATGTATCGTGGGAGCAAACGCTGTTGCTGTCAAGATAAATAAATCCACGCTGCAACTGAATGGCGTACCTGCTAAGCAAATAATGGTTAACATTAAAACAAAGTAACATTAGAGTATAACAGTAAGACCTTACCATACCATACCTGCAAAGCAAATACCAAAAAAAAAACATAGTAAAAAATAAAACATTTTGTTAACGCAACCGGTGCCTAAAATATATATATGCCGAAGCATGGGGGCATCCTCCCGCAAAAAAGTTATGCCACGTACACATGGTCGGACTTTTTTCGACCGTATGTACGTGGCATTAGGAGCAAAATCGCTCCTCCGCCCTCTGCTGCCCCCATGCTTCGGCATATATGCTCTTTTTTTTTAACTGTGGTGGTGAAATCACCTCCTACAGTGTTGGAGTCGCGGCTTTATGTATCGTGGGAGCAAACGCTGTTGCTGTCAAGATAAATAAATCCACGCTGCAACTGAATGGCGCACCTGAAAACAAAAAAATGGTTAACAATAAAACATACCTGAAAAGCAAGCATGATAAAACATAATAAAACATTGCAGAATAGAATAGAGTAAAAAAGAGCAACAATAGAGAGAGAACAATAAAACGACAACTATTTTTGGTTTTTTATTTTATATTTTTTTTGGGGTTTTTTTTTTTTTGTACTTTTTTTTTTTATTTTTATTTTTTACAATTTTTTTTTAAACTATAACTATAATTTTAACTGTAACGGTCGGGTCTCAAAATGCGATGGCATTCTTGAGACCCTGTAACTATAATTTTAACTGCAACGGTCGGGTCTCAAAATGCGATGGCATTCTTGAGACCCTGTGAAAGTGTATCCTAGCCTGTGAAATGCTGTACCCTACGCTAAAACCTCACTAGTTCGTGGTAGCGTTCAAAGCATTCACCAACGCAGAGACCAGGATTGTCAGGACAGCGTGGACAATAATAACGGGTGTCACGCCTAAATCCGCGCTTGGTACAGACACGACATCTTCTTTGGGGGGCTCGTTGGGTAGGGGTACTCTGGAGGACATGAGGATAATGCCTCTCATGCAGCCGGCTTACTGCATTTGGTAGGGGATGGTGAGGTGTGGAATCGCCTGGATACAGGAGTTCCATGACAACCGCTCCCTGGAATTCAAGGAAGGGTAACGTCCCGCCTGAAGCTCCGTATAGCACATGAGCATTCAGCAAAGCCAATTGGAATAAATAAATAGACACTTTTTTGTACCAGCGTCTAGCCTTACGGACAACTAGGTACGGCGCCAACAACTGGTCGTTGAGGTCCACCCCCCCCATATTAAGGTTGTATTCGTGGATACAGAGGGGTTTCGTCACAACACCAGCCGCCGTACGAATTTGGACTGTCGTGTCTGCATGAAGGGAGGTAAGAACGAAAACATTCCTATTATCCCTCCACTTCACAGCGAGCAAGTTATTACACTTCAAGCAGGCTCTCTCCCCCAGCCTAAGACGGGAATCTACAAGCCGCTGGGGAAAGCCCCGGCGATTAGGTCGCACGGTGCCACATGCTCCAATCTGATGATCAAACAAGTGACTAAACAGTGGCACGCTCGTGTAATAATTGTCCACGTACAAGTGGTACCCCTTTCCGAATAAGGGTGACACCAAGTTCCACACTATCTTGCCAGCGCTCCCTATGTAATCTGGACAGTTCTCCGGCTCTACGTGACTATCTTTTCCCTCATAAACCGTAAAGCTCCACGTATAGCCTGTTGCCCTGTCACAGAGCTTGTAGAGCTTGACCCCGTATCTGGCACGCTTGCTGGGAAGGAACTGTTTGAAAGACAAGCGGCCAGAAAACTTAATCAGGGACTCGTCAACGCAGACAACTTGATTGGGCGTAAACAAGGCTGCAAAACATTGGTTGAAGTGGTTTATGAGGGGCCGAATTTTGTAGAGCCGATCAAATTCAGGGTCTCCACGAGGACGACAAAGTTCATTGTCACTGAAGTGCATGAAGCGCAAAATCATCTCGTATCGTGCCCTGGACATGGAGGCAGAGAACACGGGCATATGGTGGTGCGGTGAGGTGGACCAATAAGACCTCAGCGTCGGGAATTTGTGTAAGCCCATGTTGAGGGAAAGGCCCAGAAAGGTCTTAAATTCGGAAACCGTAATTGGTTTCCAATCTCTGGCAAGGGAAGGCACTTGGGGATTAGCGGCGATGTGTTGACCAGCGTATATATTACTTTGGTCCACAATAGATCTATAGAGATCTTCCGTGAAAAACAGCGAATAAAAATCGGATGGCTTAAAATCAGCTGTTTCCACCTGAATACCGGGTTGGCCAGTGAATGGGGGAAGTACGGGTTCTGCAGAAGTGGTGGGCACCCAATCAGGATTGGCGAATTCTGCAGGAAGGACACTATGTGATCGACGGGCCTGCCTTTGTCTTCTTCTTGGTGGCAGCGGGACACTACTTGTGCTTGCCACCTCGCCAGCTTGAACTGCACTTATGGGACTCGCCACGTCACCAAGTGTTACTGCAGTGCTGGTTTGACTACGTCCAGGGTGTACTAGGCCGCTGGTGCTTGCCAGTTCACCAGAAGGAATAGCGGCGCTAGTACTTCTCTGCTCCATACGAGAGACCTGCGGTTCCTGCACCTCAACAACATCAGAAGATCGGGATCGGGTACGCCTGACCTTAGCAGGGACCTCACCTTCGTCGTCAGAGCTATCTGTCATGGAGCCACTGTCGTCTACTGGATCGTATTCTGAGCCTGATTCTGACAGATGAGTGACCTCCTCTTCACTATCTGACATACTCAGAAACAAGTAGGCCTGTTCACTAGTGTACTTGCGATTTGCCATTTTGGGCTCTAAATTTAGTAGTACACTAGTGAGATTCACAGGAAAAAAAGCTCCTAGGCTGCTGGCGAATGAATCAAAACGCTACCAAAAAAACTGTTAGCGATCGCAGGGATCAGGCCTGACTCTGCGAACGCTGCAGTTATGTGTGCTTAGTGTTTTGGAAGTGACAGTGATCGATCGATACTGCACTTGGGTGGGCTGGGCTGGGCTGGGCGGAGGGGGAAAACGCAGGTGCTAGCAGGTATCTGGGCTGATCCCGCTAACAATGCGTTTTTTGGAACCCTAAACTGCTGGGACGCTAGTATAGATCTGATCAGATCAGATATTGATCTGTTCAGATACTATACCACTAAGGGAGGTGTATGCTTTGCGCGTGGGTGTTTGCGGTACTGGCACTAACCTGGGGCGACGCAGACCTTATTTGACCCTAACACCTAATTGATATCACCCGCCGGGCGATCAGGGGGTTAAACCGATAGTTGGGTAATAAATGGCGGGTGCCCTGACAGTATAAAAAAATAAGCTAACTAACCAGCGTCACCCGTAACAGTTATACGGTGATCACTGGTGAAAGGGTTAACTAGGGGCAATCAGGGGGTTAAAACCTTTATTAGGTAATATATGGGGGTACCTGACGATATATAAAAACCTGACGGGGAACCTAAATAACTAAATAACTAACTGGCTAACCAGCGTCACCAGTGACACTTATACTGTGATCACTGGTGAAAGAGTTAACTCTAGGGGCAATCAAGGGGTTAAAACCTTTATTTAGGTTGTAATATGGGGGTACCTGACCTATAAACCTATTTATAATCCTATATAAACCTGGCGGTTACCTAAAAAAAAAACTGGCTACCTAGCGGCACCAGTGACACTAATAGAGCGATCAAAAAAACGATCGCTTAGTGACACTGGCAAAAGGGGGTGAAAGGGTTACCTAGGGGGCAATCAAGGGGTTTAACCCTTTATTGGGGGGGGGCCGGGGGCTACCTTGGACCTAAAGGGGCCTAAAACTAACTGCCCTGACAGTTATTGCAGTCACACTGACACTAAATGCAGTGATCAGTAAATAAATGATCACTGCAATCAGTGACACTGTGACAGGGGGGGCAGGGGGTGATCTGGGGGGTGATCAGGGGGTGACAGGGGGGTGAAATATGTGCCTATGTGTGCCTGGTGTCAGTGTAGTGTTGGTGCACTAACCTGATGTCTTCACAGCTCCGCGTCCCGGTCAGAAAGACCGACACGAGCAGCGTGACATCACTTCCCCTTGCCTGTGTTTACAATTACACAGGAAGGGGAAGGAAGCGGACGAATCCCATTGGCCAGAGCGATCGGGAGGGGGTGGCCAGAAACGACTGGCCGTTACCTCGTCCCGCATCGCTTCTGAAGCCATCCCGACCGTCCCCGCCGGCGGAGGGGGGTCCGATCGGACCCCCCAACCGCCTGAAGAATGGCACGTACAGGTACGTGCTTCTGCCTGTACGTGCCATTCTGCTGACGTATATATACAGGGGGCGGTCGGGAAGTGGTTAATCAACACTTTGGTATATAGATCCTTAATGGCAGGTCTCATTCCACTCTCCTCTCCTCAGAGCACAAAACCAGGGATGAGATATGTGGGTTAGTAATTAGGGATGGTTGGCGTTAAAAACTCTCCCACTGTGCTGTAATACTCCTCCTCCTCTCCTCGATTCAAGGACCTTACAAGACAAAGGAAATCTCCATAGTGCAGCAAATCTGTAAAAAAAAATATTTATTAACCGCTTCCCGACCGGCCACTGCATATATACGTCAGCAGAATGGCACGGGCAGGCAGAATCACGTACCTGTACGCGATCGTGCATGTGCCTGCCCGTGGGTCGCGCGCGCGCCGCTAGCGCCGGGCTCGCGACCCGGTCGGGAGCTCCGTGACCCCGGCCGCGGGACCAGCGGACCCGATCGCCGCTGGTATCCCGCGATCGGGTTACGGAGCTGAAGAACGGGGAGAGGTCTATGTAAACAAACCTCTCCCCGCGCTTCCTACACTGACTGTCAGTGATCGGCGGTTCCCTGTCATCGGGAACGCCGATCAATGATGTCAGACGTACAGCCACGCCCCCCTACTGTAAAAAAAACACAACACGTCACACTGACTCCTCCCCGCCCCCTAGTGGTTAACCCCCTAACTACAACTGTCATTTACATAGGAATCAGTGCTATTTAAATAGCAGTGATTGCTGTATAAATGACAAATGTCCCAAAAATGTGTCAAAAATGTCCGATGTGTCCGCCAAAATGTCGCAGTCGCAATAAAAATCGCTGATCGCCGCCATTACTAATAAAAAAAAAAAAATATTAATAAAAATGCTATAAAACTATCCCCTATTTTGTAAACGCTATAACTTTTGCGCAAACTAATCAATAATCGCTAATTGCGATTTTTTTTACCAAAAATATGTAGAAGAATACGTATCGGCCTAAACTGAGGAAAAAAAATGTTTTTTTTATATATTTTTGGGGATATTTATTATAGCAAAAAGTAAAAAATATTGCATTTTTTTTCAAAATTGTCGCTCTATTTTTGTTTATAGCGCAAAAAATAAAAACCGCAGGGGCGATCAAATACCACCAAAAGAAAGCTCTATTTGTGGGAAAAAAAGGACGCCAATTTTGTTTTGGAGCCACGTCGCATGACCGCGCAATTGTTAGTTAAAGCGACGCAGTGCCGAATTGCAAAAAGGGGCCTGGTCCTTTAGCTGCAAATTGGTCCGGGGCTGAAGTAAACAGTAGTGTTAAAAGACAGTCAGCATTGATAAATTCAGAACTTCTGAATGATGGAAGTGACATCAGCTGGCTCCTTCTGACAGATTGCGTCAACAGATCACGTGACTTTCTCAAGTCACGTGATCTATATGTTTTCAAAGCCTTTGCTGTGTTCACTCATTATTTAGCACTTTGAAGGTAACGCCACATTTATATTTTTTACTTTCATTTATCTATATGTTGGAGACACATTTGAAAGTTGGCTGCTCCCCATACCTTTTGTCTTTATACTTTTTCTGTGCACTGTGGTTTGCGCATTAGTTTATATCTTTATTAGTTTTGTTTTCAACGACGAGAAAATTTGAAAGAACAGGATGGAAAAAATTTCTTGGTACTTATGGGAGTGAACTAAATTCTAACTCAGAATGTGATTAAAAAGGTAGCACATATTGTAATGTGAAGAAACCTGTTTAATACTGTATGTCTGAGATTCCATTTAAGTAGCAGGCCTGGATGAAATTTTAAGGGTTTTCAAACTAAATTTGTTGATTAAATGATCTCTGATGAAGGATTTTACAGAATTTTTAATGGAAGTTCAAACCACATTTTACTGGTATGGTATGGCCAGTTTAAGAAACTATTAAAACCACAATCATGTTTTATCTGCTCCTTGTGTTCCCTCTGGGGAGATTACGCCTATCTGTTTGTCTTGGTGACCTTTGTCAATGTGACAGAAAGTGATAGGAAATCCAAAATGTTACAGTTGTCATTTAGATAGGGAGCTAAGGGGAAATCTTCCAATGGGAACTCCCGTTCATGTTACAATGATTTTCCCTCAGATCAGAGAATTTATTTTCTTACTTCTTCTTCTTCTCTCGCTTCCTGCTTTGTTTCAAGGCTAGGGCATAAGGGAAATCTCCCCAGCAGACAAAGATTTTAAATAAAAAAATAAAAAAAATTCTGACAAGACTTACTGTATTTATTTTTCCAGATCTTTATTCTATCCAAAATTAAGCAATTACTAGCAATTATTTTAATTGCTTTCTGTGCCTTAATGTATGGTTTATGTTGATTCATAAATGCCAATAAGATCATTTGTATACTGGGGAATGTGATCAGCATTTAATGTCTTATGTAAATTTATCGTGAGAAAAATAAACATGATTGCATTGCATTTCCTTTTGGAATATTTCCTGGCTGTCATTTTGTGGCAAGTCAAAGTTAGGCCAAAACCTCTCATCTGCATATTTATTTCAGGAAAAGACTATTAAAGCCAAAGGTACAGACAGCCATTAACCACTTGCAGACCGCCCACCCTCCCGCAATGTACTGCAGACAGGAGGCCCATACAGGCACGGTGATGTACTGGCAGGTCCCAGCCAATGATTCATGACCAGGACCTACTGATCGACTGTGTCCAATCACAGCCCACAACCCTGTTTTGACAATAAACACAGGGCTCTGTACAGAAGGAACAATCTCTCTGCTTCTTATCCCTGCAAAGCAGAGATAAGAAAAAATGATATTTAGTAAAAAGCAGCACACATTACACAAATTAACACTTGTTAGGCACATATTTAACCCCTTGATTACTCGAGATGCTAACCCCTTCCCAGCCAGTGGCATTAGTACAGAGGCAGTGTATAGAATTATCACTGATCACTGTATTAGGCCCCTTTCACACTGGGGCGGGAACCGCGGTGACGGTAAAGCAGCGCTATATTTAGCGCTGCCTTAACCTCTTTTTTGCCATTTGGGTTCGGCCGCTCGCGGTGCGGTTTTACCCTCCGCGGGCGGCCGAAAAAGGGTTAAAATGCCCCGCAAAGCGCCGCCGTAGCGGCGCTTTGCGGCGGTATTGCCGCGGTATTACCGCGGTGTCCCATTCAAATCAATGGGAAGGAGCGGTATAGGAGCGGTGAATACAACGCTCCTATACCGCTCCAAAGATGCTGCTAGCAGGACTTTTTCTACTGTCCTGCTAGCGCACCGCTCCAGTGTGAAAGCCCGCCGACTTTCACACTGGAGTGAATGGGGCCGGATTTTTTCAGGTGGTGTACAGGCAATATTTTTAGCGCTGTACCACCTGAAAAACGCCCCAGTGTGAAAGGGGCCTTAGTGTCACTGACGATGTCAGCAGCAGTTAGTCAGTTCCTAACCAGTGTAAGTTAGCGTAAGATCACAGTCACAGTCCTACTATAATTTGCTTATCTCCGCCATTAATAGTATAAATAAAAGAAAGAATTCCAGTATATATACCATAGTTTGTAGATGCAATAACTTTCACTCAAACCAATCAATATACACCTATTGGGATTTTTCTTTACCAAAGCAGAATACATTTTTGCCTAAATTTATAAAGAAATTTGATTTATATATGTTTTATATTATTATTATTGTATATATATATATATATATATATATATATATATATATATTTTTTTTTTAATCTTCGGCTTTTTTTGTTTACATAATTAAAAAACAAACAACAAAAAATGCATGTAGAACTGACCCCCTAAGGAGCTGCTGGTAATTGATTGGGCCTGTACTCTGCTTTTCTACCCCCAATGAATTGACTCAACCCACTTGACACAGCTGTGTAACAGTGTTGGTGTGAAAACCCAATAACCAGGAACAACCCAACAATAGCAATTTACATATATTGTACCTCTATTATTACCTGGGTATCCGTTGCTCCACCTGCTATGAGAATAAACAAGCCTCACGCCAATTATACTTTAACCAGACTGTAAGTTTACTAAAAGCTGGACTAAACAGTAATGACAATAACAATTTTGGTATGCAGACTTAACACAATAATGAACTAAGTGTATGTAAATAATTATCACTCAAGAATTACTTAAATGACTCCTGCGGGCACGTCTCCAAGTGGGACTAATGCTCAGTGTGATAAGACCTTGACACTGGGCACTTTCCCACTTCCAGTACTGCCGTGCAGACACACTAAACCTGCAGCACACTATGCAATGTTATTAAAACAATACAACACAGTATAATTGCTCAAGAGCTCCCCCTGCGGTGTAATGCAGTCCTTTGCATGTAGCAGAAACACAAGGCCTTACAGTGAGTGGTATAGTCTCTTGTCTTCTTTCTTCAGCTAGTCATTATACTGCAGTATTTGTATTCCAGAGGGTTAGCAGATGGTAAAGTAACATAAAGTAGTAGATAACAGCAACTCCAGTTATACACCACACTTATAACTCCCTTCCGTGAGAATGCACCCAGACCGTCAGTCAGTATCTAGTGGAGTACAGCCTTTAAGGTCTGGTTGAACACAGTCTATTTAAATGAGACCGTTCCATGGAACTGCAGGTCTCAGCAACACTGTGAAACTAGTCTATAGTGTGTTAAAGCGGTTCTGCACCCATTTCATTTAGTAAATCTCTTTGCCTTCCAAATCAGGCAAAGAGTACTAAATGAAATGTTTTTTTTTTTTTTTTTTTTTACTTACCTTGTAATTGAAGACTTCCGGTCTTCTCTCTCTGCGGCGGCGGGCGGGGTCTCTGCGTCGATCGTCGTCACGGCGCACTGTCTCCTGGGATCTGGTGTCATTGATCCCAGGAGTCAGTGCGGGCATCTTCCGAAATCTTGCGAGATTTCGGCCACATCTTCCGAAATCTCCCGAGATTTCGGCCACATCTGCCGAAATCTCGTGAGATGTCGGCAGATGTGCCGTTACTGCGCACGCGCGAGTAACGGCGGTGCATGCTGGGCCATCTAAAGTTCCTGTGGGTGTTTCACATGCCCACAGGCAAGATGGCCCCCAGCACTAAAGAAGAAGACGAGGAACTTCATCGGACGAAAACCGGCGGCGATCGAGATGGAAGATGGAACAGGTGAGTCCCCTAATAAAGGTAAGCATACTTTATATTACGTCCTAAAAAAAAAATTTTTTTTTACAGAGTGCAGAACCGCTTTAAGTGCTTTATATAAATTCTGGGCAACAGCCCTCTCACCATACCAGGCCCGGACAATGGTACTGCTGCGTCTCTGTGATCTCAGTCCCGATTCCAGGGGCTCCGACACTGCATCGCTCCGTCAGATGAACGATGGTTCTTGTCAGGCTCCTTCAGGCTTACTGGATCCTCCGACCCGGGCACAAGCTTCCAGCACTCGGTGTCCAACAGCTCTCCAGTAGCATCCACTTTGTTCTGCGCCGAACAGGCCGCGCTCTTCGGAACACTCCACACAGGTCCCTGCAGGCAGGTCACGCGTCCCAGGAAGAAGAGAACAAGCATGGTCGCGCTGGGCCTTTTATTTCCCTACCCAGCATGCAGTTCTTCCACTTGGCCACATCGGTAGGTAAGTGAGGCACTGTGGATAAGTAAGTCTTTTCCAGATAAAACTTTAAGTCACTTCCTGTATATGCTTTATAGCATGTTCTGATGTGTAAACAGACAAAGTCACAAGAAGCATAAATGTTCTGGCCACTAGAGGAAGCCAAATACTAATCTAATAGCATTACATTATTATATAGCATTACATGGCAAAAATCCCAGCGCTACATACAGTAGTGATCAAATACCACCAAAAGAAATCTCTGTTTGTGTGAAAAAATATATAAATTTTGTTTGGGCATAGCGTTGCATGACTGACTGAGCAATTACCAGTTAAAGTAGGGCAGTGCTAAATAGCAAAAAATGGCCTGGTCATGAAGGGGGTAAAACCTTTTAGAGCTCAAGTGGTAAAAATATACTTTTTAGAAGGCAGTAAGAAATTCTTTTGTAATTTACTCATGACTTGTTTTGTTTAAAGTAGAATTTAACTATAAAAAAATACAAATTTCTGTGTTGTAAGAAACATTTCACGGCATGTGAAGGTGCCTAGGCACTGCATTGCCTACAGCCTACTGCAGACATCCCAAGTCTCCCACGAGCCGTGGGAGTCTCTTGCATTTGGCTGTGGGCTCCCGGAGACCAACGAGTGCATGGCGATCTCCCGGCTGGGCTTTTCACTCAGCCACAGTTGGCTGAGTGACAGGCGAATGTAAGGGGCTGCAAGCTGAGGCAGAGGGGGGGGGGACTGCTCATACTGTTACCCAGCGGATTGATATTGAAGAGACCGGGACTGTCATGTACTTGTCGAAACAGGTGATCACTGCGCAGCGGCACCCGAAAGTGGAGAAAGAGTTTTTTCTTTTAATTGCTACAGCCTACAGATCACGGCGCCCAGTCTTCTCTCTACCTCCGCCCACCCCCATCCTTCTGGGGAATTCTCTGACTGGGATGGCTCATCAGCCCCATTGCAGCCAGACCCCAGGTCCAGCAGCCAGACCCCAGCTCCAGCAGCCAGACCCTTGGCCCCAGCAGCCGAACCCTTGGTCCCAGCAGCCGAACCCTTGGTCCCAGCAACCGTGACCCATCCCCAGCAGCAAGGGCCTAGCAGCCAGACCCCAGGCTCCAACAGCCAGAACCTTGGCCCCAGCAACCAGGCCCCAGCAGCCAGACCCTTGGCCCCAGCAGCAAGGCCCTAGTAGCCAGACCCCAGGACCAGTAACCCAGCCCTAGCAGCTGTGTGGTCAGGCTGCATTTCATTGGGCACTAGTAGGGCTGCATTTCATGGACACTGGTATAGCTGCATTTAATTGGCACTGATCGGGCTGCATTTAATTGGCATTGGTAAGGCTGCATTTTATTGGGGGGTTGGCGGCGGCACGAAGCATCTCCTCCCTGAAAAAGAATTTGAAACCTCCCTGAAATTAGTTTTTGCAGGTTGAGATGTCTGCTACTATACATCTACAGTGTGAAGTCATCTAAAGCACTGGTGCCCCTGACTGCTATTCTTAGGAGATTTGCAGTGAGATTTGGTGATGCTACTACTTTGCTGTTTGCTGGAGAGGAATGTTCGCTGCCTGCATCTCCTTTTCCTTTACTTCATTCATTCTATGCTTTGTGAATCCCTCCTGCTGTTTCTAGCATATTCCACACCATCTATCAGATCACCAGTCACCGGGAAGAAGCTCTGACATGAGGAAGCAAAGCCCTATTCCTCTGCCAAGATAACCCCTTCCACAAAGAAACACAGTGCAGAACATAGGATAAGTAATCTAGAAAAAGATCAGCTGCAGGGAGACTCTGCATAATAAATCCATTGTACCACCATTGGTCTTGACTACTTTGTTATAAAAGGGAGGACACGATCTCAATACCCTTACAGTGTGGTATGCTGCTGTAGAGTTCTTCCACATCGATAGCCATCAACTATGCCCCTGGGGTTCACATGCTGTGGCTGTAAAGCTTTGGTCGGCAAAAAATATCCACCCTGTCACATTCGGCTGCCAGTAGTCTTGGCAAAAATGACTCATTCAAGCAAAATGGGCCACACCACAACCGCTTCACAATCACATGTGTTATGAATCACCACCCAGCAGTGCCAGCACCCAGACAGACATCCACATATGTGCACGGAGGCGACAGACACGTAGGGTCCCAGGACCAGACCACGAACCAACCAACTTTGCCCAAAATTAAAAAGCAAAACAAAATTATTCAAAACATAACCAGGCAAAACAGAAAAAAACTAATCGAAACAAAACAGGACAAAGCAAAACAAGATTAAAACCAAACAAACGAAAACCAAACAAACCAAGCTAAATAAAACAAGCAGCAAAGCAATGCAGAAGAGGGAAGAGGAAGAGAGGGCCATCAAAGAGACCACCAACTGTGATCATGAGGGACTCCTAAACAAACCCCCAAGATGGAAAATGGGAGCTGGGCATGCCTGGAGGTCAACATCGGCAAATGGAGAACTACAGATGCACGCACCTCCTGGTCAAAGCAATAATATTGTTAGGAAAGACATGGCCATGCAGCAGGAATTGCACGACAGGGACTCCCGTTCACAGCGTGTCGGCGCGCACGCATGTCTGTCCTCAACGCTGGTGCCAAAAGGGCTATTTAAACTGAGTGCACCAAGGACTCTTTGCTGTTTGGTCTGCAGCTTCTGTGTGTTCTGACTAGTTACCTGTGCTGACCTCTGATCTTGATCCGGCTTGTTCTCACTAATGCTGTCTGCTTGATACCCTGACCTCGGCTTGTTTTGGACTTCTCTTCTTCCTGCTGCTCTGCTGACCTGCCCGAACGTTACCTGCCTGACCCTGCACCTGCTCATCCAGCCTGCCATGGCTCTGCTCTGCAAATCGCATCCGGTTCCTTCTCCTGCTGCAATCCCAGCCTTCCACAGCTCTGGTCTGCCCAACCTTTACCGGCCTACCTGCTGCACATCCAGCCATACTGAATACTGGACTGACCCAAGGCACTCCTACGTCACCGTGCTTCTGCGGCTGCTGTCTCAACCTCAGTGGACCACAAGCTGGTGTGATACGAGAGGCTCTCCTCTACACGTCAGGCTCACAAACCAGGTACGTGACAGTACCAAACAGCCATGACTGTGTCTGCAGGAGGATCCTCTCCTTTGGATGAAATCTGCCGTCGCCTTGCCACACTCACCCAGGCGGTTACATCCCTGCAAGAAGGCTATGCTCGGCTGGAGGGTCACGTTCAGGCACTGGCCACACCTGCTGCGATTTCTGCTGCATCTTCTACCACATCTGCACCTACTACATCCACTGGGGCCTCTGCCAGTTCTCCAGTAATGATGCTACCTCCCGAACCTCAAGTACCAGCCCCTGAGAGGTTTTCCAGTGATTGGAGCAAATTTAGAGCCTTCCGCAATGCTTGTCAGCTCTATTTTGCTCTTCAGCCAAGCACATTTTCTCAAGAAGCTACAAAAGTGAGATTTACCATTTCCCTGCTCCAAGGAGAACCACAATCCTAGGCCCACCGCCTACTGGAAGAAAACAACACACAGCTAAATACCCTGCAATTATTCTTCACGGCCATGTCACAACTGTATGATGACCCGCAAGGAACCACTACTGCTGAGATAGCCGAAGGTCGAAGATTACGGCGCGGATTTCCGATGTTGGAGTGCAGACACTGACTGGAACGACGCAGCCCTGCGTCACCAGTTCCGTTTGGGCCTCTCAGAAAGGGTTAAAGATGAACTTGCTCGGGTAGGCGTACCAAACACACTAGAGACTTTGATCACACCATCTATACAGATTGATCGCCGGTTACGCAAATGCCGATCTGAGAGATCCTCGCAGTAGTTCAGACCAACATGGATGTTACCCAAGGCACCCATGCCTGCTGACCCTGTGTTTGGATATCCTGCCCCATCTGTTCCAGAGGCACCTGAACCGATGCAGTTGGACCTGATCCGCTGTCACTAACCCCCGGAAGAATGCAAACAACGATGGTTGAACAACCTCTGTCTCTACTTTGGGGAGTCCAGTCACTACGTACACACCTGCCTGGCTAAGCTACGTAAGTGCCTTTCACTTAATTCAGTTAAACAACCCAACATATCTGCCAATTCAGCTCACGTAGACCTGCCTATCTCATTTCAGCTTCTGGGAAGAACCGTGCCAGTGACCGCAATCATTGATTCTGGAGCTTGCAGCTGCTTCATTTATCTGTGCTTCACGGTACAGCAGCACATTCCACTACAACTTAAGAACCAAGGGCTCACTGCATTCCTGGCTGACGGATCTTGCATTACCTCTCCACTTCTAACCATCACTGCTGTCAACCACCATGAACTATTACGCTTGGATGCAATTTTTTCACCACTTTTCCCTGTCATCTTCGGCCTCCCTTGGTTGCAGGCTCACAACTCATTTATTGACTGGGAGTCTGGAAAAATATAGTTCCTATCACCGTACTGTCAGAAACAGTGTTAGTCCTGCACCGCCTCAACCTCCTGCTTCTTTACTATGCTTGGAATCATATGCGAACTGTGTCAGATAGTCCCCAAATGCTACCATGAATACCTGGATGTGTTCAGTAAATGGGGTGCAGATATCCTTCCTCCGCACAGGCCATATGACTGTCCCATTGAACTTCTTCCGGGGGGGGGCGGCAGAAATTCCCTTTGGATGTATCTTTCCCCTGTCTGAGCGTGAGTTAGAGGTTCTGAAGGACCATATTGAAGAGAACCTACGGAAATGGTTCATTCGCCCCTCAACTTCACCAGCCGGAGCAGGTATATTTTTTGTAGAGAAGAAGGACCAGTCACTAAGGCCATGTGTGGACCACCGTGACATAGATAAGATCACAGTAAAGAACCGCTACCCCCTGCCCTTAGTTCCTGAACTCTTTCAGAGACTCAAGTCTGCAAGTGTGTTTATCAAACTTGATTTACGGGGAGCCTATAACTTAGTCCGGATCAGAGAAGGGGATGCGTGGAAAACCACCTTTCGTACTCGCTTCGGTCACTATCAGTATCTGGTCATGCCATTCGACCTATGCAACGCACCAGCCACTTTTCAAAACTTCGTTAACGATATCTTCAGAGACTTCCTAGTTATCTTTGTCGTTGTATACCTGGACGACATCTTGATATTTTCCATTTCATTAGAGATACACTGAGGACACATCAAGAGTGTACTTCTCTGACTCCGCCAGCACGGACTTTTACGCCAAGGCGGAAAAGTGTGACTTTGAAGAGCAGAGCATCCAATTCCTTGGATTAATTATTTCCACTGATGGAATCAGGATGGATCCCCAAAAAGTATCCGCAATCCTGGACTGGTCAGCTCCCACTGATAAAAAAGGAATCCAACGCTTTGTAGGCTTTGCCAATTTTTATCATAAATTCATCAGGAGCTTCTCAGCTATTATTACCCCTATCACTCAACTTACCAAACAAGGCATCCGCTTCCACTGGTCTACTGAGGCACAAACCGCATTTGGAACCTTGAAGGAACGTTTTACCATGGCTCCTGTTCTAAGTCATCCAAATTCCGCTCTGTCCTACATCTTAGAAGTGGATGCATCAGAAAGTGCAGTTGGAGCAGTCTTGTCACAGTGACTGGGCCCCAAAGATGTGATCTATCCGGTCTCATTCTCTTCCCGGAAGCTTACCCAACCAGAAAGGAATTATGACGTGGTAGATCGGGAGCTTCTGGCGATCAAAGCAGCATTAGAGGAGTGGAGGTATTTGCTGGAAGGAGCCACTCATCCGATATTAATCCTCACAGACCATAAGAACCTTGAGCATTTGCGAACTGCAAAACATCTCAGACCACGCCAGGCCCGTTGGGCACTCTTTTTCTCAAGTTTTTCCTTTCACATTACTTACAGACCCGGATCAAAGAACACCAAACCTGACACGTTATCACGCATGTTTGAGGATCCAAAGGACATACCTTCACTAGATACCATCTTATCAGCTGGGAGTTTCCTTCTGTTACAGTAATGCCGCGTACACACGTGCGGACTTTTGCCGGCGGACCTAGTCCAGCGGACAATCCCGCGGGACTTTCCAGCTAGGTCCGCTGGACTTTCCGAGCGTGTGGACTTGCCCACACACGCACGGACTTCTCCAGCGGATAATCCGCCGGCCAAAAGTCTGCGGGACTTTTGAAAATGAACGGACTTGCCCACACACGGAGCAGTCCGTTCATTTCGAACGTAACTTCAGGTTACGTAGCTAGCGTAGGCAGTAATTGCCGCCGCGCTAGCTCCGCAAGCTGGCATGGATTTAAAGGGAATCCCCACGCCGAAAAAACGGCGTGGGGGTTCCCCCCAAATCCAAGTCAGACCCTCATCCGAGCACGCAGCCTGGCAGGCCAGGAAAGGGGTGGGGACGAACGAGCGCCCCCCCCCTCCTGAGCCGTACCAGGCCGCGTGCCCTCAACATGGGGGGTGCCCTGGGGAAAGGGGGGCCGTGCGGCCCCCCCCCACCCCAAAGCACCTTGTCCCCATGTTGATGAGGACAAGGGCCTCTTCCCGACAACCCTGGCCGTTGGTTGTCGGGGTCTGCGGGCGGGGGCTTATCGGAATCTGGGAGCCCCCTTTAATAAGGGGGCCCCCAGATACCGGCCCCCCACCCTATGTGAATGAGTATGGGGTACGATGTACCCCTACCCATTCACCTAAGGTGTAAAATGTAAAGTACAAAAACACACACACTTTTGAAAAAATATTTTATTGCACTGCTCCGGGGGTCTTCTTCCGTCTTGGGGTCTTCTCGCCGGACTCCTCCGCTCTCTTCTGCTCTTTTACCTAGCTCTTTCACGAGCGGGGGGAGTCCGGCTACCTTCTTCGTCGTCGCCGCCGTCGTCTGGGGGTCTCGATCCGCCTTCGGGGGTCTTCCGGGGGTCTCTTCTGTTCTTGTGGCGGTCGTCGTCTTCCGCGCCGCCGGCGCCGCCTTCTTCTTCGTCTTGTCCTTCTTCTTGTTCTTCTTCTTCTTCCGATGTTGACCCGTCGCTGTCTCTGCCCGGAATGCCTGTGCCGCTCTGCGCTCGGACTTATATAGGGACATGGGGGACAGGGTCACATGTTCATGTCACATGGTGACCCCGCCCCCTTGCGATGTCACAGTCCCAGCATCCTCCGGGACAGTGACAACACAAGGGGGCGGGGTCACCATGTGACATGTGCATGTGACCCTGTCCCCCATGTCCCTATATAAGTCCGAGCGCAGAGCGGCACAGGCATTCCGGGCAGAGACAGCGACGGGTCAACATCGGAAGAAGAAGAAGAACAAGAAGAAGGACAAGACGAAGAAGAAGGCGGCGCCAGCGGCGCGGAAGACGACGACCGCCGCAAGAACAGAAGAGACCCCCGGAAGACCCCCGAAGGCGGATCGAGACCCCCAGACGACGGCGGCGACGACGAAGAAGGTAGCCGGACTCCCCCCGCTCGTGAAAGAGCTAGGTAAAAGAGCAGAAGAGAGCGGAGGAGTCCGGCGAGAAGACCCCCAAGACGGAAGAAGACCCCCGGAGCAGTGCAATAAAATATTTTTTCAAAAGTGTGTGTGTTTTTGTACTTTACATTTTACACCTTAGGTGAATGGGTAGGGGTACATCGTACCCCATACTAATTCACATAGGGTGGGGGGCCGGTATCTGGGGGCCCCCTTATTAAAGGGGGCTCCCAGATTCCGATAAGCCCCCGCCCGCAGACCCCGACAACCAACGGCCAGGGTTGTCGGGAAGAGGCCCTTGTCCTCATCAACATGGGGACAAGGTGCTTTGGGGTGGGGGGGGCCGCACGGCCCCCCTTTCCCCAGGGCACCCCCCATGTTGAGGGCACGCGGCCTGGTACGGCTCAGGAGGGGGGGGGCGCTCGTTCGTCCCCACCCCTTTCCTGGCCTGCCAGGCTGCGTGCTCGGATGAGGGTCTGACATGGATTTGGGGGGAACCCCCACGCCATTTTTTCGGCGTGGGGATTCCCTTTAAATCCATGCCAGGTCACGGAGCTAGCGCGGCGGCAGTAACTGCCTACGCTAGCTACGTAACCTGAAGTCACGTGCTAAATGAACGGACTTGCCGATGAGCGGCAAGTCCGTTCATTTCAAAAGTCCCGCGGACTTGCCCACTAACGGCGGGATTGTCCGCTGGACTGCCAAGTCCAGCGGATAATTTTAAAACAAAACTTAAAACTTTGGTCCGCCGGACTTTGGCGCCAAAAAGTCCGCCGGCGCCCACACACGAGGGGATTATCCGCTGGACTTCAGTCCAGAGGATAATCCCGCGGGATTGTCCCTTCGTGTGTACGCGGCATAAGGCTTACTATCACAATTGCAGCAAGCTTCAGCAGGTACATCCAGTCCTCAAGGGGTTACATTGCAGGTAAAAAATGGCCTACTATGGAAAGGGTAGCAAGAGTTTGTGCCAGAAACTGCCCGAGTGACTGTCCTAGGGTCCTGCCATGACCACCTGTTAGCAGGTCATTTCGGGATCTACAAGAACATAGAGTTAGTACAACGTACATTCGTGGTCTGGATTTGAGAAGGAATGCATGCACTATCTGCAATCGGAGCAAGAACACCCAAAATAAAGCTTGGGTCTTACTCAGACCCTTACCTGCACCTGATAGGGCTTGGAAGATGATTGCCATGGACTTTGTTGTTGAGCTATAACCTTCTAAAGATTGTTCTGCTATTTTTGTAGTGGTGGATTGTTTATTAAAATGGCGCACTTCTTACCCCTGAAGGGTACCCCATCTGCTGCTAAGACAGCTTGGGTCTTTATTAAGGAGGTGGTAAGACTTCATGGCATCCCGATAAACATTGTGTCAGACCGTGGAGTCCAATTCACATCAAGGTTTTGGAAGGCATTATGTGGATCTTTAAAAATGTAACTTTCTCTTTCTTCAGCTTACCACCCGGGCAGACAGAACGGACCAATCAAACCCTGGAGCAATATTCCAATGTTTCACGTCCTTTGCCCAGGATGACTGGGTTAGGGCTGCAACTTACGATTATTTTCATAATCGATCAGTTGGCCGATTATTATTTTGAATAATCGATTAATCGGTTAATAACCTTAAAAAAAAAGTGTGGTGTATAATTAAGTTAAAGTGGAGCTCCACCTAAAAAAAAAAATTTAAAAGTCAGCAGCTACAAATAGTGCAGCTGCTGACTTTTAATAAATGGAGACTTACCTGTTCCTGGTTCCAGCGGTGTCGGCAGAAGATGACGAGCGAGCGCTCGTCTCTCGCTGCCCCGCCGCCATCCTCTGTCAGGGAATCAGGAAGTGAAGACGCAAAGTCTTCACTGCCCGGTTCCCTACAGCGCATGTGCGAGTCGCGCTGCGCATCTGTATTGGTCCCCGCTGTGTCCTGGGAACTGTGTTTCCCAAGACACAATGGGACATTCTCGGATAGAGGCGGGGCCTCTCGGATAATGCATCCCGGAAGTGGGTGCAGATACCTGTATTATACAGGTATCTGCACCCCCCTCCCCCCTGAAAGGTGCCAATTGTGGCACCGGAGGGGGGGGAGGAATCCGATAAGCGGAAGTTCCACTTTAGGGTGGAGCTCCGCTTTAATATGTAAAGTTTAAAAAAAAAGGAAATTTATTTTTAAATATCTCTATGCAGTGGTAATTATAAATAACTATATGGTTAGGGAGCAAAATATTTAATCCACTCTGAGAATAACAGACAGAAGAGATATACTTTTTTTGGCCAATTTGTTGTTGGGAAGATTAAAAAACACAAATTGCTGCAAAAACACATTACGTGCTTTTGTGCAGCTTCTCCATTGAAGTATATTGAACCAAAAAAGCATTGTTTTGCGTTAAAAAAAGTCCCTGACCCTTTCCAAACAGCAGTGGCTGAAAAAAGCATAGATGTGAACGTGTCCCATAGGAAACCATGTAAATAAACTGTAGTGCGTTTCTGAAAAAAGCACCAAAAATCACATAAGTATGAACCAGGCCTGAGACGTTTAACATAATGGGGGTTAAAAAAATAAAATTAGCCCTTTATAGTACAAAAAAAAGCAGATAATTACTACCGTAAGGGGTTCGTTTTTTTTTTTACTGTAGAACTGTGAAAGTAATATTTACAGTAGCAATTATTTGCTCTTTTTGTACTATAAAGGGCTCATTTTAGTTTTTTTTAACTCCATTATGTTACTGGCTGATTAATCGATTACGAAAATAGTAATCGATTAATTTCATAATCGATTAGTTGTCGATTAATCGATTAGTTGTTTCAGCCCTAGACTGGGTATCTCTTTTGCCACTAGCAGAATTTGCATATAATAACGCCAGTCATTCTGCCACCAAACAATCCACATTTTTTGCAAATTATGGATTCCACCCAACCTTTCTACCTGGTCTGATTCCTGAAACTGCTGTTACTGCTGTACTCTGGATTTTTTTTCTACTAATAACTTGTTGTTACAAGAGGCTGTTAAGAAGGCTCAGGAGGACAACAGAAGAATGTTTGACAGGAGAAGAAGGGGGGGACTGTTCCTGCAACCAGGGGACCAGGTATGGCTCGCCACCATGAACTTAAGGATGACGTGCCCATCTAAAGCCCCATACACACGGTCGGACTTTTTCATGGATTCTGTCCGATCGGACAATGTTGTTGAAAAATCAGACCGTGTGTATGCACCATCGGACAGTGTACGTCGGTTTGTCCGACGGACAAAGTCTTATCTCCTGCTGGAAAGATTTGCCGTCAACACGGTCCGATCACACCAAATCCGATCGTGTGTATGGTTGTCCGACCGGACAAAGTGCTACGCATGCTCAGATCACATTACAAGACCAAAGCTATTGGCTACTAGCCTCTACGTAGTCCCGTCGTAGGCAACAAACGTCACCACGTTCAGAATGATCGGATATTCCGACAACGTAGTCCGACCGTGTGTACGCAACACCAACATCGGACAAAGTACGACGGACAGGATCCGACCGACCTGGTCCGCGGATTGTCCGACCGTGTGTATGGGGCTTAAGAAGTTGGCACCGAAATTCATAGGACCATTTCCTGTAAGGAAGAAAATGAATGACTTATCGTATCGATTTAACGTTACCAGAATCCCTTGAAGTTTATCCAGTATTTCATGTATCCCTGTTGAAACCAGCAGTACCAGATCCATTTCCCAATCGTAGTTCGGGACCCCCTGCACCTATTACCATTAACAGGGATAAGGAGTTTGAAGTTGAAGTCATCATAGACTGCAGGAAGAGAAGGGGGCAAATACAGTACTCAATTAAATGCCGAGGTTATGGTCCGGGGGGGGGGGGGACGGGACTCTTGGGAACCTAGTAGTAATGTGCACGCAGCAGACTTGATTTGTGTGTTTTTTTTATAGCCACCCACAGAAGAAGAGCCAGTTGGACATCTGGAGGTTGCGGTGGCGGGGGCGGGGGGGGGGGGATGGCAATGTCAGGAAAGGCATGGCCGTGCAGCAGAAATTGCACGACTATTTAAACTGAGTGCACCAAGGACTCTTTGTTGTTTGGTCTGCAGCTTCTTTGTGTTATGACCTGTTACCTGTGAGGACCTCTGATCTTGATCCAGGTTGTTCTCACTAACGCTGTCTGCGTTACAGGGGTGTTGACCCTTCTTTATGCTATGAAAATAATTTTTTTGGGCTGGAGCTACACTTAAAAAAATGTATCTGTTCCGACTTACAAACAAATTCAACTTAAGAACAAACCTACAGACCCTATCTTGTTTGTCACCTGGAGACTGTCTGTTTTCAATCCTCTTGTAATCGTGCCACTAGGTATACACAGATAATTACGTTTGTTACCTTATGGCCCCTTTCACACTGGGGCGGTGCGGGGCGGCGATGGTAAAGCAGCGCTATATTTAGCGCTGCTTTACCATCGTTTTACCCGCGGTATGCGGCCGCTAGCGGGGTGGTTTTAACCCCCGCTAGCGGCCGCAAAAGGGTTAAAAACCTCCGCAAAGCGCCGCTGCAGCGGCGGTTTGCGGGCGGTATCCCCGCGGTTTCCCATTGATTTCAATGGGAAGGAGCGGTATAGGAGCGGTAAATACACCGCTCCTTCACCGCTCCAAAGATGCTGCTAGCAGGACTTTTGTTGCGGTCCTGCTAGCGCACCGCTCCAGTGTGAAAGCCCGCAGGCTTTCACACTGGAGTGAATGGGGCCGGTTTTTTCAGGCGGTGTACAGGCGCTATTTTTAGCGCTGTACCGCCTGAAAACCGCCCCAGTGTGAAAGGGGCCTTATAGTGAGTGTGACTCTGTGCATATTTATCTTTAATAGACACCAATCTTCTGTATGTAACATAAGGGTGTTCAGTTATATAACAATGGCTTTTTGGATTGGTCCTTAACGCAGCATGCATTAAAGCATGTAAAAATACTGCATGTGCACTAACACACCGCAATGGTGTGAATAAGCCCTGAAAGGTTTGTATTAGCTGAGTAATGGGAGCCTTTGGCCTAGCGGGCAAATACAGCTTCCTATGGTTGGGCTACATTTCTGTGGGCTAAACAAAGTATTCAATTGCCTCCTAGATTGTAAAATCTAACAGGCAGGGCCCTCTGATTCCTGCTGTATTGAATTGTATTGTAATTGTACTGTCTGCTCTAACATTGTAAAGCACTGCACAAACTGTTGGCACAATATAAATCCTGTATAATAATAATAATGCAAAGTGTACCATGGTGCTGCAGTGATTGGCATGCATGGTGAATAGTGGGTGTTCCTAAAACACAATGTTGTGACATGTTTTCATATATTCCTGCATCAGCTTCCTTGTGACTCTTACCATTTGGTCACATGACACCTCAGAAACGCAAAGGAAATTGATGCTGGAAAAGTTCCTCTGCCCTATGATTTGATTTCATGTCGGAATGGGGAGCTATATGATGTGTACCATGCAGTGTTGCCAACCCCCCGAAGTGAAATTTACTGACAGGATGCCAAAATGTACCAATGGCCACATTTTTTACTGACACTGCAAGAAAGTACCTAAAATGTCAGTTTTCAGTGCTAAACAGTGCAAATATCAATATTTAAACTATACACATGTAGCTAGTGCTATTAGCTATGTGTTTACGTTAAACAAAAATCAAAAAACATATTTCACCATTTACATAGGTTAGGGTAATATAATCCATCCAGCACAGAGTTCCCCCATACATCAGTCTGCAGGATTCTCCCTTACAGTACCAGGGAACTCTGACGTAAAGGGGAACGCTGCAGATCATGATCCAAGGGCGAACTCTGATGTAAAGAGGAATGCTGCAGATCATGATCTAAGGGGGTACTCTGATGTAAGGGTGATCATATTTTTTACTGGCGCAGCTGCCTGTAACAGACATTTACGGGCAGCCCGAAAAAAGGGTTGAAATTTATGGGCTGCCTCTAAATTAACAGGCGGTTGGTAGCACTGGTACCATGTGTCCCATTATTGCTGCTCATACATTATACAATTTTCCTTTAGATTTACCAAAACAATATAACATGAGGTCAAACCTAAACACTTTCAATTTGTATGCATTTAAGCAGGCCCTTTCACAACACAGTTGAAGGTAAGTCTAAAGGAAATTGAATAAGAAAATTGTATAATCTTTGGCCAGCCTAACTATAGGTTCCATGCTAATTAATCGGACACTTTTACCTCTTTCCTGCCCAGGCCAATTTTCAGCTTTCAGCACTGTCACAGTTGAATGACAATTGCACGGTCATGCAACACTGTATCGATATGAAATTTTTATAATTTTTTTCACGTAAAAATAGAGCTTTCTTTAGGTGGTATTTACAATTGCACGGTCATGCAACACTGTATCGATATGACATTTTTATAATTTTTTTCACGTAAAAATAGAGCTTTCTTTAGGTGGTATTTAATCACCGCAGTTTTTTTTTTTTTTTTTTAGCAAAATAAATGTAAAAAGATTTCATGTCGGATTCATGTCGGCAATTTCATTTAAAAAAAAAAAGGTTTTTTTTTTTTGGTTCTGTTATACAATTTTGCAAATAAATAATCCTTCTTCTTAAATTTACGCCAAAATGTATACTGCTACATTTCTTTGGTGAAAATAACCTAAATCAGTGTATATTATTTAGTCTGTAGGAAAGTTATTGAGTGCGCAAACTATGGTATATTTATCTGAAAATCAATCAATCCTGATGTACTGACACCTCATTTTTTGAGGCCCGAAAATGCCAGTACAGCCTTTCATTGTGAACAACTGTCATGTGATCTGCTGTGATTGGCCACAGCAATCACATTCTACTGGCAGCGGGCCGGTACAGTGATTTGTCATTGGCCATGTCCGGTGGACACGGCCGGTGACAGATCACGACGTGCGGGCCTAATCCTGGATTATGGCATATGGCGTCCAGCCATCATTTTACAATAGACAGGCAGGCAG
Organism: Lithobates sylvaticus; assembly: GCA_028564925.1. Taxonomy (NCBI): domain Eukaryota; kingdom Metazoa; phylum Chordata; class Amphibia; order Anura; family Ranidae; genus Lithobates; species Lithobates sylvaticus. Next base: position 445,437,488 of record CM053028.1, read on the forward strand.
GGGTTAAAAATTAACTTCAGCCAAAAGGAGAAGTTCTGCTCTACCTCCTCCCCCCCTACCATATTTAGAATATTTTTTAGGGAGGGAACGGGTACCTAATTTTAGCAGGTACCCGTTCCTACTTCCACTCAGAATGCCTCTGCGATCCAAGCAGAAGTTTGCCCTTCCTTCCCAGTCCACAAGCTGCTGGTGTATGTCAAGATCCCAGGGGGCTGTGGAATAATTCACAGGGTGCAGTGCAGCTCACGCATTCACAGTGGAAATCCAGCTGTGAAACCACAAGGAATCACAGTCAGCTTCCCACAGTAAACATGCCGGCGTAAGGGACCAGAAAACCAGTGAAGAACTGGCCCGGGTCAGGACAGTGTCAGAAACCATAAATCAGACCGAGACAGAAGTACAGTTAAATCACACTTGTTTAATATTAAAAGTAAATAGAACAAACGTAGTCAAAACATAGCCAAGGTTTGGTAACCGGAATGGATAGTCAGACAAGCCAGAAAGTCAGGAAGCCAGGAAACAGCGTAGTGGAACAGCAAACAGGATCTGGAGCCAGAAGGAATTTTAGCCAAGCAACTCTTTAACAGAAACGCAGAGTCTCTGTGATGTTGACGGCTTAAGTAGGCAGGACTGACGAGCAGGATATCATCAACAGGTGAGTCACTGTGGAGAGAAAGGAGCTGGCAATTAGCCGACAGCTGAGCGGCCAGCCCAGAGAAGGAAGGGCTGAGCCCAGCCCTGACAGACAGTCCTGGATCCCTGGACAGGTGAGTCTCCGTTTATTAAAAGTCAGCAGCTACAGTACTGCTACAGTAGCTGCTGACGTTTAATTTTTGGAAGCATGGCTGAAGCTCCCCTTTAATGTATGGATAGTAAAGTATCTCCAATAATAGCTACCAGACCAACATACTGTGCGTTAATGGTACTGACCCAGCCCACCCAGCCCAGCCCTGCTCTTGTTCATATATTTAAAAAAAAAGCTTGATTTTGGCTCAAAATTTGATGAAACTATGGTGCATGGAGCTAATAACTCTAATTATAAGATATAATTACGCTGGAACCTGGTCCCTGAGAGGTTTGGAAAATATCACCATGATATGTTGGATAAATGCTTTAGAGATTGTAGTGAGGTACAGTGCCTTGAAAAAGTATTCATACCCTTGAAATGTTTCACATGGAGGCCTGCTACTCCATGAGGACGTCAACAGACGAAACGGATGTAGAGTGAGACAGGGACGCTGACGGTATCGCAATTTTGAGTGGTTGGAGCCAGTGTTGTGAGATACAACCGTAGCACCACCACCAACTTAGCTAAGCGTGCTATCCTTAGTGCCAGACGGGCACATGGAATATGTGACCGGACCATTTTGCTGGCCAAAGACCGACCACTTTTTGCGATTTAGCATTGCGTCGCTTTAACTGACAATTGCAGGGTCGTGTGACGTGGCTCCCAAACAAAATAAAAGTTATAGCGTTTACAAAATAGGGGATAGTTTTATGGCTTTTTTATTAATAATTTTTTTTTTTAATAGTTTTTTTTTTAAATGGCGGTGATCATCGATTTTTATCGTGACTGCGACATTATGGCGCACACATCTGACATTTTTGACACATTTTTGGGACCATTGTCATTTATACAGCAATCGGTGCTATACAAATGCGATCCGACTCACGGAGGTCCCGACCGGCGCGCACGTGATGGCATTGCGGCAAATCTAAAGGGATGTACCTGTACGCCCATTTGCCTGTCCAAGCCATTCTGCCGACTTACATCGCCGTGCGCCAGTCGGGAACTGGTTAAAGAATGCCCCTCCTGCTGTAGTTCTCAGATTGGGAGAGGAGAGCAGCGGGCGTTCACGTGAGTGGCGCAATAAAAAAGGTATACAGCAATATATTTTTAAAAAAACACATACTTTGGGAACATCGTTGCATGTAACAAGATGTATTGTAGCAATATCACACAGTGGCTTTACAACCACTTTAACTATTTCAGCAGTGGTGGCTGGTGCTAAACTTTTTGGAGGGGGCGGCAAACAAACCCCCCCAAGTCTGCACTTACTCCTCCATGGTCACGGCGCCGTGTCTTCCTCTGCTTCTCCTCCTGGCCAACTCTATCCACCGCCTATGCTGATTGGCCGAGAGGAGAAGCCGTAAGACAATAGTGAATATTGATTCGCTAGTGTCACAAGTGAGTGGGTTTGGAGCGCTCCGAGCCCAACTATTTTCAAGCCAATTTGTTAGAGCCCAAAAAACTCATAGAAACCTATGAGTCCGGTGCCCCGCATGCAAACCACATGCAAACACATTGCTGTGTTTCAGCAATTTGAGCTACATTATTATTATCTATTGGATTGGACTACATGGGCCAGTCCTTGCTCCCAGGTGCATCAATGTGCCTCGCCGCCCATAACCATGCCACCATTTTTTCTTCCTCTGACCACTTTTGGTCACTGCAGAACAAGAGCTGCATTTTGAAGATGCTCCCACCCCAGCTATTACAATTTGGCCCTTGTCAAAGTCACCCAGATCCAGTGGCGGCTGGTGCTCCATTTTTTCGGGGTGGGGGTTGGGGCTGGCCAGCCCTGCTTGCAATCCCGCCAGCCCCTGCACTTACCCCATCCAGGTCCCAGGTGGCTTCTCCTCCTTGACAATCCGGCCTCAGGACCCGCTTACTGTCCTGATTGGCCGGAAGGAGTAGCAGAAAGACAATAGCACATGTTGAATCGCTATTGTCACAAGTGGGTAGGGCTCAGGGCTCTGCGCCCCAAGCCCACCCTTTTTGAAGCCAATTAGAGCCTCTGGCTCTAATCATGTGCTTTGCGGAAAAAATAAAAACCTGTAGATCTCTATACATCCGGTGCCCTGCATGGAGATTGGGGGGGGGGGGGGGGGTGCTTATGGACGGGCTGCCCCCACCCATATCCTTACTGTTGCCCATTTTTTCTGCTTTCAACACCAACTTCAGGGACAACATCATTTATTTTATTTTTTTTTTAAATATTTTATATATCTTTTCATGTGACAACACTGAAGAAAGGACACTTTGCTACAATATAAAGTAGTGAGTGTACAGCTTGTATAACAGTGTACATTAGCTTTCCCCTCAAAATAACTCAACACACAGCCATTAATGTCTAAACCACTGGCAACAAAAGTGAGTACACCCCTAAGTGAAAATGTCCAAATTGGGCCCAATTAGCCATTTTCCCTCCCCAGTGTCATGTGACTTGTTAGTGTTACAAGGTCTCAGGTGTGGATGGGGAGCAGGTGTGTTAAATTTGGTGTTATCGCTCTCACTCTCATACTGGTCACTGGAAGTTAAACATGGCACCTCATGGCAAAGAACTCTCTGTGGATCTGAAAAAAATAATTGTTGCTCTACATAAAGATGGCCTAGGCTATAAGAAGAGTCTCAATACCCTGAAACTGAGCTGCAGCATGGTTGCCAAGACCATACAGTGGTTTAACAGGACAGGTTCCACTCAGAACTTGCCATTATCATGGTCAACCAAAGAAGTTGAGTGCACATGCTCAGATTCATATACAGAAGTTGTCTTTAGAAATATGAGTACTGCCAGCATTGCTGCAGAGGTTGAAGTGGTGGGGGGTCAGCCTGTCAGTGCTTAGATCAGCGTATCTTATACGCTGCACACTGTATCAGATTGGTCTGCATGGCTGTCATCCCTTCTAAAGATGATGCACAAGAAAGCCTGTAAACAGTTTGCTGAAGACAAGCAGACTAAGGACATGGATTACTGGAACCATGTCCTGTGGTCTGATGAGACCAAGATAAACTTATTTGGTTCAGATGGTGTCAAGCGTGTGTGGCGGCAACCAGGGGAGGAGAACAAAGACAAGTGTGTCTTGCCTACAGTCAAGCATGGTGGTGGGAGTGTCATGGTCTGAGGCTGCATGAGTGCTTCCGGCACCGGGGAGCTACAGTTCATTGAGGAAACCATGAATGCCAACAAGTACTGTGACATACTGTAGCAGAGCATGATCCCTTCCCTTCGGAGTCTGGGCCGCAGGGCAGTATTCCAACATGATAATGACCCCAAACACACCTTCAAGACAACCACTGCCTTGCTAAAGAAGCTGAGGGTAAAGGTGATGGACCGGCCAAGCATGTCTCCAGACCTAAACCCTATTAAGCATCTGTGGGGCATCCTCAAATGGAAGGTGGAGGAGCGAAAGGTCTCTAACATCCACCAGCTCTGTGATGTCATCATGAAGGAGTGGAAGAGGACTCCAGTGGCAACCTGTGAAGCTCTGGTGAACTCCATGCCAAAGAGGGTTAAGGCCAGTGGTGGCCCGTCCATAGGGGGCGCATGGGCGCCGCCCCCCTCCAGGCAGCCAAAAAAAAAAAAAATATATAAAATAAAAAAAAAAAAAAATTGTTTTTAAACCTGGCCCTTTAAAAAAAAAAAACTCCACAAAAAGTTCCTTAAGTGCACTGTGTTCGGACGCCGGACACAGTGCACTTATGGGAAGCACCACGTCTATGCAATCACGAGACTGCAGACGTGGCGCTTCATTTGCTGGCGTTTATCCTGCCTTGCAGCACTTTCTGAAGTGCTAAGTAGCTTCCGCCCCGGGGACTGTTGTATCTATTACTACGGCCGGGTGGTCTGACATCTGAGTTAGATGTCACTTCCTGTTTCTCTCTCCCATTGCGCCCGGGAGAGAGGAAACAGGAAGTATGCCACTCCATCGCCGCTGCCAGTGGAAGGAGACACCGCAGGAGAGGACAACAGCGAGGTAAGTACCGCTGTGCAGAGAGCGGCGGGGGGGGGGGGGGGGTTGAAGTGACAGAGGCTGCATTTAATGGGACACAGGCAGGCTGCATTTGGGGGGACAGAGGCTGCATTGGACAGAGACTGCATTTGGGGGGACAGAGGCTGCATTGGACAGAGGCTGCATTTGGGGGATAGAGGCTGCATTTGGGGGGACAGAGGCTGCATTAGGGGGACAGAGGCTGCATTTGGGGGGGACAGAGGTTGCATTAGGGGGACACAGGCTGCATTTGGGGGGACAGAGGCTGCATTAAGGAGGACACAGGCTGCATTTGGCGGACAGAGGCTGCATTAGGGGGGGCACAGGCTGCATTTGGGGGGACAGAGGCTGCATTTGGTGGGACAGAGGCTGCATTAGGGGGGACAGAGGCTGCATTTGGTGGGACAGAGGCTGCATTTGGTGGGACAGAGGCTGCATTTGGTGGGACGCAGGCTGCATTAGGTGGGACACAGGCTGCATTTGGGGGGACAGAGGCTGCATTAGGGGGGACACAGGCTGCATTTGGGGGGACAGAGGCTGCATTAGGGGGACAGAGGCTGCATTTGGGGGGGCAGAGGCTGCATTTGGTGGGACGCAGGCTGCATTAGGGGGGACAGAGGCTGCATTAGGGGGAGAGAGGCTGCATTTGGTGGGACGCAGGCTGCATTTGGTGGGACGCAGGCTGCATTTGGGGGGACAGAGGTTGACAGAGGCTGCATTTAATGGGACACGGGCAGGCTGCATTTGGGGGGACAGAGGCTGCATTGGACAGAGACTGCATTTGGGGGGACAGAGGCTGCATTGGACAGAGGCTGCATTTGGGGGATAGAGGCTGCATTTGGGGGGACAGAGGCTGCATTAGGGGGACAGAGGCTGCATTTGGGGGGGACAGAGGTTGCATTAGGGGGACACAGGCTGCATTTGGGGGGACAGAGGCTGCATTAAGGAGGACACAGGCTGCATTTGGCGGACAGAGGCTGCATTAGGGGGGGCACAGGCTGCATTTGGGGGACAGAGGCTGCATTTGGTGGGACAGAGGCTGCATTAGGGGGGACAGAGGCTGCATTTGGTGGGACAGAGGCTGCATTTGGTGGGACAGAGGCTGCATTTGGTGGGACGCAGGCTGCATTAGGTGGGACACAGGCTGCATTTGGGGGGACAGAGGCTGCATTAGGGGGGACACAGGCTGCATTTGGGGGGACAGAGGCTGCATTAGGGGGACAGAGGCTGCATTTGGGGGGGCAGAGGCTGCATTTGGTGGGACGCAGGCTGCATTAGGGGGGACAGAGGCTGCATTAGGGGGAGAGAGGCTGCATTTGGTGGGACGCAGGCTGCATTTGGTGGGACGCAGGCTGCATTTGGGGGGACAGAGGTTGACAGAGGCTGCATTTAATGGGACACGGGCAGGCTGCATTTGGGGGGACAGAGGCTGCATTGGACAGAGACTGCATTTGGGGGGACAGAGGCTGCATTGGACAGAGGCTGCATTTGGGGGATAGAGGCTGCATTTGGGGGGACAGAGGCTGCATTAGGGGGACAGAGGCTGCATTTGGGGGGACAGAGGTTGCATTAGGGGGACACAGGCTGCATTTGGGGGGACAGAGGCTGCATTTGGGAAGACAGAGGCTGCATTTGGGGGGACAGAGGCTGCATTGGGGAGGACACAGGCTGCATTTGGCGGACAGAGGCTGCATTAGGGGGGGGCACAGGCTGCATTTGGGGGGCACAGGCTGCATTTGGGGGGACAGAGGCTGCATTTGGTGGGACAGAGGCTGCATTTGGTGGGACGCAGGCTGCATTAGGTGGGACACAGGCTGCATTTGGGGGGACAGAGGCTGCATTAGGGGGGACACAGGCTGCATTTGGGGGACAGAGGCTGCATTAGTGGGGACAGAGGCTGCATTTGGGGGGGCAGAGGCTGCATTAGGTGGGACACAGGCTGCATTTGGGGGGACAGAGGCTGCATTAGGGGGGACACAGGCTGCATTTGGGGGGACAGAGGCTGCATTAGTGGGGACAGAGGCTGCATTTGGGGGGGCAGAGGCTGCATTTGGTGGGACGCAGGCTGCATTTGGTGGGACGCATGCTGCATTAGGGGGGACACAGGCTGCATTTGGGGGGACAGAGGTTGCATTAGGGGGGACAGCGGCTGCATTTGGGGGGACAGAGGCTGCATCTGATGGGACAGAGGCTGCATTTGGTGGGACGCTGGCTGCATTTGATGGGCACAGGCTGCATGTAAGGAGGGACTCCGCTGGGGCCACCTGATATAAGGATGGACTCTGTTGGGTTGCCTGATGGCATCTGGTGGCAGGCGACGTGGCTAGCGACACGCTCAGGGCTCCCACTGATTCTGCATTATGGTTAGTGGAATGATTTCATTTTATATTACAATGTAATAATAGAAATAATGCGCTTCAATCATGCTGACACCATAACAACCACGGTGCCGGGATGATTGAAGTGCTAACACCAGGTGTTTGGAATATCTTTATCTGCTGATTGTTAAACTTTCTAGAATACACATTTCTATTGTTGTGTAGGATCTGAGCCTGCTGTCCTCCATCCCTCTCTCCCTCCATCATCTAGAACGCTAACCACACCACCTTAGTGCCACGCCCACTATTTCACTCTAACTACGCCCATTTTCGCCAAGTGGGAGGGGTCAAAAAGGAAGGGCAGGGTCTGGCAGCCCCACCATCCTAAAACTTCACCAGCCGCCACTGGTTAAAGCAGTGCTGGAAAATAACGGTGGCCACACAAAATATTGACACTTTGGGCCCAATTTGGACATTTTCACTTAGGGGTGTACTCACTTTTGTTGCCAGCGGTTTAGACATTAATGGCTGTGTGTTGAGTTATTTTGAGGGGACAGCAAATTTACACTGTTATACAAGCTGTACACTCACTACTTTACATTGTAGCAAAGTGACATTTCTTCAGTGTTGTCACATGAAAAGATAGAATAAAATATTTACAAAAATGTGAGGGGTGTACTCACTTTTGTGAGATACTGTATGTATGTATATATATACAAAATATATATATATATATATATATATATATATATATATATATATATATACAGGGCCGGATTAAAATAGGGACTATTGCAGCTCCAGGCCCCTTTCTCAAGATAGGCCCATTTGCCCCAAAAAAAAAATAATTTCAAAAAATAAAAATAAAAAATCGACTTCGAGGGTTGTAGCTCAGCGATCAGGAGTCACAGAGACCCCACTTGGGGGGTTAGGTAGCTAAAGACCTACTCCAGCACTGGTTAAAATATGGGGCTGCTATCATCTATAGTTCCGGAGATACAGGGCTGCTTGCACAGCCTGTCAGAAGCTACATACAGAGCGGCCAGTTTAAATACAAGCTGGAACACTCTGCAGCAGACTGAGAGGATGAGATCACAGTGCTTATAATAATTATCTGTATATTACTTATGATAATTAACCCCTCGCCACCCAGGCCCATTCTGACACTTCTCTCCTACATGTAAAAATCATCATTTTTTTTTTTTGATAGAAAATTACTCAGAACCCTCAAGTTAGCATGATTTTTTTTTTGTGTACCAAGCGATGCTTTAAATTTTTTTTACAGGTTACATGTTTAGAGTTACAGAGGAGGTCTAAGGCTAGAATTATTGTTCTCACTCTAACGATCGCAGCATATGTAAACTAACCTGTGTGTATCTGGCTCTGATACTAACCAGTGCCTACCCAGCCACTGACTAGTATCTCTCCCCAGCCTGTCCCCACACACACTCTCACCTGCTGACCCGTGGCTGGGGGAATCACTCCTGCAGTGTTATTGTGTTCTGCCAGTGAATACGATGATCAGTGTTGCTAACTATAGCTGGCAGCACTGATTGTTTTGGGGAAAACCTGACAGGCTGGTTGTACTCAAGTCGGTTAATAGGTTGACTTGTGTAAAACCAGGTAACACATACATAGATCGACTATGGCTGGTCTCTGCTTAATTGGTGTAATGTATGGCCCGCTTAACCACTACACAGTCCCTAAACATCCTTCCACAAACCTTTAAATTTTTCCTTCCCAGATTCCTTCATCCTCCTCTCCTATACATAGTGCCCACTGTCATACTCTCCACACTCCTCTTCTATACATAGCGCCCGCTGTCATATCCTACACACTCCTCTCCTGTACATAGTGCCCGCTGTCATACACTTCTCTCCTGTGCATAGTGCCCACTGTCATACCCTCCACACTTCTCTCATATACATAGTGCCCACTGTCATACTCTCCACACTCCTCTCCTATACATAGCGCCCGCTGTCATATCCTACACACTCCTCTCCTGTACATAGTGCCCGCTGTCATACACTTCTCTCCTGTACATAGTGCCCACTGTCATACTCTTCACACTCCTCTCCTGTACATAGTGCCTTCTGTCATACCCTCCTCTCCTGTACATAGTGCCCACTGTTAGACCCTCCACATTCCTCTCCCTCACCTGCACATACTTCCCACTTTTATACCATCCATTCTCCTCCTCTATGCCTCTTACCCACAAAAACAGTTCTTTAAAATTATACTGAATATCCTCAATGTTACCAGCTCTATAATGGGCACACTTTTGTTAGTTCAACTAAAGGAAATCTCAGTCCTCATATTTGTTCTGCCCCATTATTAGTACTTATTTAATTTTGTAATTACTATTGTGATGTACAGAGCAACATAGGGGATGTCAGCTACTCTAAATATAGCACTTGTAAAAAAAAGTGTCCCTGAAAATATTTTTGAAATGTTGGCAACTATGCGGGTCAGTAGGGGGCCCCACGAGAGTCTCTTGGATTCCAATGATATTAAAGCGGTAGTAAACTTTTCTAACATTACTATTTTTTGGAGGCCCTGAGGTAGGTTATGCCATAATGTACAAGTATGCACAGCATATTAGCACATTAGGGTACACTTAAATTGTCAGACTGAGCCCCCCAGTGCTGTGCTGTGATCAATCCGGCCAGGGCGCTTCCATCTTCACCCGGTCTTCCTTCCGGGTTCTGTGCCTTCGGTCCCTTGCCTTGGCCGGGCTGCGTTGATGTTATTCCCACGCATGCTCATATGCATCCTCTTTCTCTCACCCCCCCTTTCTCTCTCATCCTCTTTCTCTTACCCCTAACACTTCTTTCATCCCCTTTCTCTCTCTCTCTCATCCTCCCTCTCTCTTTAATTTAATTTGTTATAACAAAAAATTGTTTGCATTTTTATTTATTTATTTATTGTTTATAAAAGGCCCCACCAAAATCCTCAGCACCAGGCCCATGATGTTCTTAATCTGGCCCTGTATATATATATATATATATATATATATATATGTATATATGTGTGTGTATATATATGTGTATATATATATGTGTGCATACACAATCACATATATAAAAACGTGAGATTATTCTTGTCTATCAGTAGTTGCAATGGTCACTTCCACAATAAAGTGTGGTACATTTACACAGACTGACGTCACTGAGAAGGGTTGTGTGCAGCACAGAGCACACCGTCCCCTCATTGCCCCCTTATATCCCTATACTGTGTCCACCACACTGTCCCAGTGACGGCCACTAACTCCGCTCTCACAACCCAGGCCCCGCCCCCTGCAGAGACGTATCGCTGTGTCTCTCAGAGGCTCGCTTGCCCTGCGTATCCTTCCGCGGCGGGTTACTTCTCCTGTCTAAATACGCTTGTTCTCAAGTAGTTCGGTTGGCGGAAGAGCACTGGCAGAGCGTCTGCTGCTGCCGCCAGAGATGGCAGGGGAGCAGCAGGCAGGAGGGAGAGGAGAGGCCGGGGATCCGCCTGCGGCCCCTGTGCGGGTCCTGCAGAGCCTGCGAGTAAAGATATGTGAGTATGTCTTGTGCTGTCTATAGCCCAGCATCTTCTCTTCTCTCAGTATGAAGGGCTCCGGTACTAGTCCTCCTTCACACAGTCCTGGGCTCATGAACTTGTGTACTAGTGTGAGTGGCAGGGACTGAGGGGGGTCCCTTCATAGCCAGGGACATTGGGGAGGGACTGGACCAATGTACAGGCAGTGTCAGGGCTGGGGGGGGGCTCCAGGTATGAATGTCTTATACATTGTCCTAATCATGTAGGAGATTTGTTCCATTTTTCTATTATATGCAATGAAGGTATACCTCAGCTCAGTGGTCCTAGAATGATCCTCTGCTGGGACTGTGTGTGCGTGAGTGCGCGCTCACTCACTGGATGTATAGAGGTGACCACACACCAGAAGATCTGTCACCAATCTACACGTTCCCAACTGCCTTCCAAACATTCATCCTGTATATAGAGAGATGACCCACTCTGTACATTGTGTGTACGGGGACACTCGTCCACCCAAAACCCTTCGTGTCCTATTGAGAAAGTCACCGCCAACAATTCTACGCTGGAAGTATTGCTACAGAGATAGAATACACGGCCCTACTCACCCGATTGTATTGGAAATCTACTGTCTTCCTTTATTTTCTAAAGAAAGTCTTGTGAAAACTCTTGGGCCATAGGGGGGAAAAAAAAAATTAGAGGTGTATGTGTTTTTTTTTTTTTTTTTTTGTGTGTGTGTGTGTGTGTGTGTGTGTGTATGTATGTGTATGTGTCTGTTTGTATATATATATATATATATATATATATATATATATATATATATATATATATATATATATATATATATATATATATATTTCTAAAACATTAATGTACAACACTTTCAGCCCCGTGAGGATCCCTCGTCAGGTAATGACTTTATAACTGAAAAATAATAGCACCGACCTAGCACATTACCAAAATTTCGTTTTTATTTCAAATAAAAGCAACAATGGTTGTACTTGCATACAAACGTGGTGTAAGGCCTCATTCACACCTATGCATTTTTAGTGCTTTTTGCAGATTTGCACTACAGAACGCGTTCCATAGGAAACCATGTTAAAGTGCTTGTACACATTGTACAAGCACTTTTACCTACAGGTAAGCCTATATTAAAGTGGTTGTAAACCCACTTTTTGTACTTTTACCTATAGGTAAGCATAGAATAAGACTTAACTATAGGTAGTGAAGATATCTCCTAAGCGTGCGCCGTTTTTAGGAGATATTTCACTTGTAGTCTGCGGGAAATTTGTGCGGCGCATGCGCGGGGAAGAAACAAAACTAAATGCCGTTTCTTCCCTAGCATATGCCGCTAGTCGTGGCTCCCGTGCGCATGCACGGGAGTGACGTCACGCGGCTCCGGCGAATCACAGAGCTGGAGTCCGTGGCCCCGAAGGAAGAGGGCAAGAAGATGGAAGCTGCCCACACTGGGGACATCGCTGGATTCTTTTGCAGGTAAGTGGCACATAATGGGCTAGTATGCGATGCATACTAGCCCATTATGCTTTTCTTTTGCAGGCTGCAGCAGCTAGCAAAAGAGGAAGTAAAACCCATCAGGGTTTACTTCCTCTTTAAGGCTTACCTCTAGGTGCTTGAAATATCTCCTAAACCTCCAGGGTTTAGGAGATATTTACAAAAAAGCCGAGCGCCGATGACTAAGGCTCATGCACACTTTAGAAAGGGCAGAACGTGCCGTTTCTAATAGGGGTCATGCCGTAACTGCATGCGCGGGAGTGATGTCCCGTGGCTCCGGCCAGTCACAAAGCAGGAGTTTGCGGCACTGGAAAGAAGAGGGGTGAAGCTGGACGCTCCCTGTTAGTGGGGACAGCAGTGACATCGCAGGCTTCATTTTCAAGTAAGTGACACATGATGGTAGCCCATTATGCTTTACCTTTGCAGGGAAATAAAGAGGAAGTAAAACCCACCAGGGTTTACTTCCTCTTTAAATGGACTGTAGTGCAAATTTCAAAAGGCACAAAAAAATGCATAGGTGTGAATCGGGCCTAAAGGCATATCACCACACAGGCTGATGCAAACACCCTCAGGTAATAAGTAATGATTAATTACATTGGTTCTGAGGAAGAGGGTTCTTGAAACGCGTAAGCCATTTCCAACATCACCTGGTCTTTCCCGGCAGTATTGGCCATCTACATCTGACCTGAGGGTGACTGTTGGCATCAGCCTGTGTTGTGATATGCCTTTTTTACCACGTTTTGTATGCGAGTACAACCATTGTTGCTTTTATCTGAAATAAAATGTATTTTGGTAATGCGCTAGGTCGGGGCGTCCTACTCTCGCTATTATTTTTCAGTCTTAAGGATTGCCATTGTCCCAAGGAGGGCAGCAAGCTGGTGTAGAAAGAAGTTGCCTGTACTAAGCATCCCCAGGCTTCCTACTCAAGCGCAGGAGAATTACTTTAATGACTTTATAACTGTAAACTATAAAAGTAAATCTATAAGATGCTGCAGATTGGACCATTGTTTTCCCTATTTTGGAAGTTTGGGGGTCTCCACTGCCTGCTTTGCACCTAAGGCCTGGTTCACGCTGGTGCAGCTTTGAAATTGCGATACTACAGTGCGATTTTAAAGCCGCAGATCGGTGCGATATTGCTCCTCCGATATCATTGCGACTTTAACGGAAGTCTGCGCAAGTCGCAATGAAATTGGGGAAAAAAGTAGGGCAGGAACCTTTTTCAGTCACTGCGACATGAAGTCACGGCAATTTAAACTGTTCCTTTGCCGACAATGGGGTGCAACTTGTAATGCGTATTGGAACTGTCAAATCGCATGACAAGTCACACCAGTGTGAACAGGGGCTAAAGGGCAGGGCGAGTGCTGTCCTGGACCATTTGAGATGTGTATAATTTTTCGCTTCTTTTGTAAGCTGACCTGATTGTAGTGGATTTTCAGATGTTTGTAAAAATTTGTACGTAAATTTGAAGTACGTTTTGATGACTTGACTAATGTTGTTGGAAAATACGTTTTTGCTTGCTTTAACATTTAGATTTTTGGAAGGAATACGCTGTTTTGAATTTCAGTTGTTTGAAACAAATTGTGCACCTTCAGACTTTCTCAGCGCTGTGGTTGAAAACAAACATTGACTTGTCCTCTTTAGCCATTAGAAAACGAATATTCTTAAAGTTGAACTTCACTCTCCCAATCAAAGTTGACTGTTTTTAATCCTTATGCTGCTAGCATTAGTAAAGCAATGGAAAGGTATATCGTATTTACTTGATCTAAACAGTATTTTTACATGTCTTCAGTTACTTCCTGCTTTTCTAATTAGACCAGGCATGTCCAAAGTCCAGCCCATGTTCCGGTTTCGAACGGCCCGCCTGGTAATTTGGGCATGTGTATCTTTTGTGGCCCCCAACGAATCCCAGAGCGCCGGGGGCCACAAAAGAGATGGAGAGAGATATATACTGGCTGCCTTGGAGGGGACCGGGACGAGTGCCGTACATACAGGAGAATATCCTGTTTATACAGCAGCCTCTGTAAAAGGAAGTTCCATCTCCTGGGCTGCCATTGGACGACTGTTCTGTCCATCGTAGGAGGCGGGACTCTGTATTAAAGAGGCTGCTGAGGAAAACAGGAGTTTCTCCTGTATGTAATCTGTTGCGCTCATCCCGCCCCCTCCCTGTGTCCTCCAAGGCTGCAGATGGGCATGAATGGGGCAGCACTGCTGGCAATGGGGGTGATGCATTCATGGCACTTGTGAGGCTGCAAATGTTGATTACTGATTAGGCTGCATTGATGGGCACTGACCCCTCCTTATTTTTGCTTCATAGTTCATTATTTAAAGTGGAAGTAAACCCCCCTATCGTTTTCAGCCAAGAAGCTGCCATCTTTGCCTCTGTTTAATCTTCAACTGCCACAGTGCTGCACATGTGATCCATTATGGCACCAGCCATTGGATGGTTTGACTGTTTGGTTGAGAGCCCAGCCAATGTGCAGTTAGCATTCACGGCATGCCTTTTTTTTTTTTTTTAGACTGTTAATTCGATGGGTTTACTTCCGCTTTAAGATTTTTTATTTTATTTTTTTTTCTGAAACTTCCCTCTTAACTACTTTAGCCCCGGAAGAATTTACCCCCTTCCTGACCAGAGCACATTTTGCGATTCGGCACTGTGTTGCTTTAACTGACAATTGCGTGGTCGTACGACATGGTTCCCAAACAAAATGTATGTCCTTTTTTTTAATTTTTTTATAGTAGAGCTTTCTTTTGGTGGTATTTGATCACCCCTGCGGTTTTTACTTTTTGCGCTATATACAAAAAAAGTTCAACAATTTAGAAAAAACACATTATTTTTTACACTTTGCTATAATACATATCATATTAATATTATAAAAAAAAAAAAAAAAAATTTATATATATATATTTATATAAATTAAAAAAAATTTTTTTTTTTTTATCCTAGTAATAGCGGCGATCAGCGATTTTTTTTTTTTTTTTTTTTTTAATTTTTTTCGTGACTACGACATTATGGCGGACACATCGGACATTTTTGACACATTTTTGGGACCATTGTCATTTATACAGTAATCAGTGCTATACAAATGCACTGATTCTTGTGTAAATGACACTGCCAGTGAAGGGGTTAAACACTGGGTGGCAGTGTAGGGTTTAAGTGTGTCCTGGGGCGTGTTTCTAACTGTGTCGGAGGGGCTGTGTGTGACACGTCACAGATCATAGCTCCCGATGACGGAGCAGAGATCAGTGACACTGTCACTAAGCAGAACGGGGGAGATGCTTGTTTACATTAGGGTATCCCCACGGCGATCAAGTCCACGGGACCCGCGACCCGACTCTTAAAGGGCAACGTACAGGTACATGATTCTGCCTGTACGTGCCCTTCTGCTGCATGAATTATTTGCCCTTATTCAAGATGGCCACGGCCAGAAAGGCTAGGGGGTGTTTTTCAAAGCGATTTCCCAACAATATAAAGCATGGAGACATGGACGGCTAAGGGAGTTTGCTTTGAATATTAAAGATTTCCTGTACTGAGAATAACACAAAGCAGTATTAAACCCGAAACAAAAAATATCAAATACTGCAGGTTGTCTAAAGCCTAAAACAAAATGCAGCCAACAAATGTTCTTTCTTTTCACCTGGTGATCTGGTCAGCACTAAAGCAGACCATACATTG
Organism: Lithobates sylvaticus; assembly: GCA_028564925.1. Taxonomy (NCBI): domain Eukaryota; kingdom Metazoa; phylum Chordata; class Amphibia; order Anura; family Ranidae; genus Lithobates; species Lithobates sylvaticus. The sequence continues at coordinate 445,453,280 of CM053028.1, forward strand.
GTCCTTTTTTTTTTTTTTTTTTTTGTTCAACCAGCAAGTAAAATGGATAAAATAACTAAATATACCTATCCACACACTAGCTGAGCCTTTGTATTCTGAGACTGAGGAGACTTGCCTCGCCATCAGAATACACAATCAGTGCTGCAGGCTTTGGCTGGCAGTGCTGATCGTTTGGCAAAAATCTGACAGGGCCAGTTTTACAGAACTTGTTCGGTATATCAACTTCTTTAAAACTACCCTGCCTATATGGATCGAAATCTAAACAATGGGCCATTTTACTGTCTTTCAGACTGTGTAGGGGGGCCGGACTAGGGCCAGTAAAAATTGAAAATGTCCTGGCGTCAGTGGGGAGGACTAGTGCCCCATTGTTGGCGTCAGTGGGGAGGACTAGTGCCCCATTGTTGGCGTCAGTGGGGAGGACTAGTGCCCCATTGTTGGCGTCAGTGGGGAGGACTAGTGCCCCATTGTTGGCGTCAGTGGGGAGGACTAGTGCCCCATTGTTGGCGTCAGTGGGGAGGACTAGTGCCCCATTGTTGGCGTCAGTGGGGAGGACTAGTGCCCCATTGTTGGCGTCAGTGGGGAGGACTAGTGCCCCATTGTTGGCGGCAGTGGGGAGGACTAGTGCCCCATGGTTGGCGGCAGCAGGTGAGTGGATGCCTGTTAACAGACGCTGCCATGATGGATTTGAAATGACAGGTGCTCTTTAAATGTAAGGACTCATTCTTGCTGGTAGTTAGAATCATTAATATTTGCAAACAAAATGAAGGTTTCCTGTTTAGAATAATAAGCTGTCAGGTTAGTAAAACGGCGATATCAGAACCGATTCAATCATACAGTTTGTAGTGTACATAGATTTGCAAAAACAATGGGATAAAGGAACATTCCTGAACTTTGGTTTAACTCATGGTGATTGTGAAATTGTGTGACTGCATCAATGCAGTGTATGTTATCTCGGCTTGCAGAGCTTGGATTCATTGAACGAGTTTACCAAAAATGTAAATCTTTCAGAATATACAGCCCCATGCTACAAAACTAAACTCCATTTCATGCTGAATAAACTAAATTATTAATGTATCTTAAATAGAAAACTATCTTTACATAGATTCTTACTCCAAAAGCATTTTATTAAAATAAATTTGATCAGTTTTTTTTTTTCCTTTTTATCTTTTTTTATTTTTTCATTTTTTTTTTTTTAAATCATTGATTTTATATCCAGGCAGCAAAAGGGGCATGCCCTCCTCCACACAGTGCAAGGGTTAAATGCTCATTAGATCTTAGGGTAGCGGAAAAAGGGATACAAGCTTATTACTTGTTACAGTAGGCTTCCTTTTATCTTTGTGACTTGTCCCCCAAAGCATCCTCTCTGAGGCACTTTGGCCAACAGTCGCATCAAGTATAATATAGGACAGGCTGAATATGCTTAGGGGGACTTTCAAGACATTTAAAACTTGACAGAAGGTCTAACCCCCTTACCACTCTATTCCAAAAGAAAAATGATTTAAAAAAATAAACCACAATGTAAGGATTCTGGCCATGTCCACATGCATTGGCAGCCCAAGAGAACAACTCTCTTCCTCCAAGGGAAGTCTGCTCTCGGTCTCTTCCATTGGAGGGTGAGTAGAAGCGTTGTCCTCTTTGTGGTCTGTTTTTGGGCTGCCTGTGTTTTTTTTTTTTTTTTTTTTTTTTTTTTTTTTTTTAAATGTTGTCAGGACGTTTAAATTGTATGCCCATTGCAGGATCATGTACAGGTCCTGTGGTTCCTATGTGGTCAGTAGCTTCCCTCCACTGCTAGGATTGACTCATGGAAGCTGGAACAAAAGTAGAGCTGTTGTCTAAAGTAATTGGCTTGATTCTAAAAATGAAACTTTTGTTGCCTTTGGTAACACTTCTCCTTTTTTCATTAATCAACCTTGGTGTCGGTTTTCATATCATTTCACATGATTCAGAGATATCACATGAGTGTGCATCATTTGTTGCATCCAAATGGTAACGGGCGACTAGTATGATTACATAGAAAATGTTACTTGTCTGTCTGAACATCATTATGATGATTGTGTTATTGCTTTACCTAATTTTTATTTTTATAGATATGACTGTAAAATGGTTTATGAGTAGGTAGTGTATGAAGGCTGACATAAAATAAGTATGATTGCTAGCTACATTGTTGCTTTTGTGTGTGAATTTGTATCATTCTGCATTCATTCATGTTTATGTAATTTTATGTGTTGACAAGTAGAAGCGCGGTGGCTGTTATGTTTTATGAGTGTATGAAGTCTTCATGACTTGTTTACGCTCTTCTATCCTGAGTGTAGTAAGAAACATGTCACACTGACTATTCATTATGATGGTTTTGAGTTGTTCTCTATAGTCATGCGGCATGTTCAGCAAACATTCAGGGACAGAGATCAATTGTTTAATTGATCCCAAATATCTTTAGGTCTGTTCAGCAAAATGGGGCCCATGATTTTTTTTTTTTGAAAATATTTTTATTAGTTTGCAATTAATGAAACAAAAGAAACAAACAATTAAACATAGTTCGGTCTTACATTGAAATGATATGGCCCACGTGAGCACCACTTATTTGGTCTGTTAAACAGCAATGGTACAGATGTAGCACAAATCAAGATACCATGTCCAATAGCAACAGCCAATGAGTCATTAGATAATCTATTACACACTTGTATATAATAGGATGACACCTGATTAATTTGTTGTGCACGTTCCACACCCACTCGAGAGCCACCATCGGCCGATTCCCTTAGGAGACCTCTGAGGCAGAGGAGGGGTCCGCTAGCCATTTAGACCAGATTTTGTCATATTTGTTGGTGTCTATTTGCGTACGTGTCTTTATAAAGAGGAAGGCTGTTGTTGATGAGGTGTTTCCATAGAGAAAGAGGAGGGGGGGTTGGCTTGCGCCAGCTAAGGGTTATGGCTTTGCGGGCATAAAACAGCAGGAGTCCCATTAGCGTACGGCCCGCTGCTGTAGGGATTAGTTGTTCCACCAGACCTAGTATGCATATCACCATTGAAGGTTGTACTTGCACAGATGTAATTTGCGTGATAATCTAATACCTCTCTCCAGTAACTGACTATTGCCGGGCAGGTCCAGAAAATATGGGTGAAGTCACCAGGAATCCCACCACATCTCCAACACCCGGGAGGTGAGTCAGGGTTCATTTTGTGAAGTCTATGAGGGGTGAGATAAGCCCGGTGAGCTATTTTGAATTGGATCAGGCGGTCTCTTAAAGAGACCAGGGATTTGAAAGGGAAATCCCACATGTCGTCCCAGTCATCATTATCGAACTCCGGGATGTCATGCAGCCATTTAGACCTTAGTTTTTCCAGAGTTGGAAGAGAGGTGATGATTAGATGTGAGTACAACTGCGAGGTGGGTTTTTTTGCACAGTCTGACCTAAGGAGGTCCTCCAGTGAAGATTGGATCAGTTGAGGAGGGGAATTAGAGAATTGGCAACCGAAGGCATGGGAGAGTTGAATGTATCGGGAAAAAATATGTCAGTGGTATGTTAAAATCTGAGTTCAGTTTGGAAAGCGGGACATGGGATTGGTTGGGTATGATCTGTGACACCAGTTTTATATTGAATTTTGTCCAGGCATGGGGTTCAGGCAATTTGTAGATGTGTTCTAAGGTTGGGTTTAGCCAGAGGGGGGCATTGGGTGATATTGCCTGTTTAGGGTATTTTTCAATTTTGAGACCTGCCCCACATGCCTGCATCGTGGTGCGCATGGAGGGCGTTAGCTGATATGGGGCCCGAGGGCCGCGAAAGAGCAAAAATTTGAGCGCCTCCAGGGATCCCAGCACTGCCATCTCAAGCTGGGTAGCTGGATTGGACATGTCCGGATTGAGCCACCAAGCTGCTGATACTAGTTGGGTGGCTAAATAGTACTTGTATAGATCCGGACATGCCAAGCCACCCTGAGAGGTCGGGCGTGTCAGCGTAGTCCAGCTATATCTGGGAGACTGGGATCCCCATAGAAAAGAGGCAAGGAGACGATGCAAGCGTATGAAAAAGGATTTAGGTATCCATTGTGGGGAGTGGCGGAATAAATAGGTGAATTTGGGTAATATTTTCATTTTGAACAAATTTATACGTCCCAACAGTGATAGGGAATTTATTTTATTTTAGATTGGAATTTAAATGGCAGAGTTTAATCTTGTTCTAAAATGCACTATGCCAGGGGTGTCAAACTCCATTTCATTGTGGGCCACATCACAGTATAGTTGCCCTCAAAGGTCCGGTTATATCTGGGGTGCGCTAGACAGAGTGCAGGGTTCAGGGGGTGCGCTAGGCACAGATTGCAACCCCAGACCCCACCCTGCAAAGCTTCCTTTACGTCTCACTTTCCTACCTTGCCCGGCTCTTACAATTTGCAGTTTAGGTGCCATATATGGGCTAGGAAACAACTAATGGGAGAGAGCCTGCTTGTAAACTGGGACTCCTCATATGTTTGGTGCACTGCCATCAGCATCACTGAAATAAGCGCGCCCTCCCTCTTTCAAGTCTTGCACTTTGGCTTTACAGTCCTTCTAGTGTAGCAGTGCTGAATCTACCCAATGTGCAGGGCATCCCAGATCACAGGCAGGATGCCACAGATGTGGGTAAGCCATGATGGTTCTACAGGAATGGCATTTGACTTAAAAAAAAAAAAAAAAAAACTGTAGCATTAAAAATTAGGAGTTTTAAGGTACTGGTTTACTTGACCACCTAAAGCATTTTATTACTAAAGTAAACTTGGGTTACTTGCACATGCGGTTACGTTGGCATAACATATGCCTAGAGTAAAAAATGCATAATTTTCCTGCGGCTGGGGAGTTGCAGTTGGGGCACTTTTGCGTTTGGCAAAATATGCTGTTTGTCCATGTGTGGGTAAATGGTGATGCAGAGAAGCGTTGGCATTTACACGAGTACAGAGCCATACAGCCATTTTTGGCCAACTCTACGCCCAACCGGCAGCTTCCCAGCCATGGAAAAATGTGGGGTTGGGTTACGAACACTGGAGAGTGCAAAACCCAGTGCAGCTCTGCATAGCAACCAATCAGCATTGTCAAAGCTTAACCGAACAAGCTGAAGTTAGGTGCTGATTAGTTTCTATGCAGAGCTGCACTAGATTTTGCACCCTACAGTCTTAGTAAATCAACCCCTGTGGGGTGTTTTTTTTTTTTGGGATATATTTTACTGCAAAAGTTTTTTTTATACAACTTTTTCTTCTTTTTTTTTTTTCTTTAACAAATTAGCCTCTTATCTCCTGGGATTTGTGATATTGTCAAATTTCCAGAAATGTTTTCTCTATAATGTGATTTATTGAACATTTTTTAGGCTTATTTTTTATTTAGCTCCTTTTTTAGATACAGGGATTTTCATGAGTGGCCTCTACATGCAGCCTTTATGTGTACAAGGTCCTAAATTGCAGCAGACTTCCAGCAGTTCACTCTTGCTTATGTCACATCATTGATCTGTGTACTAGCTAAAGCCTGTGGTTTGTCGTTTCCTATCTGGTACATATATGCTCAAATGTTGCCCTTGTGACATAAACTAACTTAGAATATTTTTTCTTTTTTTTTTCTTTTAGCAGTATAAACATTTTAACTTGTTTTAACCTATTGGCATATTGCAGACATCTTTTGTAAACATAAAAGTATAGTCATGCATTTCTGGTATCAGTTGAGGAATGTACTTGTTATCAGGGAAAGCATGACCTCTTTTGTAAATAACATGGCTATTGCGTATCACCTGAGTTCTTTATACCAAACTCGTGTGTGACTTGTAATGTGCATTTGAATGTAGCCGTAAGAGGTTATTATAGGGCTTGTATAGTGGTTTTGCACATAATTGCATTATTTCTTTATGATGGTCATTCAAAATGTATTTTATTTTCCTTTTTTTTTTTTTTTTGTTGGGTTAATATGAAATAATGCATGGAAAGGAAAAAGGAAATTTCCACACCGCAATGTCGTCACATGAGTTCTAGCTTAATAAAGTTGACAATCGCTGTGACCGTTCCCTCCAATGGAATCTTCCCTCCTAGAGGGGAGGTCCCATGGGTGGGGACTGTCACTATGATTGTCGGCTTGGAACTTGTATGAGAAGGCGGAGGACACAGTCCAGCTCTCGTCTATGGGACAATCGAATGGAAACTGACCGTCTGTCCGTTTCTATCCAATCCACTGAACGGATGTGGAATTGGACCACCAGCCGTCTGTTTTTGGCGGATTGGATCGGATGGTTGCGGGTATCTGCTGGGTTTGATCGGGTCCGCCTGAAAAAACTGGGGGTCTTAGAGCAGAGGAGATTACTAATGCACACTACCGTTATGAAATAATGCCTATTACTATCTCTTAATTTTGGTCATCACTCCAAATGACTTTGTGCCAGAAAGTTTAAGGCTTGTCTCTGTGCTGTTTGGCGTATTGTAAGCCAGGATACTTTGTGGCATTTGCGTAGTAATGTCTTTCTTCTGGCGACTCGACCATGCAGCCCATCTTTCTTCAAGTGCCTCCTTATTGTGCATCTTGAAACAGCCACACCACATGTTTTCAGAGAGTCCTGTATTTCATCTGAAGTTATTTGTGGGTTTGTCTTTGCATCCTGAACAGTTGTGGCTGAAATTTTAGTTGGTCTACTTGACTGTGGTTTGATTTCAACAGAACCCCTTATTTTCCACTTCTTGATTAGAGTTTGAACACTGCTGATTGGCATTATCAATTCCTTTTTAATATCTATTTATATCCATTTACTGATTTATACAGTTCAACTAACTTTTCCTGCAGATCCTTTGACAATTCTTTTGCTTTCCCCATGACTCAGAATCCAGAAATGTCAGTGCAGCACTGGATGAAGATGCAAGGGTCTGTCAGGAGTCCAGAAACTCATTGACATTTTTTTATACACACTCATTACAAGCAAACAGATCACAGGTGAGGAAGGTTGCCTTTTTAATAGCCATTCAAACCCCTTTGTATCAACTTGTGTGCATGTTATCAGGCCAAAATCACCAGGGTATGTAAACTTTTGATCATGGACATTTGGGTAGTTTCTGTTCTTTTTTGAATTAAAAAGAGTAAAAGCAGTTGATTTGATAATAAATGGCTTCAGCCAAACACTAACCATGAGTGAAAAATGTTTGTGTTCATATTCTCTGAAAAATGGCCAAGAAATCATACATTTTGCCAGGGTGTGTAAACTTATGAGCACAACTGTAGCTTGTGCTGTGCTGTCTTTCTTTTTCTTTTTCTTTTTCTTTTTCTTCTTCTTTTCTTCTTCTTCTTTTCTTTTTCTTCTTTTTTCTTTTTCTTTTATCCAGCGTTTATTTGTGTGTGTTACAAAAAGTTGTGGCGTGTAAGGAATCTAAGGGTCCATTTACACTTGCGGATGGTAAAAATAGGTGATCGAGCCACAGTTTTATATAAACCTAAAAGTGATGTAGCGCTACCCAATCATAACTAATACCATACAGTAGGACCATGAATCTAATGCATAAACTAAAATAGATGCTGTAAAATGCATAATAGTGCAAACGTGTGTGTGTGTGTGTGTGTGTGTGTATATCTATATCTATCTCTCAGTATCTCACAAAAGTGCGTAACCCCTTTTTGTAAATATTTTATTATATCTCTTCATATTACAACACTGAAGAAATGACACTTTGCTACAATGTAAAGTAGTGAGTGTACAGCTTGTATAACTATGTAAGTTTGCTGTCCCCTCAAAATAACTCAACACAGCCATTTAGTATTGTATTTTGGTTTTGTGCTGCCCTAGGCAAGACTAAAATTGGGCGTTTAATGGATGTGACTCCTTCCAAAATTGAAGGACTACAAGTTCCAGTATGAACCCCTGAGCGCTCATGGGTTCGTGCTCAGACCTGTAATCCTTCACTAATTTGGGGGGGGGGAGGTCTGTCATATCCTTAGCTCTGAGGTGTTCATGCTGGGACCTGCATTCCTTCACTTTTGGGGGGTCACATCCCTAGATCTAACAGGTTCATACTGGGACCTGTAGTCCTTCACTAGTTAGTTGGGGGGGGGGGGGGTTGTGTTTCGCATCCTCAGCTCTGAAGTTCCAACATGAGCTCCTTAAATCTAAGGATGTGTCTCCCTCCAAAATTTGATATTTTCTACTTTTTGTTATAAGAAAAATGCAATAAACTCGATTTTAGTCATACATTTAAGCCAAAATGTATTCTGCCACATGTCTTTGGTAAAAAAAAAATGTCAATAAGCATTGATTGGTTTTCGCAAAAGTTGTAGCGTCTACAAACTAGGGTACATTTTCTGGAATTTACACCGCTTTCAGTTTGACTGCCTATAATTTCCTGAGGTGCTAAAATGGCAGGGCAGTACAACCCCCCCCCCCACAAAATGACCCAATTTTGGAAAGTAGACACCCTAAGGAAATTGCTAAGAGGCATGTTGAGCCCATTGAATATTTTTTTTTTTTTTTTGTCCCAAGTAATTGAATAATGACAAAAAAAATATTTTTTTTTTTACAAAAAGTTGTTTTTACTAAATGATTGCTCACACATGCCATGGTTATATGTGGAATTACACTCCTGCTGCTTCTCCTGAGTATGGGGATACCACATGCGTGGGACTTTTTGGGAGCCTATCCGCGTAAGGGGCCCCCGAAAACCAAGCACCGTCTTCAGGATTTCTAAGGGCGTAAATTTTTGATTTCACTTCTCATTACCTATCACAGTTTTGAAGGCCATAAAATGCAGAGATGGCACAACACCCCCCCCCCCCCCAAATGACGCCATTTTGGAAAGTAGACACTCCAAGCTATTTGCTGAGAGTCATGGTGAGTATTTTGCAGCTCTCATTTTGTTTTTGAAAATGAAGAAAGCAAAGAAAAATGTAATTTATTTATTTTTCAATTTTTAAAACTTTGTGACAAAAAGCGAGATCTGCAAAATATTCACCATACCTCTGAGCAAATAGCTTGGTGTCTACTTTCCAAAATGGGGTCATTTGGGGGGATTTTGTGCCATCTGGGCATGGCCTCCGGAATTGTGATAGGCAGTGAGGAGTGAATTCAAAAATGTACACCCTTTGAAATCCTGAAGGCGGTGCTTGGTTTTTGGGGTCCCGTACACAGCTAGGATCCCAAAGTCTCACATGTGGTATCTCCATACTCAGGAGAAGCAACAGAATGTATTTTGCAGTGTAATTCCAAATATGCCCATGGCAAATGTTTGAGCAAAATATCATTTAGTGGCAACTTTGTGCAAAAAAAAATATATATTTTTCCCGCAACTTGTGTGAAAATATAAAATATTTCATGGACTGGACATGCCTTTCAGCAAATAGCTTGGGGTGTCTACTTTCCAAAATGGAGTAATTTGAGGGGGGGGGTTTGAACTGTCCTGGCATTTTATGCACAACATTTAGAAGCTTATGTCACACATCACCCACTCTTCTAACCACTTGAAGACAAAGCCCTTTTTTTAAAGCAAAGGCCCTACAGATTAAAATGGGTGTTTCATTTTATTTTTTTTCACTCAGTATTTGCACAGTGATTTTTATTTATTTTATTTTTTTCAAACGCATTATTTTTTTGGGAAAAAAAAACACACTTTTTTTAAAAATTTGAATGCACTAAAACACATTATATTGCCCAAATGTTTGATGAAATAAAAAAGAAGATCTTAGACCGAGTACATGGATACCAAACACAACATTCTTTAAAATTGCGCAGAAACGTGCATCGGTGATAGACTACATACATTTTTAAAAGCATTTAAACGCCTTTACAGGTTAACGCTTTAGATTTACGGAGGAGGTCTACGGCTAAAATGACTGCCCTCTTTCTGACCTTTTGCGGTGATACCTCACATGCATGGTGCAATTGCTGTTTACATATGACGCCAGACCGACGCCTGCATTCGCCTTTGCGTGAGAGCAAGGGGGGACAGGGGTTTTTTTTTTATATATATATATATATATATATATATATATATTATTTATATAATTATAAATTTTTATTGTTATCTCAGGGAATTTAAATATCCCCTATGATAGCAATAGGTAGTGACAGGTACTCCTTTTTTTGAAAGAATTGGTGTCTATCGGTGTGATAAAATGCTTTCCCAATGGCGCTGTTTATATCCGGCGAAATCGTAGTCATGAAATGCTCGTAGCTTCCAGTTTCTTAGGCCATAGAGATGATTGGAGCCGTTCTGGTCTCTGGTGAGCTGGCGGAACCACTGGCTGCATTCTCAGGTTCCCTGTTGGGACAGGAGAGCCAGAGAAAAACATGGAAGATGGTGGGAGGGGGGGGGGTATTCCCTCCCACTGCTTGTAAAAGCAGTCTAGAGGTTAATTAGCCACTAGGATTGCTTTTACATGAAAGCCGACCGCTGGCTGAAAAGAATGATACCTAAACCCACCAACGTCATTCTGCCATAACCACTCAAAGTCCAGCAACATACCAGTACGTTGCTGGTCCTTGTTTGGCATATATTGTAATCCTTCTTTTTTTTTTTTTTTCATGCAGCCTGTGGGCTGAATAAAAAGAAGAGATCGATCGGTGGGTATGCCCACCATTAGAATACCTCCCTTCATCCACCCACTTCTAATGATAGGCATACATGCACCATTTTGTTAACTGTGGTGGTGAAATCGCCTCCAACAGCGCTGGAGTCACGGTTTTATGTATCATGGGAGCAAACGCTGTTGCTGTCAAGATAAATAAATCCGCGCTGCAGCTGAATGGCGTACCTGCTAAGCAAAGGATGGTTGACAATAAAATAACATTACAGTCAAAACATTCACCAATGCAAAGACCAGAATTGCCAGGACAGGAGGAACAATAACGGGTTTAATGCCTATATCCACGCTTTCTGCAGACACAACATTTTCTGTATAGCACATGAGCGTTCAGCAAAGCCAATTGAAATAAACAGACACTTTTTTTTTGTACCAGCGTCTGGCCTTACGGGCAACAACGGCGCCAACAACTGGTCGTTGAGGTCCACCCCTCCCATATTTTGGTTATATATTCGTGGACACAGAGGGGTTTCTCCACAACACCAGTCGCCGTAGTAATTTGGACCGTCGTGTCTGCATGAAGGGAGGTAAGAATGGAAAACATTCTTATTATCCCTCCACTTCATAGCGAGCAAGTTATTACACTTCAAGCAGGCTCTCTCCCCCAGCCTAAGACGGGAATCTACAAGCCACTGGGGAAAGCCCCGGCGATTAGATCGCACGGTGCCACATGCTCCAACAAGTGACTAAAAAAGTGTCACGCATGTGTAATAGTCCACGTACAAGTGGTACCCCTTTCCGAATACGGGTGACACCAAGTCCCACACAATCTTGCCAGCGTTCCCTATGTAGTCAGGGCAGTTTGTCGGCTCTACGTGACTCTCTTTGCCCTCGTAAACCATAAAACTACATGTATAGCCTGTGGCCCTGTCACAGAGCTTGTACAGCTTGACCCCGTATCTGGCACGCTTGCTGGGACAGTACTGTTTGAATGACAAGCGGCCAGAAAACGTAATCAGGGACTCATCAAGGCAGACAACTTGATGGGGCGTAAACAAGTCTGCAAAACGTTGGTTGAAGTGGTTTGAGGGGCCGAATTTTATAGAGCCGATCGTATGCAGGGTCACCACGAGGACGACAGAGTTCATTGTCGTTGAAGTGCATGAACCGCAAAATCTGCTTGTATCGTGCCCTGGCCATGGAAGCAAAGAACACGGGCATATGGTACATTGGCTCAGTGGACCAATATGAGTGCAACGTACACATTTTAACTATGCCCATGTCAGGGGAAAGGCCCAGAAAGATCTTAAATTCGGAGACCGTAATTGGTCTCCAATCTCTGGCAAGGGAAGACTGAGGATTAGCGGCGACGTATTGACCAGCGTACAAATTGCTTTGGTCCACAATAGATCTATAGAGATCTTCGGTGAAAAACAGTGAATAAAAAATCAAGTGACGTAAAATCAACCGTTTCCACCTGAATGCCGGGTTGGCCAGTGAATGGGGGAAGTACGGGTGCTGCAGAAGTGGTGGGTTCCCAATTAGGATTGGCGAATGCAGCAGGAAGGGGACTATGGGCACGACGGGCCTGTCTTTGTCTTTTTTTTGGCAGCAGGACAGTACTTGTGCTTGCCACCTCGCCAGCTTGAACTGCACTTATGGGACGTCACCACGTGATACTGCAGTGCTGGATGTACGACCAGGGTGTACTAGGCCGCTGGTGCTTTCCAGTTCACCAGAAGGAATAGCGGCGCTAGTACTTCTCTGCTCCATACGAGAGTCCTGCGGTTTCTGCACCTCAACAGAAGAACCAGTTCAGGGTCTGGTACGCCTGACCTTGGCAGGGACCACAACTCTGTCGTCAGAGCTATCTGTCATGGAGCAGCTGTCCTCTACAGGATCATATTCTGAGCCTGAATCTGACAGATGAGTGACTTCCTCTTCACTATCTGTCATGCTCAGAAACGTGTAGGCCTCTTCACTACTGTGCCTTCGCTTTGCCATTTTGGGCTATAAATTTAGTGGTACAGTAGTGAGACTCACAGGTAAAAAAGCTCCTAGGTTGTTAGCGACTGTATCAAAACGCTACCAAAAAAAATGTTAGCGATCGCAGGGATTAGGCCTGACTCTGCGAACGCTGCAGTTATGTGTGTTTAGTGTTTTGTAAGTGACAGTGATCGCTCGATACTGCACTTGGCTGGGCTAGGCGGAGGGGGAAAACGCAGGTGCTAGCAGGTATCTGGGCTGATCCCGCTAACACTGCATTTTTGGGAACCCTAAACTGCTGGGGACGCTAGTATAGATCAGATATCGATCTGTTCAGATACTATACCACTAAGGGAGGTGTATGCTGCGTGCGTGTTAGCGGTACTGGCACTAACCTGACGCTGCCTGGGGCGACGCAGACCCTATATGACCCTAAAACCTTACTTGTATCACCCGCTGGGCGATCAGGGGGTTAAATCTTTTATTAGGTAATAAACTGCGGGTGCCCTGAAACTATAAAAAAAAAATAAACTAACTGACCAGCGTCACCCGTAACAGTTGTACGGTGATCACTGGCGAAAGGGTTAACTAGGGGGCAATCAGGGGGTTAAAACCTTTAGTAGGTAGTATATGGGGGGTCCCTGACGCTATAAAAAGCTGCGGAGAACCTAAATACCTACCTCCCTAAAAAGCGTCACCTGTGACACTAATACAGCGATCATAAAAACGATCGCTTAGTGACACTGGTGACAGGGTGATCATGGGGTTAAACCTTTATATGGGGGGGGGGGGGGTTCCTAGACCTAAAAGGCGCTAAATAATATAACTGCCCTAACAGTTATTTCAGTCACAATGCAGTAAACAGTAAAAAAAAAAACTGCTTTGGTGTCACTGTGACAGGGGGTGCAGGGGGGTGTCCGGGGGGGGGGGGGGGGCTGGGGGATGATTTGTGTGCCTAGTGTTCTACTGTAAGTGTAGTGTTTGTGCAACTTACTTGGATGTCTTCTCTCCACGGGAGCCGGAACGAAAAGGCTCCACGAGGAGAGATGACATTACTTCCTTTAGTTCTGTTTACATTACAGAGCCAGAGGAAGTGTTTCATTGGCCGGAAGCGATCGTGAGGGGGTGGCCACGAATGAGTGGCCTCTCCCTCATCTCTGATCGCTCCCGCAATAATGCTGACCGCCGCAGGCATGGGGGGGGCGGCAGCAATCGGGCCCCCCCACCCGCGGGTAGGTAGGAACGTACCTGTATGCCCATATGCCTGCCCGTGCCATTCTGCCGACGTACATCGTTGTGCGGCGGTCGGCAAGTGGTTAAAGTGATACTACACAGAGAAGTGCTAATTGCCATAATTGATTCACATAAAAATGTAGCTCGTCTTGCGAAACGGTCCTATACTGCTTTACTCGCAAACTGGGGTATCACTGCAGATATAAAAAAATTATACATTTTTATTCCAAACATGTTAAAACATGCATACCTTTTTTAAAAAGGGGACAAAACAAATGTGTCCTGAAACGGTAAGCTCTAAAAGAACCACAGATGAAATGACACAGGAAAACAGACAATTGTCAACTTGGCAAAAACCATCTGTGTGTGGAATACTCAACATGTTTCGCTGATATATTACCGCATCTTCAGGAGATTTTTACATACGTTCTTATAGAACGTTCTTATAGAACAAACATCAAAATTCTTCTATAAGTGAATAGGAGGTAAAAAGAACAATTCATTCATCCTAACATTTGTAAATATTGTAGATAACAAACTAGACCTGTGCAATTCGTTTTGTTTTTTTTCGTTATTTTCGTTTGTTCGTTTTCGAACGAATCGTACGAATCCGAATAACGAATCCGAAAAACAACGAAAATGCGAAAAAACTAATTAGAAACAACGAATGTACTAATGAAGAAAATCCGAAAAACGAAAACGAACGAAAAAATTCGTACATTCGTAATTTTTTTTTTTTTTTAATTGGTAATTTTCCGTGTCCCTTACAATGGTGCTGCTAAACGTGCTTCGAATGGATTGAACAAAAAAATTCGTACATTCGTATATTTTTTTTTTTTTTTTTTTCGATTTGTAATTTCCGTATCTCTATTGAACAAAAAAATTCGTACATTCGTAACTTTTTTTTTTTTCGATTCGTAAATTATTAAAATTTAATAATTGCATACATATTACATAAAATTATGAATTATGCTCCGATTACGAATGTACGAATAAATACGAATGCGTCCGAAAATGAAACTAACGAAAAAACGAATCAACGAAAAAATAACTCGTACGAATCCGAACACCGACGACTTACGAATGTACGAATCAATGGAAACGAAACGAAACGAAAAAAAACGATTTTTTTTTTTCGGAAACGAAAATAAACAAATTTTTTTGTTGTGCACATGTCTATAACAAACTGTATAAAGCATGAGGTGGTATTGCACCCTGGACATGATCATGTACGCAAACCCATAGTAAAGGTCAGCCTCAACGGGTCCCACATTAAGGCCCCTTTCACACTGGGGCGGGAAGCCGCGGTGACTGTAAAGCAGCGCTATATTTAGCGCTGCTTTACCGTCGTTTTAACCGCGGTATTCGGCCGCTCGCGGTACGGATTTACCCCCCGCGAGCGGCCGAAAAAGGGTTAAACACCCCCGCAGAGCGCCGCCGTAGCGGCGCTTTGCGGCGGTATTGCCGCGGTTTTACCGCGGTGTCCCATTCTAATCAATGGGTGAACACACCGCTCCTATCCCGCTCCAAAGATGCTGCTAGCAGGACTTTTTTTTGTCATCCTGCTAGCGCACTGCTCCAGTGTGAAAGCCCGCCGGCTTTCACACTGGAGTTAAAGGGGCCGGATTTTTTCATGCGGTGAACAGGCGCTATTTTTAGCGCTGCACCGCATGAAAAACGCCTAGTAAAAACATTTTTTATACGTTGGCTGTTTGAAGAGGAATATCATTGTTATGGCAGCAGATAACTGCCATAACCCCGGTATCCTTCTTCAGCGGGTGGTCGGCTTTCAGATAAAAGTGGTCTCTGGGGCGATTCACCGCGAGATCACTTTTATTGATGGCAGGAGAGGGCCCTCCCGCCGCACTCTGCTGCCCTCCACCGCTTACCGGAGCTGTCGTAGCGGCGAAGGCGATCGGATCCTTCTCGTTCTGTGGTATGGAGCTGACTGAGGGGAAGATGGCCCCCGCTCGGCTCCATACCATTGCAGAGCGGAAGCGATGTCAAAACGTCACTTCCGCCCATAGCTGTTAAAAGGACCAATTTTTTTTCAAAAACATTTTTTTTTGTTTTGAAAACGGTATTCAAACCACACATGTGAGGTATTGCAGTGATCGTTTGAGCAAAGCAATAATTCTAGACCTCCTCTGGAACTCTGGAACTTTTTAAAAAAAAAAATTATACAGGTTGCATGTTTTATGCAACCTGTATAATTTTTTTTAAACATCGCCTATGGAGATTTTTTTAAGGGTAAAAGTTTGCCACCATTTCACGAGTGCCCGCAATTTTGAAGCGTGACATGTTGGGTATCAATTTACTCGGTGTAAAATTATCTTTCACAATATAAAAAAAAATTAAGCTAACTTTACTGTTGTCATATTTTTTTAATTCAAAAACATGTTTTTTCCAAACAAAGTGCGCTTGTAAGACCTCTGCACAAATACGGCATGACAGAAAGTGTTGCAATAACCGCCTTTTTATTCTCTGGGGTGTTAGAAGCCCCAAACATTATATATATTTTTTTCTAAGTAATTTTCTAGCAAAAAAAAAACTGATTTTAACTTGTAAACGCCAAATCTTAAAGTGAGGCTCTGGCCTTAAGTGGTTAATATTAAAATCATAGGCTAAAATAATATATATACGTTTCGTCTTAAAATTACGTTTTGGGGAACAAGACGACGGTTATGACGAAACGTACATCGGAAGGCTGACATCCTGATGTCCATTGCGGTGTACCTTGTGAGCGGACGGGTGTCTGCAAGCCGGCCGGCGACACTTTATTTTTTTTTTTTTTTTTATTGATGCTTTTATCTTCGTTCTCCTGTAAGTGTAATCTTTAATTTCAAATGAATTTCATAGTAGTCGGATTTACACTATGGTGAGGTTTTTTTCTTAATTTTTGGGTACGTGTTTGATGCTCAACCCTGAATGTCCGACTTGCGCTTACCTGCTTTACCTTCTGCTCAACTCCTGTGAGCTGCTGCTGGATACAGGCTGTGATACTGATCAACATACAGGCTTGTTAATGCTTGCCTTTTGGTAAGCACGCAATTCATGTGGTGGAGGTTCACATCTATTGGTGGTGTTTTTGTTCAAGAGTTCACTTCACTTGCAATCTTTGGAATATTTATGATTCTTTGAGAAATGTTTAACCACTTTCAGACCGGACCAATTTGCAGCCAAAGGACCAGGCCCCTTGTTGCGATTCGGCACTGCGTCGCTTTAACTGACAATTGCGCGGTCGTGCGACGTGGCTCCCAAACAAAATTGACGTCCTTTTTTTATTTTTTGCGCTATAAACAAAAAAGAGCGACAATTTTGAAAAAAAATGCATTATTTTTTTTTTTTTTGCTATAATAAATATCCCCCACAAATATATAAAAAAAAAAAACATTTTTTTTTTCTTCCTCAGTTTAGGCCGATACGTATTCTTCTACATATTTTTGGTAAAAAAAAATCGCAATAAGCGATTTTATTGATTGGTTTGCGCAGAAGTTATAGCGTTTACAAGATAGGGGATAGTTTTTATAGCATTTTTATTAATCATTTTTTTTTTTTTTTTAGTAGTAATGGCGGCGATTTTTTTTTTTTTTTTTTTTTTTTTTTTTTTTTATTTTTTTGTTGTGACTGCGACATTATGGCGGACACATCGGACATTTTTGACACATTTTTGGGACCATTGTCATTTATACAGCAATCAATGCTATTTAAATGCATTGATTCCTGTATAAATGACACTGGCAGTGAAGGGGTTAACCACAAGGGGGCAGTGTAGGGGTTAAGTATGCCTAGGGGTGTGTTTCTACTGTGGGGGGGGGCGTGGCTGTCAGCTAGTGAATCTGATCTCTGCTCCAATCACAGGGAGCAGAGATCGACGTCACTAGTTGCTAGGCAGAACGGGGAGATGCTGTTTATCTTGGCATCTCCCCGTTCAGCCTTCCCGTGAGACGATCGATCGCATCGCATCACAGATATACGTCGGCAGAATGGCGTATATATATAAGTCCCTCCTTAATGCCTGTCGTTCCATCGGGAGCGCGCCGGGAGCAGCACGCTCCCGCGCCGGTCGCGGGCCCCGCGGACTCGATTGCCAAGGGGACACCCTCCCCTCGGCAATCGAGTCCGCGGGGCCCGCGACCGGCGCGGGAGCGTGCTGCTCCCGGCGCGGGAGCGTGCTGCTCCCGGCGCGCTCCCGATGGAACGACAGGCATTAAGGAGGGACTTATATATATATACGCCATTCTGCCGACGTATATCTGTGTGCGCCGGTCGGGAAGTGGTTAATATTCAAAATTTTTAGTGGTATACAGACTGTTTTTTATTTTCACCACGATCACTTGCTCACTATATAATAAATTATATAAAAAAAGAAAAAAAAAAAATGATTGTATAATTTTGGAGAGATAATAAATATATGGCACCTTTTCAGGGGGGAGCAGATACCTGTCAAATCTAGGTATCTGCTCCCACTTCCGGGGAAAGCTCGCCCTACTCTGCGGCGAACTACGCAATGGTCTGGCCCGTGTGTGTGTGTGTGTGTGTGTGTGTGTGTGTTGTTGTGTGTGTTTTTTTTTTTTTTTTTTTTTTGCTACTTGTACAGTGAGGGTGGAAAAAGTATTTGATCCCTTGCTGATTTTGTACATTTGCCCACCTGACAACAAAATGATCAGTCTATAATTAGAATAGTAGGTTTATTTAAAAGTGAGAGACAGAATAACATAATATCCAGAAAAACGCATTTCAAAAAAGTAACTGATTTGCATTTTGATGAGTGAAATAAGTATTTGCTCCCCTATCAATTAGCAAGATTTCTGTCTCCCAGGTGTCTTCTATACAGGTATTGAGCTGAGATTAAGGCCTCATGCACACGAGACGCTGTTAAACGCGCGTTCAGAGGCAGTTGGACACTTTTTTCAACTGCACCTGAACGCATGCAATGTTATCCTATGTGTCCATGTACACAGTCTACTTTTTTCCCGTTTTTATGCAGTTGCGTTTAACCTCGTTTTTCCAGAAGAAAAAAAATGCGTTCAGACACTTTGCTTTTCTGCGTTTCAGATGCAAAACGCAGCTAAACGCAGGCACCTGCGTTTATCCGCGTTTGTGTTTATAAGCCTTTTTAAAGGAACCCAATTTTTTGGAGCAGAAAACTCAGAAATATGATGGTAAACCATAAAAAAATACTAGAAAAATTGGTTTAAAATGTCGTAATTAGTTTAGATAGTTCATAGAGCGTATATACTCACTAATGCATACATGTTTGTGAAATATCCAATGGACATTCGCTGTGCCATCAACAGATGGGTCCAATATCGACAAGCTCTGATTCTGGACCTCTCATGCAAATTTGCGACGACATTGCTGCCGCATCAAGAGCGACATCAGGAGCATTTCCTGACATATATTCAATATGGGATCCATTTCTAAAAAAAAAACACAGAAAGAGAGACAAATGCAAGTGTACAACTGATCTCTCTGCTGCTGCTCACTCTGATCAGAATGGCAGAAATAGTTAATAATACATGCTTTCTGAGCTTGGGGAGGGTCTATAAGATGTTATCTTTACAAATGCTTATAGACGCAAACGCGTCTAAACGCGGCATGAAAACACAGCAGAACCCGCGTTTTTAAACGCAGGTTTCTGCTTTTTTAAAACGCGCGTTCAGCAGAGTTTGCATCTGCGTCTCGTGTGCATGGGGCCTAAGAGTGCGCCTTTGGGCCCCTTTCACACGGACGGTCCGTTCAGGTCCGCCTGTCATTTTTTTTTTTTTTTTTAGGTGGACCTGAACGGACGCTCCATAGACCCCTATGGAGGGACGGATGTCCGCTGACATCCGACCCGCTCCGATCCGAAAAAGTGTGACGGAGGAAAACCCCATTTTTCCATCCGTCTGCGGATCAGGTGACGATGGACTCTACGGTCCGTCGTCACCCAATCCCCATAGGGGAGAGTGGTGCTCTGACAGGTCCATCCCTGCACAGTGTGCAGAGACAGACCTGTCATCTTCCTGCTCAGCGGGGGATCGACGGAGCGATCATCCGCTGTGCAGAGCGGGCTCCGTACCCTGACATGTCCGCGTGAAAGAGCCCTTAGGGGTGTTTTTCTGCTAAGGGGACAAGGCGACTTCACTGCATCAAAGGGACATTTGACGGGGCCAAGTAACGTCAAATCTTGGATAAGAACCTCCTTCCTTCAGCCAGGGCATTGAAAATGGGTCGTGGATGGGTATTCCAGCATGACAATTAAGGCAACAAAGAAGGGGCTCAAGAAAAAGCACCTTAGGGCCCTGGAGCCGTTTGGCCAGTCTCCAGACCTTCATCACATATGTGGTGGGAGCTCAAGGGGTCGAGTTACCAAATGTCAGCCTTGAAACTTTAATGACTTGGAGAGGATCTGCAAAGAGAAGTGGGACAAAATCCCTCCCGAGATGTGTGCAAACCTGGTGGCCAACTACAAGAAACGTCTGACCTCTGTGATTACCAACAAGGGATTCCCCCCCCCCCCCCCCACTGACAGCTAGGAGGAGAGCAGTGGGACATCAGCTGAGCAGCGCTGTTCCGAAGATATTTGTCTATTAGATTACAGAAATGCATATCTTTTACATGATGTACTACTGTATTAAAGAGGATTCTAGCAGTTTACAACCGCCTTAAAATAGGGCTTATATTGCAGCCCTCCCTTAATATCAGGGTAGGTCTTATTTCGTGGGAAAAGCGGTATGTTTAGGGAGTTGTGGAGTTAGAAAAAGTATACAGGTTTGGTGCCCCTACAATTCAGTGGCTGTATACCTGTTGTGGGTCAGAAGCCCACTTAGGATGAAGCATATGCATGGCTGAATGGTAGGTGTGTTTTTCATTACTGTATAGGGGCATTGGAGTGCTATAATAAATGGGAATGCATATATACTGTGCATTGCAGTTAAAGAAATGTAAAATGCAGATGTGTGCATTTTTTTCATATTGGAAAGCATAAGGAAGGGTTATAACTCCTATACTTTGGCTAAAACAAAAAAAAAAACTGTCGCCTTGTGTGGTACAACCTCTAGTGTCAGTGCCTCTGGTCTCCACCCTGTGTTTTTTCTTCAAGCAGACATCGGAGGCAAGAAGACTAACCTTGCATATGCTTTAAAATGTAACCAAAAATTTAAGTTTTGCCTTTTAGATAGAGTGGAAAGGAATTAGAACCTCTGCAGGGATTTCCTGTTTTGGCTATGGGGCAGGCACTAAATGGAAATATCCTCCCAAATGGGACAGAGATGGCAAAATACACTTTACAGGGGTTATAACCCTCCTTTTACTCTATCCAAAATGGAGAAGATAGATAGATAGATAGATAGATAGAAAAAAGTTTTGGGCAGAGTTTGGTAGAGTATATGGGTGGTCTATCGCATCCCAATATCATGAATACAACAAAACTTTATAGGCCTAGTGTGCATATACACAGCCAAATACCCCTAGGGGATGCTTGAGGTAAAGATAGACACTGAGTGGGTATATGCAGTTCAAAAATTGTGTGAATTTATTTTTAGAGACGCATATCAATGCATATGATATAGAATACAAAATGTTCAAACGTCAAGGCATACAAAATGGCATGTAGGTTTAAACATGTCACAGCATGAACATATAATGTTGGGACAAGGAAAACTTGCATTATGTGTATATTTTCAGGAGAACGGCGTTCTCCTGAAAATATACACATAATGCAAGTTTTCCTTGTAGGGGGTACAGGTGGGCACTGAGGGGCTAGCGGCAGCTTGCAGTGATTGGGACTGATGTCCCGATCACTGCCGCCGGTGATCGGCCTTTCTTTTTTTTCTCTCCTCGCGCTATCTGCGCGAGGAGAAAAATAGCCGATTGCCGGCGGTGTTGACATCACGTGATCAGCTGTCATTGGCTGATAGATGATCACATTGTAAGGGGTCAGGATTACTCTCATAGACTCGCTGATCACAGAGTGTGCCGTGCGCGCCCTTCAGGGGGCGTGCAGGCCGCTCGTGCATCAATGGTCGTAGTCCCGGCAAAGCAGGTCCGCGCTGTAGCCGTCAGTCGGCTATAGCGCGGATCTCAAGAAGTTAATTTATAGCATTTTGGTTAATATTCTGTCTCTATTTAAAATACACCTATGATGAAAATTATAGACCCTTTATTTCTTTGTAAGTGGGCAAACTTGCAAAACCTGCAGGGGATCAAATAATTTTCCCCACTGTATTATCACATTTTTATACAACTAGGACATTTGTATTACTAAAATATTAAGAACAAGTTTGAATGCGTTTTTCCTTACTGGTTAACCGCGTTAAAATCTGGGTCACTTACATATTTTATATATCTATATGGTTACTGGTCCCTCCCTTTCTTCCTCTTCCCAGTTATTAATGAACACTTGTCATTTTGTCTTAGTCTTATGGAACTGACTCAGTTAAAATTGTATTTAACCACTTGCCTACCAGGTACTTACACCCCTTCCTGCCCAAGCCATTTTTCAGCTTATTTTGAATGACAATTGCGCGGTCATGCTACACTGTACCCAATTTTTTTTTTTTATCATTTTTCTTCAGACAAATGGAGCTTTCATTTGGTGGTATTTAATTAATGCTGGGGTTTTTTTTTTTTTTTTTTTTTCTGTCAGTAAATTTTGTAACTAAGTAATTTTTCGCCTTCACTGATGTGCACTGATGAGGCGGCACTGATAGGCTGAACTGGTGGGCATTGATAAAGTAGCACTGGTGGGCACTGATAGGTTGCATGGATAGGCGTTACTGATGGGTGCAACTGATGGACGACACTGATAGGCATTGATTGACAGCAGTGATGGGCAGCACTGATAGGCGGCACTGATTGCCAGCACTGACTGGCATCGGTAATGGGCACTGATTGGTGGCACTTGCAAGAGTGCCCGTTCTGGGACGCCAGAGCAAACCTTTATTATATTGCAGCTTACCACTTAGATGTGATGACTGCATTTTCTTTTTTTAGGCTTTCTTTCATTTTTCACCTGGTGATCTGACCAGTAAGTCTGTTTTTTTTTTTAAAAGGTCCAGCTGTTCTGCAGCTGTAGCCGGTAGAGAGTTGATAAACCATGGACCACTAACAAGGGTGCTTATGATCAGCAGCATTTTATTTTATGTAAAACCTTTATCCCAAAAGGAACAAAACTGTTTTGCTGTAACTGCTTGTAGTGTTAGCTGGAGTTTGGCTTCAATTTGTTAGTGTATCTAAATCTTCTAGTACAGAAAGAAAAAAAAAATGGTGCAGGAAGGAGAATATAGTGCCTTCAACCATCCACAAACTAACAGACTTTATTGGCACAACGGGAGACCTATAACTAAAATTGAATACGTTTATTACAAAAAAATGGTACACAACACAATAAAATTATTGGAAACAAAGCGTAATGTCCCCAAAATTCTAAAACGCACATCAATACCAAGTACTGGATTGGAAAGCACAACACCCAAGATACTTTACTTATGTTGTACAAGTACTGGATAGGCGGCGTAACAAATAAGCTTGTCTAAATGTAGATGTCAACTTTTTTCGCAATAGAATTGCTTCATCAGGACCAATGGGTATGAAGATAAGAGCTGAGTGCATAAACCAAATTCCACAATAGGAACACTGTAATAAATGTTGCATCCTAAAACAACATAACGAAAATAAGCCTGGGTCTTGTATTAATTTTGGCCACCAAAAACACAGTAGGGCTTATTTTTTTTGGGGGGGGGGGGGGGGAGGGAGGGCCTTCCATTTAATGTGCCGTCTTCTTTTCCACTCTCCCTCCCTGCCTGTCAGTAATCCTCAGTGTGAACATAGTAAAAGTGCTTGCAAAATGCTAGAATCCTCTCTATTACAGTAGTATATAATGTAAAAGGTGTGTGTGAGATTGCAAAAACAAATTGTGTCAAATACATTCCTATGGCAGCGCTTCTGTGACCTGCCTAAGCTGTCTTCCCCGCTCCAAGCACTGCAGAGGGAGGGGGGCCCGAGATTCCCCCCCCCCCCCCACTGACAGCTAGGAGGAGAGCAGTGGGACATCAGCTGAGCAGCGCTGTTCCGAAGATATTTGTCTATTAGATTACAGAAATGCATATCTTTTACATGATGTACTACTGTATTGAAGAGGATTCTAGCAGTTTACAACCGCCTTTAAAATAGGGCTTATATTGCAGCCCTCCCTTAATATCAGGGTAGGTCTTATTTCGTGGGAAAAGCGGTATGTTTAGGGAGTTGTGGAGTTAGAAAAAGTATATACAGGTTTGGTGCCCCAACAATTCAGTGGCTGTATACCTGTTGTGGGTCAGAAGCCCACTTAGGATGAAGCATATGCATGGCTGAATGGTAGGTGTGTTTGTCATTACTGTATATGGGCATTGGAGTGCTATAATAAATGGGAATGCATATATACTGTGCATTGCAGTTAAAGAAATGTAAAATGCAGATGTGTGCATTTTTTTTTCATATTGGAAAGCATAAGGAAGGGTTATAACTCCTATCGTGTTTTTTATTTATTTTTTTTTTTTTTTTCCCGTTGGGAAGATTTCCCTTCACTTCATGTTTTGGCTATGGGACAAGAAGTGAGAGAAAATCCCTCCAAAGGGGGCATATCCCTGGGTGTCACCAGGATCTCCAGAACTAGTTGTCCCCATTGAAAGATGCCCCCTATTACTGTTCTGGGGACAACCCAAAATTGGGGGTTTTATTTTACTTTCGATGATGACCGTAAAAAGGACAAATGGAGGGTGAATCTCCCCAATGTAGACAGTGATAGCAATAAAAACCTGAAAGGGGTTCCATTTCTTCTCCACTATCCAAAATGGGAGAAAAAAAAACGTTTTGTCTCGTAGGAAAGGTTTTCTGCTCATTGTGAGCACTTACCTATAACTTGGTGCTACTCAGCTGATGGCCCTCCACCTTTCTCTCATCTACTGATCTATTTACCGGAATCAGTGTAATGTCCCATCTGGCTTTTGCTATATCTTCTGCTCCTTCTCTATTGGGGGTCCTCTATACTTTAACAAAAAAAAAAAAAAAAAAAATGCACCAGCCTGCACGTCTTCTTGCATTTGAGCCTTCGGTGTATCAGAAAAGTGAATTTCATCAATGATACAACTTTCATCTATAAATGTAAAAGTTTGTGTTCGGTTTAAGCGAAATACCTGATGATGGATATATAATGTACAGTTGTGCTCATAAGTTTACATACCTTGACAGAATTTATGATTTGTTGGCCATTTTTCAGGGAATTTGAATAACACAAACTTTTTTTTTTTTTTTTTTTTCACTTATGGTTAGTGTTTGGCTGAAGCCATTTATTATCAAATCAACTGTGTTTACGCCTTTTTAAATCCTAATGACAACAGAAACTAATCAAATGACCCTCATCAAAAGTTTACATACCCTGGTGATTTTGGCCTGATAAGCACACAAGTTGACACAAAGGGGTTTGAATGGCTATTAAAGGTAACCATCCTCACCTGTGATCTGTTTGTTTGTATTTAGTGTGTGTGTATTAATTTTTTTTTTCAACTGCACCTGAACGCATGCAATGTTATCCTATGTGTCCATGCACACAGTCTAGTTTTTTCCCGTTTTTATGCAGTTGCGTTTAACCTCGTTTTCCAGAAGCAAAAAAATGCGTTCAGACACTTTGCTTTTCCACGTTTCAGACGCAAAGGCACCTGCGTTTAGCCGCGTTTGCGTTTATAAGCCTTTTTAAAGGAACCCAATTTTTTTGACCAGAAAACTGAGAAATATGATGGTAAACCATAAAAAATACTAGAAAAAAATTGTTTAAAATGTCGTAATTAGTTTAGATAGTTCATAGAGCGTATATACTTACTAATGCATACATGTTTGTGAAATATCCAATGGACATTCGCTGTGCCATCAACAGATGGGTCCAATATCGCCAAGCTCTGATTCTGGACCTCTCATGCAAATTTGCGATGACATTGCTGCTTCATCAAGAGTGACATCAGGAGCATTTCCTGACATATATTTAATATGGGATCCATTTCCAAAAAAAAAACACAGAAAGAGAGGCAAATGCAAGTGTACAACTGCTCTCTCTGCTGCTGCTGCTCAAAAAATGTCATAAATAGTTAATAATACATGCTTTCTGAGCTTGGGGAGGGTCTATATGATGCTATCTTTACAAATGCTTATAGACGCAAACGCGTCTAAACGCGGCATGAAAACAGCAAACCGCGCGTTTTTAAAACATGCGTTCAGCAGAGTTTGCATCTGCGTCTCGTGTGCATGGGGCCTTAAAGGTCAATGTGTTTATGGACTCCTGACAGACCTTTGCATCTTTCATCCAATGCTACACTGACATTTCTGGATTCTGAGTCATGGGGAAAGCAAAAGATTTGTCTAAACTGAAATTTCAGCCACAACTGCCAGGAAAATTGTTTTGGATGCAAAGAAAAACCCACAAATAAATAACTTCAGGTGAAATACAGGACTCTCTGAAAACATGTGGTGTGGCTGTTTCAAGATGCACAATAAGGAGGCACTTGAAAGATGGGCTGCATGGTCTAGTCGCCAGAAGAAAGTCATTACTATAAAAATGCCACAAAGTATCCTGCTTAAAATGCGCATTGGGGCCTATTTGGGCATTCCAACATGACAATGATCCAAAACACAAGGCCAAGTCGACCTGTCATTGGCTACAGCAGAATAAAGTGAAGGTTCTGGAGTGGCCATCTCTGTCTCCTGACCTCAATATCATTGAACCACTCTGGGGAGATCTCAAACGTGCAGTTCATGCAAGACAGCCCAAGAATTTCCAGGAACTGGAGGCTTTTTGCCAAGAGGAATGGGCAGCTTTACCATCTGAGAAGATAAAGAGCCTCATCCACAAATACCACAAAAGACTTCAAGCTGTCATTGATGTTAAAGGGGGCAATACACGGTATTAAGAACTGGGGTATGTAAACTTTTGATTAGGGTAATTTTGGGTAGTTTCTGTTATGATTTAAAGAGTAAACAGAGTTGATAGGTGGCTTCAGCCAAACACTAACCATGAATGAAAAAAGTTTGTGTTTATCATTCCTATTCTCTGAAAAATAAATCAGAAATCATAATTCTGCCAGGGTATGTAAACTCATGAGCACAACTGTGTGTGTGTGTGTGTCCCTGCTGACAGGGCTTCCATCTTTACCTGGTCTTCCTTCTGGGTTTGCATCTGCTTGACTGGCCAAGCCGCCATGATGTCACTCCCACAGCATGGCACTCTATGGAAGGCTTGCCGTCCTTTGAGAATGCAGTGCACATGCCCTGATGACATCACTGCGATGGTAAAGTAAAAATCTCGTAAACTGTGCATGTTTAGGGGATATTTATTGTAACTACAGGTAAGCCTTATTATAGGCCTACCTGTAGGTATAAATAAAATATGCCATTAGGCCCCTTTCACACTTGTGCCACTTGGGACTGCAAAGTCACATTACAAGTCTTGCCCTGTGACTTCCTAATGCCGCATACACACGGTCGGCATTCTCGTCGGAAAAAGCTCTGATGGTTTTCCCGTCGGAATTCCGCTCAAACTGTCTTGCCTACACACGGTCACACAAAATTCCGACGGTCAATAACACCACACCTTAAACGTTCGACTGCACTATAAAAGGGAAGTTTTTAATGCTTCCAAGCATGTGTCGAATTGTTTCCGAACATGGGTCAGAATTTTGCGTGTCGGAATTGCATACACACGATCGGAAAATCCGATAGAAAGGTTTTCCTTTGGAAAAATTAAGAACAGGTTCTCAATCCAAAGTCCGTCGGAAATTCCGACAGAAAGACTGATGGGCATACACACGGTCAGAAAATCAGATGAAAAGCTCCCATCGGAAATTCCGACCGTGTGTACGCGGCAAAAGAGTACCATTCATATCTGTGCGACTTCAAAGTAGTCCCTGCACTACTTTGGTCCGACTTTGATGCTCTTTGAGGTCCATAGACCTCAAGGTTACACAGGCATTGTTTCAAGTTGCACAAGTGTGAAAGGGGTCTCTTTCTCCTGATTGGCTAACTGAGTTTGACAGAAGTGGGGGCCAATGGCACCACTGCTGTCTCAGCCAATCAGGAGGGGGATTCCCAGACAGTCGAGGGTTAAAATCACCCGTGTAGCGCCGCTGCCAAAGTGCTTTTGCAGGCGCGTCGCCAGCGCTGCCCATGCATTCCAATGGGTGGGCGGTGGAAGAGCGGTGTATACACCGCTTGGAAACTGCCCCAAAGATGCTGCTTGCAGGACTTTTTCTAACGTCCTGCAAGTGCACTGCCCCAGTGTGAAAGCACTCTTTCACACAGGGACTGCAGATGAGGCATTTTTCAGGCGATATTTTTAGCGCTAAAGCGCCTGAAAAATGCCACAGTGTAAAAGGGGTCTAAACACATTCAGTGTTGATGGTGTATCCCTCCTGTTGTGCTATTGTATTATGATAGCATGAGGTGTCCCCGCGATCGGCATACAGTGATCACTGCTGCAAACTATAGCCATTACCAGTGATCTTATGAAAGGGAAAAAAAAGCAGACAGGCTAGTTGCACTGAAGTCTATCAATATATCGGCTTTAATATAACCAGCCTGCCCACAGATGGATTGAGATTCGTCTGATTCCTGCTGAAAAGGCCAAATTTAAATAGGTCTATGGCAGGCTTTACAAGCTTTTTTTTTTTTAATTTTTTTTTTTTTATCTTTTATTGTTCTGAGGGATAAAGGTTTTACGTGAATAAAAAAAGCTGTCAATAAGCATCCCTGTCAGTGTCTAAAAAAAAAAAATTAAATGAATGCAAGTATCGCATCTAAAAACTGGTAAGCTGAAATACAATAAATGTTTTTTGTTTTTGGGTTTAATACCACTTTGAATATATTTAGGAATCGATGTGGTACTTTTGCTAAAATGCAAACTGATCCAAAACATGCAGTTAAAAAAAAAAAATAATAATAATAAAAATGTTCTTCTAAATTTATAAAGCCCTAGTATGCATTGCCTATAAGAGCCCATAGTGATACTTTTATCTAAGGTGTTTGAGCAGCGCACAAGCCATTGCTCTGTCATTGACAAAAATGACCTAGTTTAGCAAAGACCGCAGAGTGTGAAAAGCATTTCCCTTGTGAGGAAGCAAGTGTGAAAGCTTTGCATACCAGGTTCACTATGCAATATCTGTGTGTATGTGTTTTTTTTTTTGTTTTTTGTTTTTTTCTTTACACTTTAAAAAAAAATTAATTTTTTTTTTTTTTTTTTTTTTTTTTTTCTCTCAAGTCATTGAGGTGGGGTTTCTAGCACAACACAGATTGTGTGTAAAAAAGACAATGGTGGAGGAAAGGAGATTGTGGTTTCCGCTTTAGACTGAAACTGCACAGATGTACAAAAAGCAGCATACCTACTTCCTAATGTGTGTCTGCTTCTTACTGCAGCATTCTATACATTGAACATGGCTTTGTTGTGCCCTGAAATCAGCTATGCTCTATGATTCTCTAGTTTTTGGTAGATGGAACTATATACTGGACCTGGACCAGACTATGTATACTGGTGTGGCTGAAGAAGAAACGGTCTTTGGCAGTTTGTATTGCCCCATAGATTGGGTTTTTTGTCTCCAAAGAACAAATTGATGTAAATAAATTGCTAAACTGATTTTGGTTGATCTTGGAGGACTGTTCTGTTTGTCAGTTTCTCTATGAAATGCAATGCTGAAAGAAGGATGAACCCTGGAAATCATCATTTTGTACGTATCTCCTGATAAAATATTACATCTGCAGTACATAAACACAGTAGGGTTGATTTACTAAAGGCAAATATACTGTACCGTTTCTCTAAAGCTCTGCAATGAGGGGAAGCTCTGCTGATTTTTAAATCATCCAATCATGTTGTGTGTTGTTTTTTTTTTTTTTTTGTCTTCTCTTTGCATGTGATTGGATATTCTTTGTAAAGTGAAGCTTTACCTCATTTACTAAGCTCTGGAGCAACTGGTCAATATATTGCCTTTTAGTAAATCAACCCCAGTATGTTGTAAATATAGTGATAAATAAGGAATGTGGTGCAGCTAACCTATTTGAAACCAAGCGCAGGTCATTTTAACACCTCCATACTTTTGGTCAGATCTCACCTCTACTGCAATCTTTCTCTCCACTCCAGCAATGCAACCTGTCTGTAAGTCACTTCCAGGAGTATTGAATGCCTGTGTTTTTTTTTTCATTTTATTTATTTTTTATTCTATATGTGGAGGAAGCCATGTTTGTTACATACGCATGTCCTGCTACCTGTTTGGCCCTGCATCCTGTTTTGCAGTGCTATGTAAATTACTTTACTACTCCTTCTCAAAATGCATGTTTTAGCCAGCCATACACAGCCTGCGATTAACCCTTTCATGCTTGAATTATGAAGGTCACAGTCAGGATTTCTTTCCTCCTGTTTTTGGTACTCTTTGGGCATGAAAAGAAAACCCTTTTCCTTTTTTGGGGGGGGGGGGGGGGGGGGGGGTTGCTACTAAACGTCCATGCACACATCAGAGTTTGGAGGCAGGAAAAATCCCACTCAGGAACAGCGTGTTTTTGGCATTAAAAGCAAAGAAGCTTGATGCATGTATATGCGTGTAAATACAAGGCATGTTTAGCACTTGAGAGTCAATTGATGACAATGGTCAGAAAAAATTATTCCAACAAATTAAATTAACTCCCAAACACTTCATGCGCCTAAATGCGATACACGTGTTTACAGGTGTCAAGCGGTTTTTAAGTCAAAATGCTAGTGCCAGGAGGAAAGGTGTCTACATGAGCTAGCAAAACACCCAGTGTGCATAAGTCCTTAGGCCTCTTCCACACGAGGCAGATCCGCTCAGCGGAGTCTGCCAGCTCAGCAGGAAAGCACTCTGTTGCTCTCCGCTGAGCCGGCGGATGACGGGTCCCTCTCTGCTCACTGAGCGGGGAGGGACCTGTTAGAGCGCCGCTGATTCCTATGGAATCGTTTTTTCATCAGATCTCATCCGATCCGTTCCGTCAAGACGGCTGGAGCACGTATGACCATATGTCTGATTTTTAGCGACACCTGTATCCCCATAGGAGTCAATGGAGGGCCCGATCTGATCCGCCTGAAAAACGGATCAGAGCAGGCATGCCATGTAAAAGGGGCCTTACTTGCATAATGGAACTTATCTGCATAAAATTATGGATTTCTTGCAAAAACTGAAAATTTTATTCTAATGGCATAAATAAATGGATTTACAGCCAAAAAAGTTACTACAGTTGTATTATTTTTAATAAAATCAAAGTCCCAGTAATAGTATAAAGTGTAGCTGAAATATAACCAGTGATGCATGATATCCAATTTAGTGGACAGATGATTAATTGTAATTTCACCCAAGGTAAAATCGATTTAATGGTAAAATTTAATTACAATGTGTTTCTTTAGGTGTTACTTGGTTACTATTTTTATAAAAAAAATGTGACCTCCAAGGGTCTTCTCCTTCCTATAGGGGTATTTGTAAGATATTCCTAAACTGCTCTGCCTTTCTGGATTTCCATCACCAATCTTGTTTTTTTTAGAAAATTTTCTTGCACTTGCAATGGCTTTCCAGTGGGAGGTATAGGGTGACATGTTAACGCCCACTGTAATGGGTGATATGCAACTATACAATCGGAACCCATGCATACACAAGAAAAGAACATTTAAATAGCTGTTTATCCATCCACGCTATGCAGAGCAGATGGATGAATCTCTCATTGCGGCTATTGTAAGCTGACTGTTCAGCCAACAATTTTTCATCTGGCTCCTTTGGTTTTTGAATCAAAAGATGTGAGCTTGATAGGAACACCCACAAAGAAATTTGCATAGTGTATGGCCAGCTTTACAGTCTGCTGATGATTTGAAAGTGAAGCACTTCCTGTGTGGCTGAGATCTGATTTTGGTGGTTAAAGATGACCTTCCATCTGACTATTTTACTATAGTACTTGCTCCAAGTACTGTTCCCGTACAATCTTAAAACAACAAATATTTAATATGTAGTCCATCAGTTCTTCTTGCACCCAAAGTTTCTGCACCGTTTCTTGGTTTTTCATCTTGGATTCAAGAGTCAACTGTCGCTTCCTAAATCTTCACAGCTAGCCGCCTGCTGATGCATCTGCACACATGTGCGAGTTCTGTAGACTGCATGTAGACTGGTCTAAAGCCTCCTGGGTTTTGTAATGTAGATATCACAGAAGGCTGTGGGCTGCCAAGGGCTTGTCATTCTCACCTGGAGAATAAGGAACTGGGAGGGAGCACTACAAAAAAATAGATACTGGCTTTAAAACAAAATAATAAATCTATAAAACACGTGTGTGTTGTATTTTATTTTTATATTTTTTTTTTTAGAGATTTGTCTTGTCTATGCTAAAACTTTGTACCTTAGTACTGCATTGACCTTGCTCAAAGTGGTTCTAAAGGCTTGTTTTTTTTACCTTCATGCATTCTATGCATAAAGGTAAAAAAAAACTTCTCTGTGCAGCAGCCCCCCTAATGCTTACCTGAGCCTCATCACGATCCAGCAATGTGCATGAGAACCTCAACTCTTCCCCATTGGCTGAGACCGCATCGGGAGTCATTGAGCCAATGAGTGAGAGGGGATGGGGCCGAGCCGCAGCTCTGTGTGAATGGACACACAGAGCTGTGGCTCGGGAGCTGCTTGCTATGGGGGCACTGGGCAGGAGGGAGGAGCCAGGAGCTCCTGTGGGGAACACAAAAAGAGGAGGATTGGGGCAGGTTTGTGCAAACCACTGCACAGAGCAGGTAAATCTAACATGTTGTTGTTTAAAAAAAAAAAAAAGCCTTTAAAGCTGAATTCCACCCAAAAGGGGGCAAGCTCGGCTTGTCTGCACACTCCACTGCCACATTTGGCACTTTTTGGGAGGGAAGAGAGAGCAGGTACATGGTTTTGACAGGTACTCGTTCCCAGTTCTGGCTGAGATCCCTGCAGTGATCTGAGACAGAAGTTCCCCCACCCCCCTCATGGGACCATTCACAAGGCGCAGCGTGATTTCTGCATGCGCAGTAGAAAACGGACTGTGAAACCGGAAGGTTTCCATTACTTGAGATGGCGGTGAAGAATCGGTCCGGGTGAGGACATCGCTGAATCCCTGGATGGATAAGTGTCTTTTATATTAAAAATCAGCAGCTACAGTAATTGTAGGCAATTTTTTTGGGGGGAGCCTGGAGCTCCGCTTTAATATCACTTCAGTTGTGTCTGTCGCAAGTGCACTAATATGGCTACAATCACCTCAAGCTTACTGCAGAAAGAGGATTGATTGCACTGAGCCACAAAGCACTCCCCCTGTTGGCTAATCTACAGACCACTATATAGAATGATTACAGTAAAATCTATGAAGGTGAAAGTCTTGTAATGACCGTGTTTACCCAGTGGTCATTTAACTAAATATTCTCTTACTTCTCTTTTCTCCAAAAAACAAATGCAAGGTGATAGTTGGCAAAAGAAAAAAGTGTATGAAGCTAAACATTGCTGAATGTGTTTCAGATCCAAAAGACTATCTCCATACCTATACATTGCAATACTATGCAGTAAAATGCATGATTAGCTGCAAACCTTCTAATGCCATTCATCGACAGCGGAATTCAAACAGATTTACAGTGACTGACAATTTGTCTGCAATACAGCACACAACAGTGCGCTAATTTTGTTGTGTACTGTGTTGCTGAAAATGGTGTAAGTCCTGTTTCTATGTTGTCGACTCCAATAAGATCATCATATGATTTATTTTTTATTACAGAATAACAACAAAATAATTAGTGTGCGATCATTTGCCCATGAGAATTTTCCCTAAGGCTACGTTCACACTGAGGCGCTGGCGGTAAAGTGGCGCTATATTTAGCGACGCTTTACCGTTATTTTAGCTGCGCTTTTCGTCCGCTAGCGGGGCAGTTTTACTTCCACTAGTGGCCGAAAAAGGGTTAAAACTAGAGCTGCATGATTCTGGCTAAAATGAGAATCACAATTTTTTTGCTTAGAAGATGGATCACGATTCTCACGGCGTAACATCATCTTTCACAATAAAACAAAAAAAATTGTGCTAACTTTACTGTTTCGTATTTTTTATTTTTTTATTTATTGAAGTATTTTTTCCCAAAAAATTGCATTTGAAAGACCTCTGGGCAAATACAGTTTGACATAAAATATTGCAGCAATTGCCATTTTATTCCCTAGGGTCTCTGCTAAAAAAATTTTATATATATATATATAAAAAATATATATATATATATATATATATATATATATATAATGCATATGCGTGTAGGGGTTCCAAGTAATTTTCTAGGAAAAAATTATTGATTTTAACTTTAGAAAGAAGTGTCAGAAAAAGATTTAGACTTGAAGTGGTTAAACTTCCTGCATTTACATGTGGTTGAAAGCTTGGCAGACTGCTCAGATTATTTGTTTACACAAGAAGTTCTATCCCTTTTTGATCTAAGAAGTAAGCCTTAGTTACAATGTTTCAAGTTCTAAAGTTGCTTCAGTTAAAGAGGAAGTAAACCCTAATGGGTTTACTTCCTCTTTGTTTCCCTGCAAAGGTAATTTAATTGCATAGTAGTCCATTATGTGTCACTTACCTGACACAGGAGCCAGCAAAGTCATCGCTGTACCCTTGTGTACGGAGCCTCCATCTTCTTGGTGGGTCTTGCGGATTCGAGGCTGTCATTCGGCGGCGCAATGACGTCACTCCCACGCATGCTCTCACTCGCGGCATTTCGCCGTTGACAGCGGCGCTCTCAGTGTGCCGCTGTCTACGGCACATGCGCCGTAGACATCGGTGCCTGTCTTTTGGCAAATATCTCCTAAACCGTGTAGGATGCGGGTTGCAGGACATTTTTCAGCGTCCTGCAAGCGCACCGCTCCAGTGTGAAAGCCCTCGGGTGTTTGAAGGCGCTTTGCAGGCGCTATTTTTAGAACTTTAGCGCCTGCAAAGCGTAACATGTAAAATACAATAAATTGAATACATTTAAAACTGAGCCCCAGGGAATGTAAAAATCCTTCTTTGCAGTGCAGAAATCTCTGCACTGCAGAGGTTAAATGCTTGGTACTTATTTTAACTTGCCTGATCCTCAGCTTCTGTAGGCTCCTCTGTGCTGTACAATCCTGTGGTGGTTGGATGATCCTGATGTCAGCAAGGCAGATGCAAAGCCCATAGCCCTGCATTAGAAACGAGGATGCAGAGAAGCCATTCACCCCTGGAACATAGGGGAGTGTATTGTCTGCCAGGAGTACAGAGGGCTGAGTAATTTAAAACTGCTTTTCCTGTCCCCTAGCGAGAATTTAACCCTATTATTGCGGGGCGGCCCCACTGCAAGAAAACCTTTTTTTTTTTTTTTTTTTTTTTACTTTTCCCTGGAGTTGGGCTTTTATGCCATGCTAAAGAATACAACTGCTCTAGAGGAAGGTTTATACGACATCTGAAAAAGTCTTACACATGTATGATTGTACCCAAAACTGACATTGCCATTGTGAAGCAAAAAAAAAGTTTTTTTCTAATGTTTGTTACCATCAGTGCTATTTTACTGTAAAATGGGCAAATATTGCCTGGTGTATATGGAAAGACAGATTTATGGTTCTAGTGGTAAAGCATCCTTGTTGGCTGTTGCAGCCCCTTTAAATACTACAAGCCAAGACATCCCTCTGTATTAAGTGATCTGTTCTTGCTCTGCGTCTTCCACCCACACACTAAGGATCATCTCTGGTTCTGTTTTTTTTTTTGTAAGAAAATTTCCTACTGAATGTTATGAAATCCCTTTTCTTGTTTCTCTAATCGCTCTGCCACTTGTCCTGCTCCCCCTCAGTAAAGAGTGAGGTCTAAAAAAATCATTTGCATTTTCTTACCAAGTTTTGTTCGAAGGAGTGTGTCGAATGTGAATGTACTAACAAATATTGGAGAACACTGGTTTTATCATTCACGGTTTGATTTTTTTTTTTTTTTTTTTTTCAGTGTGTATTTGGGCAGTTGTTTCTGTTAAAGGGTCACTAATGACCACTAAACCTACAGTGACAATTACTTTTTAAAGGAGCTCAAAATAATAATCTCAACTTGGCACATAAAACTACCAAAACCTTCACAAAATGTAATAAGTAGGAACCAAGCTATGTTTGGTGATTTGTAATATTGCTGGACAAGAATTCAGCTGTGTGCTCACTTCTCACAGCATACAAACTTAAAGTATAACTAAATAGTGAAATTAGTCTGTATATGCAGAAAAGCATGGTTGTTATACTCGCTGTGGAACCGAAGGGGTTAATCCTCTGCATTGCATAAAGGTTGATTGATCCTGTCTTCTCTGATCCTCCCCTACTTCCACTGTCCCAATCCATCTCCTGATAAGACTGAGCCTTTGGAGCCACTCTGCACATGCTCAGTTTGGTGTTTATTGCTTGAGAGCTTTTGTTTTTTTTTTTTCTTGGGAGGGTACATGTGATCAGCACAGGGCTCTATCAGCAATGTCCAGACAGAGGGCTAGGGGTCCTGCAGCCTCATAGGACAGTCAGTAGAATGAAAATTTTTCCTACAAACTTTAACCAGACACTGATAAGTCACAAGACTGCTATATACTGCTGATGAAAAAAGGTATTGTGTACTAAGATAAGATCATTTCATGTACTGTTGGAGACCCAGATACAGTGAATGCTGGGCGCTGGGTTTAGTAACACTTTTAAAGTACTTTATAATTATAGGCAGAACCTTTTTCTTTTTTGTTGGCTTTTTTTAAAAAAAAAATTTAAGTTTTTTTTGGTTGGAGTGGAGATGGATTAGAACACCTATTGGGTTTTTATTGCTGTCTGCTCTCTGCCCCCTGAAGGCTTCACTGCCGGTTTCCCTTACTAGCAATGCCGGCGCTTGCACCCAAAGCCGATGGACGGATCGGCTTTGGGGTGCCGACATCGTGGGAACCCTGGACAGGTAAGTGTCTTATATTAAAAGGTTGCAGCTACAGTATTTGTAATCGCTGACCTTAACGATTTACATGCTGGAACTCCGCTTTGAGGTAAATGTCCCACTCCTTGTTCCTACCCGTTAGCTCCTGCTACCATCAGTAAAATCCTGTGAGGAGGCGGTGGGGGGTAGTCTCTGAGCCATGCTGTGTGTCTATGGACACACACAGCCAAACTTGGAAGCACACCCGCACAAGTGCCCCCTCAGAACACTGCTTGCTGAGGGGGCACTCGGAGAAGAGGGGGAGCATGAATCAATGTAAGCTTTCAATACTGCAGGAGTGTCGTAAGTAGAAGCTGGCATGAGTGGGTGCAATAATATAAGTAGTGTGGCACTCAACTTTTTATTTTCTTGGTTTTTTTTCCCTGGGTTTTTTTTTTCCAAGTACTCGTCGATACCGATGCCCCTTTTTTTTAAATTTTTTTTTAACGTCATGTGCGGCACTAATATGCAGCACTGATCTGATAGGTGACACTGACTGATGGGCGGCACAGCACTGAAAGGCAGCACTGACTGGAAATTTGGCTGGCATAATGGAGACAACTAAAATTTAAAGGATTCAATTCTGCTAGCA
This sequence comes from Lithobates sylvaticus, assembly GCA_028564925.1. Lineage (NCBI taxonomy): Eukaryota > Metazoa > Chordata > Amphibia > Anura > Ranidae > Lithobates > Lithobates sylvaticus. The sequence goes on from CM053028.1 coordinate 445,490,545, forward strand.
AGACAGACAAGTGCCGTTCCATCAATTGGCGACCCATCATATTCCGTAACAGATTGACGTTCCGTCAGATGCCCATCTTGGTACACCCTGCCCTTGGCCGTAGTAAGCCTGCAGTCAGAAGGCGTCAGCGGACATCTTGTTACACCCAGTCCATAGCGTTCACTATGTCCACTGCCACCTTCTGACTGCAGCGGCTAAGTGCAGGGTTTACCAAGATGGGTGTTGAGGTGTTCTGATGAACGTTACTTCGGTTATGTGACGGGTCATCGATTTCTGACAGAACACTGGCCATTGGGAACAAAGCTGCTGCGCCCCTGCCACTGCTGCCAGCGTGTTGTTGACGCCCTCTCCGCCTACTGACTTCCAGGAGTGATGCCTCTTCTTTTCCAGGTATCGGATTAAGCATCGGAGCATTTGTACGAGTACAAGTACTTGTGCAAATGCTCGGTATCGGTGCAACCCTACTGCATAGTGTTTTGTTTGCGTTTTGCATGGGTTTTCTCCCACCCAGTTACCTACAAGCAGGTAACTGACATCTGACAACAGAATCCATAGAGTTTGTGTGCGTGCGTAAGTGTCGTAGGGGTTTAAAGTGGCCCAATTAAAGGATAACATCTCTTTTTTGTGGAATAAAAGTGTGTAAAAAAAAATAAAAAAAATTAGCATGTACAATTGATAGACAAGTGATATCGTACTTTAATGTTCTAAAAAAAATACCTATCAATTTCAATCTGCGGTAATTTTCTCTAAAATTCAATGCAATTTGGCAACCTAGAGGTTTTCTATATACACCATTGGTGTATGGAACACCCCCAGAAATATAATTTCCTGCTTGTGTGATTGGCTGGTTTTCTTAGTGCAGACGTCTAAGATAAAAGTCAAATTTTAGTGTGAGAGACTCCAAGGGTTAAATACTTCTATGGGGATGCACACACTTGGCTGTTCACGTTGGAACATGGACAGTGCAGCAAGCGATTATAATGATCCAGACCCCCCCCCATTCAGAATATGTCTGCAAAGGACATGGTGAAACAGGCTGGGTTCACACTTGTGCGATGTGGGAACCAGCGCGATTCCAGTTCCCCATCTCATCTGAATCGTCGGCGTTCACACTGCCCTCCTGCGAACCGCTGCGGGTGTCAATACAAAGTTAATTACACCCCCAGATCGGTTTGCAGATCGCAGTGCGAAATGTGTAATGGTACAGGAATTTAATCGCATGGGGTGTAAACACCCATGCTATCCGATTCCAGTCCGGCACCATTATGGTGCGAATGCGATGTGAATTCAGCCATACTAACGGTGTGGCTGAATTTTGCATCGCACAGGCATCGCGTGTGATCTGCGCAGCAATGGGTTGCGAATCGCATGCTATGTCTGGCATCGCACAAGTGAACCAAGCCTCAGAGCAGAAAAAAAGGAATCTGCAAGAAAGATTAACAATCCTTGCAACTCGCATAGATCGCCCAGGGGGGATTGTGTTTTTTGTTGAGAAAAAAGTTTATTAGAATTTTAAAATCTAAAGTTTGGCTTTCCAACAGGGATTCCATGTAATGTGACAAACAAAATGTAATTCTGATAAGCAGCAGTTTTTCACATGTGATCGTGCCTAGGCATGCTCTGGTCTCAGTTCTTCTAGACTTAGGCCTTATGTACACTGCTGCTGGTAAACGGATGTTGAGAGGCAGTTGGATGCTTTTTTCAGCTGCCCCTGATCTCCTCCAATGTTCTCTTATGTGTACATGTACACAGATTTGTTTTAATGTCGTTTTTAGGCAGTTAAGTTTATTTATTTTTTTATAGGCTTTTCTTTTGAAGGCAAAAAAATTAGTTCAGACGCCAAAGTTTCCATCGTTTTCAGACGCCAAACGCTTCTAAACGCGGTAACTCGCATTTAGCCGCGTTTCGTTTACAGGCGTTTTTAATTTTTGGTTATTTTGAAAAAAAATGATTAATCAAATTTCGTTTTTTTGCAAACTGGCCTTTTTTAAACGTGGGTTACTATCTGTCAAGTTAAATAGTTCAGGAGAGGTTGTAAAAACGTCCCGTGTACATTAAGCCTAAGCCTGGGTTCACACATGTGCGGTGCGAATTGAAGCTCAGTTTTCCCTGCGAAGAGAAAACTCAGTTGTTCAGCGTTTCATGTCAGTTTTTGCTCAGTATCGGCTCAGGATTGCATCGGTATTTTATCCTGTTCACACATCTGCGAATCAGATGCGTGCCCATAGAAGATTAATGGGCCTGAATTCGCACCTGAGCCGGACCGCACTGCCTAGAAAATGCACACGTTTTTTGTGCAATGCGGAGTGCGAATGCACCGCAGATATGTGAACCAGCCTCATTAATATAAATGTATTTTGAAATGTCCTGCGAATTGGATGCGGTGTAAGCCTCATCTAATTCGCATAGGTGTGAACGGGGGGCTAACAGGAACTTCTGATGAGTTAGTTTAGGTCTACTGAAAAGGTATTCTGCCACAAACCTGGGTATAAGCAGAGGTTACTCTCAGTATAAGTTGCATGTTAAAGCAGACAGTTGAAATTGTATGTAAGCCTTTGCCATTCCTTTTAAAAAAGTGAACATGCCGATCACATTATAGAATGGACAGGTAGGAGGGTCCAGGCCAAGCACAAGTTTTTACTAGAAAAGTTGAGATTTGTATATACCTTTTAGCTGCCTTTTGTCATGCTATATCTTTAGTAGATGAAGGGGTATGCTTAGCGTGTTGCCGTTTTGAGCAGATGCTGATGTAAAAGTGAAGTGCTTCCTAATCAGTTGGTGATTTGGATAAATCTGGTAAATGATTTTGCAGTTAAATGTTTGCTGAGAAACATGGTGGCTAGCAAGTTGTATTGCACAGGAATGATAATTGGCAGAGTGCTTCTTCAGGAGCTGCCCATAGAAACCTAAGTTATGACAAAGATCACTCCAAATGAAGTAACTTCCAACAAGGTGTATTCAGTGAATTAAACGTTGGAAAAAACACTAATTGCAAAGGTGCCTTTTTAGAATCTGTAATGCAGTAAAATTGTTTTTCTTCAACCTCCTCCTTTGCTTGTTCATAAGAGTGTGCTTAGTATGCTAATGATCTGTCTCTTTTCATAATGGCTGCCCCCCTGCTGCATGTCAGTACTTACTAGAGTAGAGCTTTGGAGAAGGGGCCACATCACTCTGAAAAGGTTGGTTAGACTGTTAAATGGGTGGCTTGGCATACTAATTGCCCAAAGTGTGGAAGGTTTTTCTTCTTTCTTCAACAGGCTTTGAATATCTTTTACTTGCAGGGTGGTAGGCAAGGAGAGGACCTGGCAGATATAGCCTCAATAAGCTTTTCTAAAGGGCATCGAAAATATTAGCTCCTGCATTTTGTATAGGTGAACATGGTTAGTAGGTAGCTGCTGACTGTACATTGGACCAGTACACTTTCAAAACAAAAATGTGAAAAAACAGACTTTTTAGGTACCTAGTCCACGAACCATGTCAATAGAATTATTATTTTCATCATATTTAACCACTTAAGCCCCGGAAGGATTTTATTATTATTATTATTATACAGAATTTATATATCGCCAACAGTTTGCGCAGCGCTTTACAACATGAGGGCAGACAGTACACTTACAATACAAATCAATACAGGCGGGATCAGCGGGCCCTGCTTGTTAGAGCTTACAATCTAGAAGGGAGGGTGAAGTGGAAACAAAAGGTATTAACTGTGGGGGGTGAGCTGATAAATTAAGTTCGGTTTTGGATAGATTGAGTTTGAGGAAGTGGTGTAACATCCAGACTGATCTGATAGTAAATTTGTGATACATGAGGAGACGGAGGGAGTGAGCTGAGGGGTAGAGAAATAGATTTCCCCCCTTAAGGGCCAAGTCGTGCGATGCTGTACCCAAACAAAATTGACATCCCTTTTTCCCCACAAATAAAGCTTTCTTTTGGTGGTATTTGATCACCTCCTGCGTCTTTTTTATTTTTTGCGCTATAAGAGAAAAAAAAATATTTAAAAAAAGCAATATTTTTTTACTATAATAAATATCCCCCCCAAAAAATGTCTTCCTCAGTGTAGGCCGATATGTATTCTACATATTTATGGTAAAAAAAAATTGCAATAAGCGTGTATTGAGTAGTTTGCGCAAAAGTTATAGCGTCTACAAAATAAAGGATATATTTATAGGATTTTTTTTATTTTATTTTTTTTGGGCGGCGGACAGATTAGACACTTTATTTTTTTTTTATTTTTTTTTTGGGACCAGTGACATTTATACAGCTATCAGAGCTAAAAATAGCCACTGATTACTGTATAAATGTCATTGGCAGGGAATGTGTTAACACTAGGGGGTGATCAAGGGGTTAAATGTGTGTCCTAGGGAGTGATTCTAACTGTGGGGGGATGGGACTGCCTGGAGGAGGAGACCGGTCGCTGTTCATACTTGGCATGAACAGCAGATCTGTCTCCTCCTCTCCTGACAGAACGTAGATCTGTCTATTTACACTGACAGATCTCAGTTCTTTCTCTCCCAGGAGTGATCGCAGGTGCCCGGCGGACATTGCTACAGTATAATTGCAGCAGCTGGTCCACAAGTGGTTAAAATGACCATGCTATCCACAATTTAGCCTAGAGCTACATAACTAGCTTAGTCTCTAAATACCAACCTACTCGTTCTCTTCGTTCCTCTCAAGACCTTCTGCTCTCTAGCTCCCTCATCACCTCCTCCCATGCTCGCCTCCAGGACTTTTCCAGAGCATCTCCAATCCTATGGAATGCCTTACCCCAATCTGTCCGCCTATCTCCTACTTTATTAGCTTTTAGACGATCCCTGAAAACCCTTCTCTTCCGAGAAGCCTTCCCTACCTACACCTAACAACTGTATTTTCATTTTCTCCATCAGCTCATCCCCCCACAGTATTACCTTTTTTTTTTTTTTCAACTTGACCCTCCCTTCTAGATTGTAAGCTCTAATGAGCAGGGCCTTCTGATCCCTCCAGTATTGATTTGTATTGGAAGTGTACTGTCTGCCCTCATGTTGTAAAGCGCTGCGCAAACTGTTGGCGCTATATAAATCCTGTAGAATAATAATAATGCTGGGGGGTCTGTATAAAACCATAAGAATGTATTAAACTTTTACAACCCATACATCTAGATCTGTCAAAAATGGAAAGGACATAAGCCCATATATAATATAGTGTGTATATATAATGGTGTCCTTTCCAATAATGCCAATGCATTTCACGGCCAAAGGGCAGCTTCCTCAGGATAAGACGATAGAGATTATATATAATACACACACACATACATACACACATACACATGCACATACACACATACACATGCACATACACACCTCAATGGGGGAAAATATTATGCTGGATGTCTATACTAGGAATGAAAAAATGCCACATAGTTTGCTGGAAATTAAAATTCTCAACCTACAGAGGGCTGAATTCAAAGACACCCCGAAAATCAAAGTTAAAATGTTATGCAGAAGGATAGTCCCTTTTGCTGAAATTTTCATTGCAGCAACTTAAAATGGTACTCCGTAGTTTGTATGCATGTGTGTGCTAGTATGCATGCCTGACAATGTTGGGGCCTGCTCCTAATGAGACCGGACCAGGGCATCACTGAGGTGCAACCTGGTGTTGAATGAACTGAAACCTAACGTCCGAGTGGTGTTCTATTGGATTTAGGTCAGACGAGTGTGGAGGCCATTCAATGGTATCAATTCCTTCATCCTCCAGGAAATAGTTGCATACTCTCGCCACATGAGGCCAGCATTGTCATGTACCAGGAGGAAACCAAGACCCCCCCCCCCCCCCCCCCACTGCACCAGCGTAGGGTCTGACAATGGGTCCAAGGATTTCATCCTGGTACATAATGGCAGTCAGGATGCCATTGTCTAGCTTGTAGAGGTCTGTACGTCCCTCAATGGATATGACTCCCCAGACCATCACTGACCCACCACCAAATCGATGTTACAGGCAGCATAACATTCCAATCGAGCTCCACGGTGCCCAGGCAGTGAGCACAGGGCCCACTAGAGAATGTTGGACCCTCGGGCCACCCTAATGAAGTCTGTTTCTGATTGGTTAGAGAAATTCACACCAGTGGCCTGCTGGAGGTCGTTTTGTAGAGCTCTGGCAGTGCTCATCCTGTTCCTCCTTGCACAAATGAGCAGATAACCGGTCCTGCTGATGGGATAAGGACCTTCTACATCCCTTTCCAGCTCACCTAGAGTAACTGCCTGTCTCCTAGAATCTCCTCCTCCATGTTCTTGAGACTGTGCTTGGAGACACTGAAAACCTTCTGGCAATGGCACGTATTGATGTGCCATCCTGGAGGAGTTGGACTGCCTGTGCAACCTCTATAGAGTCCCGGTATCGCCTCATGCTACCAGTAGTGACACGGCCCCTTAATTTTATTTTAGCAGTGTTAAAAAAATTAAAAATAAATAAACTATCTCATCCAAAACTATTCTCGCATGGCAAGTAGGTATAAATGTCTCACAGGCAGACACAGGGGCTGCAGGCACCTCACCAGGGCAACCACAAATGACGATACACTCTGAACATTAAATACCCATGAAAGTCCAAGGGGCTCTAGGTTCGTTTGTATATCCAACGGTATGGTCATCCATACAGGGTACATATAGAGATAATATCTGAGAGAATTAATATGCCATGAGACCATTCCTAGTACTGAAAAATAATACCAAATATAAACTTATATGGCAAAGTTAATACAGTGGGGCAAAAAAGTGTTTAGTCATCCACCAATTGTGCAAGTTCTTCCACTTAAAAAGATGAGAGGCCTGTAATTGTCATCATAGTATACCTCAACTATGAGAGACAAAATGTGGAAACAAATCCAGACAATAGCATTGTCTGTCTGATTTTTGAAAGAATCTATTTGCAAATTATGGTGGAAAATAAGTAATTGGTCACCTACAAACAAGCAATATTTCTGGCTCTCACAGACCTGTATCTTCTTTAAGAGGCTTCTCTGTCCTCCACTCATTACCTGTATTAATGGCACCTGTTTGAACTTGTTATCAGTATAAAAGACACCTCTCCACAACCTCAAACAGTCACACTCCAAACTCCACTATGGTGAAGACCAAAGAGCTGTCGAAGGACACCAGAAACAAAATTGTAGACCTGCACCAGGCTGGAAAGACTGAATCTGCAATAGGCAAGCAGCTTGGTCAACTTTGGGAGCAATAATTAGAAAATGGAAGACATACAAGACCACTTATAATCTCCCTCGATCTGGGGCTCTACGCAAGATCTCACCTTGTGGGGTCAAAATGATCACAAGAACAGTGAGCAAAAATCCCAGAACCACACGGGGGGACCTAGTGAATGACCTGCAGAGAGCTGGGACCAACGCAACAAAGGCTACCATCAGTAACACACTACGCCGCCAGGGACTCGGATCCTGCAGTGCCAGACGTGTCCCCCTGCTTAAGCCAGTACATGTCCGGGCCCGTCTGAGGTTTGCTAGAGAGCATTTGGATGATCCAGAAGAGGATTGGGAGAATGTTATATGGTCAGAAACCAAAGTAGAACTGTTTGTTAGAAACACAACTCATCCTGTTTGGAGGAGAGAGAATGCTGAGTTGCAACCAAAGAACACCATACCTACTGTGAAGCATGGGGTGGCAACATGCTTTGGGGCTGTTTCTCTGCAAAGGGAACAGGACGACTGATCAGTGTACATGAAAGAATGAATGGGGCCATGTATCGTGAGATTTTGAGTGCAAACCTCCTCCCATCAGCAAAGGCACTGAAGATGAAATGTGGCTGGGTCTTTCAGCATGACAATGATCCCAAACACACCGCCCGGACAACGGAGTGGCTTCGTAAGAAGCATTTCAAGGTCCTGGAGTGGCCTAGCCAATCTCCAGATTTCAACCCCATAGAAAACCTTTGGAGGGAGTTGAAAGTCCGTGTTGCCCAGCGACAGCCCCAAAACACCACTGCTCTAGAGGAGATCTGCATGGAGGAATGGGCCAACATAAAAGCAACAGTGTGTGACAACCTTGTGAAGACTTACAGAAAACGTTTGACCTCTGTCATTGCCAACAAAGCATATATAACAAAGTATTGAGATGAACTTTTGATATTGACAAAATTATATTTATTTTCCACCATAATTTGCAAATGAATTCTTTCAAAAATCTGACCATGTGATTGTCTGGAGTTGTTTCCACATTTTGTCTCTCAAAGTTGAGGTATACCTATGATAATTACAGGCCTCATCTTTTTAAGTGGGAGAACTTGCACAATTGGTGGCTGACTAAATACTTTTTTGCCCCACTGTATTAACCTATAGAGGGACTGTTGTGGGGCTAGGTAAACAAACTTTTCAAAGAGTAATCGCTCTTTGCTAGGCCCTTCTAGCACTCACTGGAGGTCCAGCCTGGAGAGGGGGCAGGAGAGGCTGACTCAGGCTCACAGCAGCATATAGATCTCCCATGTGCCACTATTTCATGCGCATCAGAAATTCTTGGAAGATTTTATGATGGGGAACCAGCGCCTTGAGTTTGTGGCCCTGCTCTTTGGGCTGGCCACAGCTCCTTGGGTATTGACAAAAATATTGGCCCCAGTGATGGGCTTGTTGAAGGTTCAAGGAGTGTGCGACCTGTTTGAAAAACGGTCGGCACATTGGTTAAGGCAAAAAGTGGGTTCTCAATCTGAAGAAATCAGTGGTGCAGCGAGCACAGATATTGGAGTATCTGGGCCTAAGCCTATATACCAGTGATGGCGAACCTTGGCACCCCAGATGTTTTGGAACAGTTCCCATGATGCTCATGCAGTGTAGCTGAGCATCATGGGAAATGTAGTGCCAAAACATCTGGGGTGCCAAGGTTTGCCCTCACTGCTATATACTGTTCGAGCAAAGGTGTTTTTACCTCCCAGGAAAGTGTCTTTTCCTGAAAAATGGGGTATCAATACAAATAAGTCACAGGGTGTCTTTCATTTGTATTTTCATTAGTTTGCTGGGGAAGATGGTTGCCATGTTTGAGGCAATTTCATATGCGTAGTCCCGTTCCAGAGAAATATCCTGTTGGATCAGAACAGGAGGATTCAGTTGTTGGACTGCCAAATGTCCCTAGGCCCCAGTATGTTTTGGGCCTTAAACTGGTGGGTGGACCTTCTTTTGGAATTTGGAAAGAGGTTCTATCTATCAGGAACTACCGACACCACCAGTCTGGCATGGGTGGGGAGCCATTCTAGGGTCCCTTTCAGTGCAGGGGACGTGGTCTCCTCAGGAAAAGGGTTTACCCATCAACATTTTGTAGCTTCCGGCGATACGTCTTGCGCTGGTTTACTGGACAAGTCTGCTGCCAGTTAAGGGAATGTCGGAATTGGGGCTCCTTTCCTGTAAGGAGCCATTTTCAGGCAAATTCATTATTCATCCTTCTTGAGGGTCCTAAGAAAGGTCAGGCAGCTTCTAAGTTGACCATTTCATGATGGATCCGTCAGCTTATTGACCAAGCCTTTCACTCGAAAGGATAAGGCTCTGCCTTTTTAAGTAAAGGCTCACTCTACTAGGATGTTGGGTGCTCTTGGACCATCTGTCATCAGACATCAGTGGCTCAGATGCTGCTTTTGGCTGCAGTGTTTTGTAGGCTGTGGCATAGTTTCCTTGCGCGATGGTGTCTCCCTCCCCTCATGGGCAATGGGACATCCTAGGTAGTCATGATTTTAGTCTGTTCTGTGTCCCATAATGTACGAATGAAATTTCTTTGAATTTTATTTATTTTTTACTTACCGGTAAAATCCATTCCTAGGAGTACATCATGGGACAAAGAGGTCCCTCCCCTATTTTTTGGAGGCTTCATTGCTTGTTACAAAACTAAGGAGCTTCCTGAGTAGGAGGGGTTATATAGGGCGTCTTTGTTCCTGCCAGTGTACATTCACCTACAGGTGAGGCATAATTCAGGTAGTCATGATGATTATTACCTGAGTCTCGTCGTGTCCCGTGATGTACTTCAAGAAATGGATTTTACAGGTAAATAATTTTTTGAAAAACCACAATTGCAAAAATAATTGGTATGCTGTGTTACACACACAGAAAAAAAAAGAATGCAATGATTTTCAAATCTCATAAGCCCATATTTTATTCACAAAGGAAAACCTATCAAATGTTTAAACTGAGAGAATGTACAATTTTATATTTTTTATATTATTGGTTAATTTTGGAATTGGTTATAGCGACATCAAAACAAGGCAACAAAAAGCTGGGAAAGTGGTACTAACCAGGAAGAGCTGGAAAAACATTTTGCAACTAATTAGATTATATGGCAACAGGACAGCATTATTGGGTATAAAAAGAGCATGTTGGAGAGTCGGTGTCCCAGAAGTCCAGATTGGCAGAGGTTCACCAATCTGTGAAAAGCGGCTTCTAAATTTTATCGAACAATTTTCAGAATAATGTTTCTCAACGTAAAACTGCAATGACTTTAAATATCATTATCTACAGTACATAGTATCAAAAGTATCTGAGAATCTGGAAAAATCTCTGCGCAAGGGGCAAGGCCAAAACACAATATTTCGTGCCCGTGATTTTCGGGCCTAGAAATGGCGCTGCATTAATAACAGACATAATTCTGTGATGGACCTCAATGCAGGGGCTCAGGAATACTTCAGAAAATCACTTTGTGAACAGTTCGCTGTGCTATCCAAAAATGTAAGTTAAAGCTCTATCCTGCAAAGAAGCCACATTTGAACATGGTACAGAAACGCCACCATCTTCTCTGGGCCAAAGCTCCTTTTAAATGGTCTGTTGCAAAATGGAAAATTTGACATTCTTTTTGGCAACCACAGGCACCGCGTCCTCCAGAATAAAGAGGAGAGGGACCTTCCAGCTTGCTATTAGAGGTCACTACTTAATTCCTGGATCTCTGATGGTATAAGGGTGCATTGAAATGGGCAGCTTGCACATCTTGAAAGGCTCTATCGCTTCTGAAAGATACTGTATATATCCAGGTTTTAGAGCCGCATGGGCTACCATTCATTCAACATCTTTTTTCAAGAAAGGCCTTGCATATTTCATTAGGACAATGCTAAACTACATACTGCATCTATGATAACAGCATGGCTTTGTCGTAGAAGAGCCCAGGTGCTTAATTGGCCTGCCTGCTATCCAGACCTTTTTACCAATTGAAAATATTTGGCGCATCTTGAAACTAAAAATGTGACCCAGCACTGTTGAGCAGTTAGAATCCTAAATCAGTCAAGGGTACAGTAACATTCCTCTCCCAAAACTCCAGCAACTGGTCTCCTCAGTTCCCAGAAGTTTACAGAGGGTGTTTAAAAGAAGTTTATCTTACACTGCAGTAAACACCACCCTTTCCCAACTGTTTTGAAACATGTTGCTGCCATCCATTTCAAAATGACCTTATATTTTTTTTTCTACAAATGTGACATTTCCTAAGTTTAAAAATTGAATATGTCTTCTATTTTCCTATTGTGAATAAAATATGGATTTATGGGTTTTGCAAATCATTGCATTTTTATCTTTTTATTTTTTTTATGTATATTTTACACAGCGTTACAACTTTTTTGGAATTGGAGTTGTAATTTCCGTAAAATCTTTTTCTTGAATCCAATGAGACCCAGGTCCTGCGCCTTTGTGTTATTGGCTCTGTGTACCACTTGCTTACAAAACCAAGGCATGCAGGGCGAAGGCAGAGCTACACAAGGGCTAGGTTACAACTTTTTTTTTCTTCTTTCTTACCTAGGTGGATGCTGCATTGGTCTGCTTGGTTCTCGCAGCTCTGCGAGCAGAGATATGTTGTCTGTCAGCAGCTCTCTGCTTTGCACCCCGCACTCACTGGAGCCCTGGGCTATGGAGGGGCAGGAGCAGCCGGCTCTGACTCTCAGCGGCTTGCTGAGAGGCTGAGCCAGGTGTCCGTCCAGGCATGTGGGCGGATACTGACTCCACTGTTGCGATCTTGCTCAAGCCTGGACCAGCTCTATGATGTCAGCTGACAGCAGGCTTCAGCCCGCTTTCTGCTGAAAACTGGTCACAGGAATGCAGAGCGAATTGCACTCCTGTGATCCACAGGAGAAGTACAGCCAAATGAGCTTTTGAAATGAACTGATGAAAGCAAAATATCCTTTGTACCTCCAGAGTGTTTGATTCCTATTACTAGTAATAAAAACAAAAACAAAACGTGCACCTAACTTTGACACCAACACTCAACATGCATCTTTTTTTGTTATGGCAGCTGCAGAATAATCTTTGCCTGTTTAGTCCAATAATTCTTATTCAGCCTGATCACTGTGGGTGTTTTTTTTTGGTAAACAAAATGCATAGTTGTCGTCAATTTGAAGTAGTCATTTTCACATCTCCTTTCAGGTGAGGCAAAAAATCTGCTACCATACCCAGGACCCAACAAGATGAGAGACTGCTTTTCTACTGTGAATCTGGACCAGGAGGAAATCTTTAGGACCAATGTTGTTGAAAAGTCACTTAAGTAAGAAGTATTTTGTCTTCCTAGCCTTGTAGCTTTGTCGCTATCAGGAGTATCTTCCAAACCATTTGCAATTTGTACTCTAAAGGGTGGGAGGTGTTATTACCCAACATGCAATCCAACTTACAGCAGGGAAATGGTATTTGAATGCCTCCCACCTAAGCTGCAGGTCCTCAGTGCTGGTTCCATACAGGTGATTATGCAGCGTATATGCACACTGTTTCTTTTCATTCAACCAGTGGGTTGAATGAAAAGAAGAACATGACAGATCCCCACATCCACACAAAGTGGATGCAGAGATCTCCCCTGCTGTGATATTGTATTATGCCAGAGACATGCTCCCTCCCACCCAACTACTGAACCTTTTGAGTACAAAACATTTGTGTGCATTAACGTAAGGTGAGGATTCTTTTTTTATGCCCATGGTATGCTGGAGATTCTGGCTTCTTAATGGCAAATTTTTCATGTCTTGCTATAGATTTAGTGCTTAACAATTTCTCTGTAGTCAGTAATGTTTTCTGCATACATTTTGCTTAACCTTAACAAACAGCCTATGTACACAGGAAACTGTGGGCTTTGAATAAAGAAAAAAAATCACACTGGGGTTCCTTTTTAACAATGAGTCAAGCATGTCAGTCTAGCTTCCGTTTCATCTTTGTGAACTTGAGTGGCCTGCCATTGATGTCTAAACACCACTGTTTTCAAGGTATCTCACATTAGGACATTATATTGACTTTTTTTTAGGAGATGTGGCTTTAGAATACTTATCAGAAGTTGGCATTTGAATAAACAAAGCTCCTCTTGCATAGGAAACCACAGCAGTTTGACTCTTGTTTTTGCATCATTTCCCCTGTTCACTTCTTCAGTAATGACTATTGCACAAGAGGCATTTCCGGGTAATGTTCTGCTGATGTGGCGTCTCTGGTTGACATGATTCTTTCAGTGATGCTTTGCATCTTTGTTTCATTCATCTGTCTTCGCTTCCTGGAATTTAAGGGCTACAAAACATACCTACAGACCCAAGATGAAATACTTTCAGTCCATACTGATATGAGTCAGTTATCATAAGTCCATACGCACACCCTGACACCTGGAGGCATCTCACAATTGACATTTCCACAAATAAGGATAAAGTTGGCCATTTTTGATTTTTCCCCAGCCAATAACTGTAGATTTTAAGGGAAAAATCTAATATTGGTCGAATATTGGCACATGCTGTTTAAAGAAGTAGAATTCTGAGCCTTGTAAATACTGGTCCATATATTTATTTAAAAATCACCTAGTTTTAGAGCTTTTTCTCTTCTCCTCCTTCTTTTTTTTTTTTTTTTTTTTTTTTTTAAACATTTATTTCTTCTTTTTCATGGTACAGACATGGATGCAAGCAGAATAGAGTAGTCCCAAATACTGGCCAAACCCAGGATAATAACACGGATATCCAGTGAAAAAATAAACCATTATAGGAGAGAATACCTTTTTTACGTCTTGCATTACTGCCGGTCAGCACCTCCCCTGCCAGAAGCCCAATTTGTGGCCTATTGAGCTGAGACATCGCTCAGTTTCCTGTTCAGTGTCTGCTCCTGTCATACAAAAACATAACGGATTTTAAGACCAATATCTTTTTGTGTCCTGCACTTTGTGAATGACATACAGCTCTTTGCTGCTGACAGTCTTCTGTCTTTCTTTGCCATGCAGTGAGTAGAATGTTTGTTTGTTTTTTAAATGGAGCAAAACGTTAAAATGTTCTTTATAGTGACAAATGAACTGGCTGATCCACTTGCAATTATGAAGTTGCAGTCAATGGGAAGCAGATAAATAATTAAGTCCATTTTAATACAATCTTCCATTTGTTTTGGGCCCTCCGTGTGTTTTTATTAAAAAAATAAAATAAAATTTTTTTTTTTTTTTTTTATAATATATTGGTGAAATGGACACAAAATAGATTAAGGGCAAAATAAAATCTGAATGAAAAACTAAGGCCTTACATTTTGGTGAAGCTGCTTTTATTTTACTTTTCTTTTGTGAATATGTGCACATTCTCAAAGGCAAGTTCTTCCTTTTTTTTTTTTATCCTTGTTTAAAGGACTGCACCATAATGGAGACTAACACCTATCGACTAAAGGTCTGAACAGACATTCTCGCAGGGTCCTCAAAACTGGAAGCAAGAACCCCCCCCCCCCCTTTTTTTTTTTTTTTTTTTCTTCTTTTTTTTTCCAGCTTTCATTCATTTCACTGATGTTCTCTGCCTGTTCAATTTAATTTTGCATGTTACACCCTAAATATGGGTGTAACCTGTTGCTAAAATTACAACAGTGGCTTCTTGCAACCTTAATACTACCTCAATGTTATTAATAGTTTAAAATCTAATAAATGTTATGCATGTAGATATTGAGCCAACAGCAAAACTTCCACCACAGGCTCCTTATAGCATTCTATGTTTTATAATATTTGAACAAAAACCAAAGAAAAAGTCCTAGTGTATGAAACTGAAACTGAACTGTCATGGGTATCAGGCAGTCTCAGTGTTTTGTGATTTACTTCAGGAGAATATAAAGCCGACCATAGATGTCCCCCCCCCCCCCCCCCCCCCCCCCCCCCATTAACAGTCAGTCCCTCGATCATAGTCCCTGCTGAACCGGCTGAGATTCGACCAGTCTGTGTCTGGTTTAAAACAGTAAATATTATTTGGGAAACATTCGGCCTGTATGTGTTTACAACCCATCTCTATTGCCCAGATGGGGGATACAGGAGAAAATCTAAGGAGCGTGCCCCACATTGTAAATCTGAATATGGTTTTTCTACCACTTAACTTACTATTAGGGGACTAAACCCAGTCGTGTCGGGTTAAGTAGATACAAAAAGCTTCCAACCCAGGTTATCCGGTTTAATGCCAATGCCTCCATTTGCCCCTTTAGTTCAGATGAAATATGCTCCACATGGGAATTGCATCATAATCCGTTATGGTCATTCAAAGTGCTTCAGTCTCAGTAATAAGGTCTCTAGATAATGCATCCAGTTCCCACCCCATCAGTAGGCACCGCAGGGACTCTAGCTCTGTATCTTAAGGGTTTAGGTGTAAATATTTTTTTTTTTTTTTTTTTTTTTTTAATTCAAATCCGTAAAGCTTGGGTTTGGTGGGGAAAAAAAAGCACAAGAGACATTGCTTACTATATATCTGACGTGTCCTTTGTGCTGCTGGCTGTATTAGTTGACATTTTTCCCCTCCGATCTCCCTCCCTGCTCCTGCTGCTGCAATCCTCTGTTGTGGTTAGGCTTTAAAAAAGGCGGGGACTTGTCATATGCCCTCCCATTCCGCCCACCTCCTACATTCAGAGAAGGTGTACAAAAGCTTCTTTGAATGAAATGTGATTAATGAATGGAGGAAGGCTTAAAAGGATAGTATGGTCCATTCATAAATCACATTTCATTCATACAAACTATATAGTACAGCTTTTCTAAAAGAGAGAATTGGGTACAGTTGGCACTCTTGATGTGTTCGTATAACAGGTTCCTTGGCTCTATTGACCCCAGCCAACACAGCAAGATTATGGAGGTGGGTGTAGGGGAAGGTCGGAGGATGAAGATGGCAGGGAATCCAGGATCCAGTAGCGTATTGGACACATGGAATTGATGGTAAGTAATGTCCCTTGTGCTGATTTTTTATTTTTTTTTTTTTTTTTATTTTTTTTTTAGAACTA
This sequence comes from Lithobates sylvaticus, assembly GCA_028564925.1. Taxonomy (NCBI): domain Eukaryota; kingdom Metazoa; phylum Chordata; class Amphibia; order Anura; family Ranidae; genus Lithobates; species Lithobates sylvaticus. Next base: position 445,506,716 of record CM053028.1, read on the forward strand.
AACTTGGGATTTAACTATCTTGCATTATAAGCCCTCTCGTTAAAAGTAAAGTAAGTTGATGTATTTATGATATAATAATGAGCTAGTGAAAGGAATAAATATGCCAGAAGCCTGTAATAAAATAAAAGTAGGCTGCTTTTGGCATCTTCTAAAAAATACTACTTCCTTGGCGGTTATGTTGATCTTGTGGCTTCATTAATTTAAGGCACAAATATGCAGATTGGAATTTGTGACATTGCTCTTATTTCACTGACCACATGCTTGCTCTGGACCAGTGACTAAAAATAACTGCAGAAGCAGTCATGCAAATGGCATATTTCAAAGGAGATCAATAATTACAGAACCCAATAGTTCTCTCAGTGCAAGTTGTTTTAAAAAAAAAACTATTGTTTTGTCTTTTTTTTCTTCTAGAGATAATTGCTTACAATTTTTAAATACTGGTTCAAACGATGGTAACTGGTACATGTTTAGTATTAGATGCACATTTTTTTTATACATTGTGTAATTTGTTTTCACGTTTTATTTCTTTTAATTTCTCTTCTTCTCTCTCTCTGCAGCCCATTTTATGGTGAAGATTTCTACTTTGAAATTCCAAGAGCATTCCAAAATTTATCCTTTTATATCTATGATAAAAATCTATTACAGAGAGATCTAAGAATAGGTGAGCAGTCACTGGCAAATGTCTTCTCAAATGTATTTGCTGCTCAGAGAGCACAGTTGGAGCCCCTTCACACTGAAGTGCTTTACAGGCGATACATCGCTAAAAATAGCGCCTGTAAAGAGCCGCTCCTGTCTCCAGTGTGAAAGCCCTAGTGCTTTCACACTGGAGTGGTGCGCTGGCAGGACGCTAAAAAAAGTCCTGCTAGCAGCATCTTTGGAGCGGGGAAGGAGCTGCAATGCGAAATCAATGGGGAAGCGCGGCTATACCGCCGGCATAGCACTGCTGCAGCAGCGCTTTGCGGTGGTTTTAACCCTTTCTCGGCCGCTAGCTGTGGCAGAAGTGCCCTGCTAGCGGCCGAAACCGCTGCAAAACTTGACGGTAAAGCTCCCCTAAAAATAGCAGCGTTTTACCGCTGACTCACCCACTGCCGCAGTGTGAAAGGGGCCTTAAGGATATGTATGCTCCAAACTGGTGGCAAGTTTGTGCTCATTACTTGGGCTCTGTTCACATCTCTGCGTTCCAAATCATGGGCGGAATTGCCACTATTCGCAATAGCCTGATTAGGCAAATCGTGGGATGCCCATGCCTTGCCTGTCAATTTTAATGGTACCCAAAACGCAGCATCATTTTCCCACGATTCATCATGCGACAATCCTAGTAAAATCGCGTGATGCCTGTTGCCCAAAAGAAGTACATGAGCATCTTTTGGGCGACAGGCAACCTGTGATTCTATTTGCGTGATTTTTACCACGATTGTCGCCCCCCCCCCCCCCCCCCCCTTCCCATATGCCAAGATGTGAACAGAGCCTTAGGGGAACAGACCTCAGCCAGCACTGCAAGTGGGATTCCTCTGTATGTGTTCAGCATGGCTGTTCTAATAAGGGTGCATAGTGGAAACCATTAGAAACAGTTCCTGTTCTCTTCTTTTACCTGCTTTTTGTTGACGGGTACTCTGCACACATGGTTTAGTAGAATCTTTCACCTGTGACCCCTTTTTAGACATTTGAAAACAGGCTTCATATGCACACATCTGCTATGGGCACAAAAAGAAAAGTAGGCATGCTTGCTTAAAATTGGTGGTAGGTGGGCATCATGGTGTTTGCATTAGCAAATTGCTTACACCTGTCCTGAAGTGTTCCATACACTTGGCATTTTTCTTTAATTATATAATGTCTTGGGGACCAGTCCCTGGTAACCTGGTGCAGTGCATTTGTAGATGGGAATTTAATTGTAAGCGTTCTCACCTTTCCTGTTTATTTTGTCCATAAAATGTATAACTCTTAACCTATCTCGCCTCTCAAAATTGAAAATGGAGGTAACTTCAGATAATGTTGTTGTTTTTTTTTTTTTTTTTTTAGTCACTTAATGATATCAGTTACCTCTCGCATAGATCACTGTGCTTCCCTAGACTGTGCCTTCAGCTGCTTTTCTCTCCACAAGGATAGAGCTGTCTTTGTTGATGTCGGCATCTACTCTCTGGACTGAGATGCTGGCTCACAGATGACACAATATTGGAAATCTTGGTGCCTGTGTAGTTTATGGCTGCTCTTGGTGTTTACAAATGTCTGACACCTCTTGCCCTTTATAATAGTGATGCCTGAGTGACCAGTGAGAGGCGAGTTAGGAAATGTTTGAGTAACTACCTAAACCTAGGCAAAAGTCACCTCGGTGGAGCCCAAGGTCTAATTTAATGATAAAAATGTCCTACTATATTTTGGTAATTGTGACCTATCGGGTATACATTCCTGCAGACTTGTAAAGTTGCTGAAAGTTCCACTGTAATCTACTAAAAGTTAAACCCTAACCTAATCTCAAAAAGTTAACTTAATCTTTACACTCACCCCATCTTTTGCCTAACCTTAACCATAAACGTATTCCTATGGCTAATCATCCTGTTCCTATCTAGGGCCGTCTTTAATATTGATTGGACCCTGGGCAAAACTTTTCTTGACCCCCCTTGCAGTTTTGCTGTCCACCTGCTCTGAGACATACAATAAATAGCAGCTAGACTCAAAATCAGTTTACTGAATCAGATCAGGCAGCTATTGCGATTGGTTGCCAGAGGTTACAGTGTATCATTACCGCTCACTGACTGGTTGCTAGAGGTTACAGAACACATTACGGCTCACTGATTAGTTGCTAGAAGTTACAGCACATGGTTTCCTCTTGTTGATTGGTTGCTAGAGATTACTGTGGATATGACCTCGGGGGCATGATATACATATGAATGCCGCCAGACACCGCTATTTACATATGAATGCCGGTAATTTACATGTAAACACAGGGTCTGCAGGTGAGTCATCTGTACATAACAATAGGGCAGAGCTGGGCAGCATTAGTAGCAGCACTTCACACTGAGATATTGGGACACGGCCCGGGACTAAAACATTGAGGGACGAGGGTATTTAAACCAGGACAGTTGGCGAGTATGAGGCAGCTGCTTTGGGCCCCACAACAATGACAGGACCCAGGGCAGCTGCCCCTTTTGCCCTGCCTTAAAGACGGCCCTGTTCCTATCCCTTGGCGTTACTAAACCCACAACAGTAAAATCAGTGATAGATAGATATATATAGATAAGTATGCTTGTTATACTCACTGTGGAACCTAAGGGGTTAATCAAATGACATTGTCCAGACAGAGGGTCAGGGGTCCTGCAACTTCATAGGACAGTCAGAGGCGAATGAATACTCCTCACACAAGCTTTAACCAGACACTGATAGAAGTCCCAAGACATAACATAGATGGATATATCTGATGCGATAAGGTATTTAGCAGTTTAGTAACACTTTAACTGTAAGCTTATATGGCTTACTTTGTCTTTTGAAAGGAATGGAGCCCAATGTTAACAATCCTATGCCAGGAAAATACCTATGCCCAAACGGCAGCACTTAAAACTCATGATTCCAACTTTCTGGAATGCTTTACAAGTCTTAAAACTGAAACTTTATGCATGTTTATGAAACCTGTCTCAATTGCAAAATAAAAAAAAACATGGATACAGACTGCACTGTAGTCATTATGCCTGCTTTTCGCATGTCTGTCTTAATGAGGAAGAAGAAGGGATTTGCGGGTTTAAGCTTTATCCTCTGTGACAGACCTGTGTGGTGGCTTTGTGGTGCAGACTTTCAAGTCCTTTTCCCGTCAGCTGACTAGGCAGCAGCTGCAAGGAAATAAAATATTCTGTCCCTGTGACAGATTGAAATTCATATTGATTTTCACACCATGTAGGGCAATTTTGGGTAGAAGCTCTAACAGTAATTCCAAATTGTGTGATCACACAACAGCTTTTGTGAACAAAAAAACTTTTCATTATGTTATTGCACTGGGATACGTGTCTGATCATTACCTTGTCAATACCACCTGAATATTTATCTCATAAGTGTGCTTGTCCGAGTGCATAACAGATACGCCAGCCTGATCTCAAGGGAATAATATTAATTGTTCAGGAAAACCCATTTGGGCCAGTGGACTTAATCATTGACATTGATTAGCTGGGTACGTCTGTTATTCTTCAGATGCCCACATACATCACTATTGTCTTCTAAACGTAACAAAATTGCTAGAAGTAAGCATTGACTGGCTAGCACCTTGTAAACTAGTATGCAGTAAGTGGCCAAAGTATGTGAACGCCCCTTCAAATTACTGAATGTATGCTTTCAGTGTAGGGTACTGTTAATGCCACAACTTATAAAGGCACTTCTGAAGTATGGGTATGGTAGGCTAATTTCACACTGGGGCGTGAGGGACAAAATCGTTGGCTGTGACTGTTGTGACATTCCATGAATAAATGTGGAAGAGTATCATTGGAGTGCTGGTGATTTTTTCTGCTCTTGTTTTTTTGATTGATTTTTGCACAGTAACATTCCTTGCAGCTACACCTGTTTAACAATGGTGTTTCAGCCTAGTATGATGGCTCAGTAAACTGGTTTGTCATGTTTTCTCTAGTTTGTGCCATGCTAGGTTACAGATTTTGTTTTTCTCCACAGGAAAGGTTGCCATTAAAAAAGATGACTTGTTCAGATACAACGGTAAAGAGCCCTGGTTTCCACTTCAGCCAATTGATTCCAACTCAGAAGTCCAGGTAATCCTCCTCGTCCTCCACTATGGGAGAGTATGGTTAGATGTAGTGTGTGTGCCCTGACCTGCTATCCATAAAGTTCCCCTCTTCTTCTGGCAATTTTGGAATACAGACACAATGGAGGAACAATGTACTGAGTTTGTGCGAGTGATGACCATTATTAATTGCTCTTCCAGTTAATAGGTGATTTATGGCATTGTTTTAAAATGTTTTTATTTTTTTTCACCACCAAGAATTATTATTACAGTTACTCTTCCGCATAAATTCTTCAACTACTTTTTCAACCTGTAGATAAATAGTTGTTGCCTATAGTAATGTTGTTTTTTTATGTTTTTGACTTTGCAGCAGCTAGTTGTTTCTGAATAAACACAGAGCCAAACGAATATAATTAAATCTGAAAGGGGCCGTGTCTTTACGGCCCCTGATTCTCTACTGCATTTTGGTAATTTAAAGTGGAACTTACAAATGTCCTTAACTTTTAATGCAACCTACAATTTGTTTTTAACTTGACACTGGAATATGATTTGAAATAACTGTAGTTACATTGTTAAGTTAGGTTTACTAAAGCTGTAGGGATTTTTTAATGTAAATTTTTGAGTTTAGAAAAATAAAGGAATTTTATTTCAAAGATAGAAAATAAGGCTTTTGTGTTGCATCCTTCCAAGTCAAAAGTAGTCAAGCAAAGATTCAAGTAATCGGCAATTCCAGTGGGAAGAGAATTAGAAGATCAATTTACTTTAGGTAAAGATAGTGGTAACAACTCTTGTACAAGAGCACAATTAACCTGGTGACTATATGAATGTATTCATCTCAACCTGCCAGAGCCTCTAAATAAGATTCAGTCATAAAGTTAGTGTGTACAGTAAGACAGTTGCATTTGATACTGTTCTTGTATCCAAAAACCCAAATTAAGTTTACATAAACCAACAGTAAGCTGAGTTTAGGAAGAGGGGAATCTGAAAAAGAGATAAAGAAAGGGTATCGGAAGTGAAGAAAGGGGAAAACTTAAGCAAACGACAAGAAGAAATAGGGAAAAGAGGGACAACTGCTGGAAGGTAACCTAAGTGGAGGCCTCAAACTGGGAAGAGAGGAGAAGCATATTATTTAGTTGAGCTGTAAGAGCTTCCATATGACGCGCGCTGGAACGCGAAATGCATAGAAGCTAGGTGTGAAACGCACTCTGTCACTTCCGCTGGGGGGTTGCCTAATGCATTGCATACACCACTGGTCAGATGGCGCTGTCTGAACGGACTTCCACTGCACTAGGCGTTTCCGATTATATTGATGCCCTCCCCTACTAGAAATATTGTAAGTGACATTTTTTAACAATAAGCAACCGATGCTACACTATATCTGCCCGTCCCTGGCTCTTTTTGGTGGAGCTTGATTTTCAGATGTGGGAAATTGGAGCGGAGGATAGATAACAAAGATTTGATCTGGCTGTTCCTGGGCTCATTCGACCAAGTTCACCATACATGTGAATTGGAAAAAGATCGTTGAATGGTTTCCGGGATTCGAGGAGGTACTTCATGTCTTATTTCACTTGCTGGCCAGGACCATCTGGTGAGCGCAATTTGTTGTCACTTTGGGTGAAAAGTCACGAATGTTATTTGGAACACTGTTGGAGTGGAATCATCCAGAAATAATTTTGGAGCTGTTTTGAACTTTTCATGATATATTTGTTTGAGCAATCATAAATATATTAATTATTTTTTCTGAGACATTTGTTCACATGTATAAAGTGAAGCCATTCACTAATACACGTTTATACATGGTTTTGAATGTTACCTACTATTTGTATAAATCACTTTTTGCATTCTAATGATTGCATTGGGAGCGCCCTTTACCACAGCATTCATCCATAAGATTGATGTCTTCTATAGGTGCATGGAGTTAAAGAGTAGATGGCCTTTGTACCTGTCTCCAATGAAAGGCTGTCAAATGTTTACCATTCTTGGGCATATTTGCTGGTAAAAGACCGAGCAGGAATATTGTTGGGTTGAGCTTTTAATGTGTATTTCTTAGTGCGTAAACTGGCTTTTACTTCTAACCAAAAGGAGTGTATCTCGGCATGATCAGTAGATGGAAACTCTGCTTCATAAGCATTACTGACATCTCCAGGATTGGTCAGGGATATTGGGATTGAAGGAATGTAAGAGGAATATGGTTCCAACCATAGAGAATCTTGAATTAATTCTCCTTATAGATTGTACAAAATAGAAGATTTATATGCATTTCCCAAATTTTGCTCCACTCTAGAAGTGGATTGTGGATTTTCATTCCAATGTCCTATAACCATGTCTGGTAAATGTGTCGGGACTAGGGGATATTAAAATTTTGTATATGTCAGAAACCAAACCTCTGTAGGTTGTGGCCATAATCCAACATTTTTTTTTTTTCAAAGGAGGTAAGGGAGACAAAAGTCAGGTTAGAAGAAATGGATTGAGCCAGCCGCAAATTGTTTTGTTTTAAAGCAGTTGTAAACTTTATTTTAGTAAAAAGAAAAATATTTTAAAATGTTATACTGCTTTTGCAAGGATTTTGCACTGAACAGCCCTGAACCATCTCTTCTGGGTTCCCCTGCCAGCGTTCTTTGCACCTCCTCTTCTCTGTGTGCCACCATAGGAAGTAGTTTCCTTTAGTGGAACATGTGCGGGTTCACTCCCAAACTGGGCTGTGTGTGTCTACACAATGTGGCTGGACCCCTCCTTCCTTACTGGATTTGATTGACATCAGCAGCAGCCGATGGCTCCCGCTGCTATCAATTTGCCCTGTGTGATCAGGGAGAAAAATCAGCGCTGCTGCAGACTGGCACAGTGCTGGATTGGTACAGACCTCAGGTTAGTATTTTACAGATGTGGTGGGACAACTTCTGAAAGGTGTGTGGGTTTTTTTTATTTATTTTTTAACCTTAATGCATAGAAGCACTTTGGAGGTAACTAAACAGGGCTTCCATCTGGTAAACAGGATTTCACCATTTGTAGTCTTTTTTTCAAAAGTCTACTCTTAAGTACAGATTCAATATCCGCTTGCCAACCGTATACTGTATATATACGTGAATCAAAATAAACTGGTATGATAAATTCGTTTGCCCTCCTACTATTCCACACCACCACTGCACACAAAGAAAAATTAATTAAAACACCTATGTGTATAAAAATAAACTAAGCAGCTACTTAAATAAATAATGTAAAGTGTTTTTAAATGAATAAAACAGCAGCGCTAATAATAAGTGTCTGTGACTAAACTAAATATTTAACCTGTGTAGACAATGCTGAAAAATAATCACCCTGTATAAACAGTGCTAAAAAAACACAATTAATCACCCATATACATAAAGTGAAAAATTAAAGTGAAGTGTGATTGTATATTTCTTGCAGGTGTCCAAATAAGGAAAACAAAGCCAAACAAAAGTCCATAAACTGTTACTTGTAGTGATAATGTTTCAAAAAAGTGAATGAAAAATCTTGAAGCAAATAAAGTTTTGAAGTGTCTTTAAACAAAGTTCTTGAAGTGACTTGAAACACAATCTTCCACCACACCACCTGTGTTCAGTGCTACCGCACCCTAAGGAAACGCACTCACCAGCAGTATATGCCTTGCACTCTCATGCTCGGCCAACTCGCTTAATAGCCCCACATGGGTCACAGATGGATCCAGACAGAATGTTAGATAGTTGCACTCCACATATAAGGAAAAAGAGTTGCTTCCAATAGTGTCTTAGCGTAAAGTGCCTTATTTTTATATGAAGGATGTGAGTACAATGGTTGAGGAATTTTGTGTGCTGTTGAAATTAATGGTTTACTCTACTTCACTATTGGAAGCAACTCTTTTTCCTTATATGTGGAGTGCAACTATCTAACATTCTGTCTGGATCCATCTGTGACCCATGTGGGGCTATTAAGCGAGTTGGCCGAGCATGAGAGTGCAAGGCATATACTGCTGGTGAGTGCGTTTCCTTAGGGTGCGGTAGCACTGAACACAGGTGGTGTGGTGGAAGATTGTGTTTCAAGTCACTTCAAGAACTTTGTTTAAAGACACTTCAAAACTTTATTTGCTTCAAGATTTTTCATTCACTTTTTGAAACATTATCACTACAAGTAACAGTTTATGGACTTTTTTTTTTTTTGGATTTGTTTTCTTTATTTGGACACCTGCAAGAAATATACAATCACACTTCACTTTAATTTTTCACTTTATGTATATGGGTGATTAATTGTGGTGTTTTTTTAGCACTGTTTATACAGGGTGATTATTTTTCAGCATTGTCTACACAGGTTAAATATTTTGTTTATTCACAGACACTGTGATTATTAGCGCTGCTGTTTTATTCATTTAAAATCACTTTACATTGTGTATATATACGGGACCTGCTCCTGCTGTGATTGCCAACAATCAGTGGGTCCGACGTACGCCATGTCTGCCAGGACCAAACTGATCATTCCCACGAGCGGCATGTAAACAAGGCAGATTGCTGTTCTGTGAGAAGGGGAGGTAGTGATCTTGTGTTTCTGCTAAGCAGGAACACAGATCTCTGCCTCCCCACACAGTTGGCAAGCACTCCCTAGGAACACATTTAACCCTTTGATCGCCCCTGATGTTAACCCCTTTTCTGCCAGTGTTAGTACAGTGGCCGTGCACATTTGTATCACTGATCACTGTATTTGTGTCACTGGTCCCCAAAAAGTGTCAGTGTTCTGTTTTTTGTCCACCGCAATGTCACAGCCCTGCTACAAGTTGCTGATCTCCGCCATTACTAGTAAAAAAAAAAAAAAAAAATTCCAGACATCTATCCCATAGTTTGTAGACGCTATAACTTTTGCGCAAACCAATCAATATGCGCTTTTTTTTTTTTTTTTACCAAAAACATGTACCAGAATACAAATTGGCCTAAATTTTATGAAGAAATGTGATCTTTTAAAAAAAAAAGAAAAATTATTGGGTATGTTTTCTAGCAGAGCAGAAAGTAAAAAATTTTTTTTTTTTTTTTTTTATAGCGCAAAAAAAAAATAAAAAACGCAGAGGTGATCAAATGCCACCAAAAAAAAGCTCCATTTGTGGGAAAGAGGACATGCAGTACATTTTTATTTAGGTACAGCATCGCAATTGTCAGTTAAAGTAACGCAGTGCCGTATCGCAAAAACTGGCCTGGTTATGAAGGGGGGTAAATCTTCCAGAGGGCAAGTGGATATACATTACTGAGTGCTCCATTTATGGTTAAAGTGGTTCTAAAGACTGAAGGTCTTTTAACCTCATGCATTCTATGCATGAAGATATAAAACCTTCAGTACTCAGCTCCCCCCAATACTAACCTGATCTCGATCCAGCGATGTGCATGAAAGTAGTGGCTCTCCTGGGTCTCTTGCTCCTCATTGGCTAAGATGCAGGAGCCATAGGGGAGGGCAAGGCTGAGCCACGCTCTGTGTATTATGGATGCAGAGAGCGGGGCCCGGGAGTGAGCATGTATGAGTGCCTCCATAGCAAGCCCAGAGTGCCAGCGGGGGACCAGAGAAGAGGAGACTCGGGACTGCTCTGTGCAATGGTTTTGCACAGAGCGTTTAAGTATAACCTGTATGTTTAACCACTTTCCGCCCAGCCTATAGCAGAATGACGGGCGGGTGGTGGTTTCATTATCCTGACTGGGGGTCATATGACGTCCTTCAGGATAACATGCCGCCGTGCGCCCGCGGGGGCACACATCGCGGTGATCGGTGGAGCAGTGTTTCAGTCTGACACACTGATCTCGGTAAAGAGCCTCGTGATCAGCCGTGTCCAATCACGGCTGATCACGATGTCAGCAGGAAAAGACAGTGATCGGCTTTTCCTCACTCGTGTCTAACAGACGCAAATAGAGGAGAGTCGATCGGCGGCTCTCCTGACGGGGGGGGGGGGGGGGTCTGCGCGCTGGTTGTTAGCGCAGCCCCCCTCAGATGCCTGCACTTGACCACCAGGGAAGTGGGCAGGCAACATGTGGATGGCCAGGTATGTACCCCATGGCCAGCCACATGTGAAAATGATGCCCAATCTGTGCCAGTCAGTGCCCACAAATGGGCACTGACAGGCACCATTATGTACCCAAAAAATCAGTGATGCCCAGCAATGCCACCTATCAGTGCCCACCCATGCCACCTATCCATGCCACCCATGAGTGCCCATCAGTGCCGCCTATCAGTGGCCATCAGTACCACCTCATTAGTGCCACCTCATCGGTGCCCATCATTTCTGCCTTATCAGTGCCCGTAAGTGCAGCCATATCAGTGCCCGTCATTGAAGAAGAAAACATACTTATTTACAAAATAATTTAACAGAAACAAACTTGTTTTTTTTTTTTTTTCAAAATTGTCAGTATTTTTTATTTGTTGCGCAAAAAATAAAAATCGTAGAGGTGATCAAATACCACCAAAAGAAAGCTCTATTTGTGGGAACAAAATGATAAAAAATTCTGTTTGAGTACAGTGTTGTATGACCGCGCAATTGTCATTCAAAGTGCGACAGCGCTGAAAATTGGCTTGGGCAGGAAGGTGTCTAAGTGCCTGGTATTGAAGTGGTTAAAAATTGCCTTTACGCACCCTTTTAATATCCGTATCTGCATCACAACAAAAGTGACATTCACTTCCTCACCAACATGTTCAGACCTGTCTCTGGTCCTAATTGGTCTGCTAAAATACCTTGTACATGGCTAGAGATTATTGCCCACTATTTCCACTGCTGTTGTATGACATTCTCTTTTACGTGTAGAATTTAGATCAGTCAAATTCTGGCCACTAGTATACCCGGTGATTGCGTAAGCTGGCCAAAATATTTAGGTCTTTTGACATTGAAATGATTTTGGACTTTATTCCCTGATTTATCATTCAAATAGGAGTTTTTTTTCCCTGTGTGATAGGGTAAGTGAGAGGTATCCTGACTGTGTATAAATTTGCTAGACAATTTAGGCAAATTCCACTTAGACTGAATGTTCATTACTTCACTATGGACCTATTCATAGGTTAAAAGCTTTGTCAAAAAGATTTTTTGGATTTCAACCTGCCAGATATTTAAAATTTAGGGCCGGTTCACACCACGAGTTTTAGATGCGGTTCTGCATGTGCATTTTTGATGTGTTCCAGTGCGGTTTTATCCCCCTCCTTCTTCTTTTTTTTTTTTTTTCTTCATCTGCATTGAGGACACATGTTCTGATGTGTTTTTTTGATGCATTTTGCTGCATTCCATACAGAAAAAAAGCATTTTTGATGCAGAGTAAAAATACAATGGACAGCATCTTGTGTGAACCAGCCCCTATGCTTTGTGAATTCATTGTTCAAGATTGCAAAAGATCATTTTTTTTCTTACTTGAAAAAGCCCTGTGATTAACACTAATAAGAGTACTTTACTTTTTTTTTTTTTTTTTCAAGCATGCACTTCATGTTTCAGGCCCTTGGTGTATATGCGTGTCTGTATATATAATATAATAAATGTATTTATATATAGTCAATTTATTCATCGTAAAGCTCTTTTGGTACCAGGAAAAAAAAATATCACACTCTCCTATGTGGATGCCACATCAGTCCAATGCGGCATCTATCCCCCATTGCTTCTAAGTGCTGACAACAGAGCAATCGAAGACCGCACTGTCAGTCACCGGCTCTCCACTCTGCCCCTCCAGTGCTCACTGCAGGGCAGGACATCTCCCTGAGAGGCTGAGCCAGGTATCTGGGTGGATCCTGACCATGTGGTTGGGATCTTTTCAGAGCCTGGACCTGCTCTGTGACAAAAATGGGTTACAGGAGTGCAAGACTAACTGTACTCTTGTGACCTACAAGAAAGGTACAGACCTGTTGTAATAGAAATACTACAGCCCTTTCTTTAAACCAATATCCAGAGAGACCATTGAACAGGATTTCAAAATCCTGGTAATATTGCCACGTTTCCCTTCCTTTTTTTTTATTTTGGGCACGTGTATGCCGTCACTTCAGAGAGCATGCAGTGGCAATATCTCCTAAACCGTGGAGGTTTAGGAGATCTTCACTGTACCTACAGGTAAGTCTTTTTATAGGCTTATCTGTTGGTACAACTGCCAAAAAAAATACTTTACTTTCACTTAAAATGCTATGAGGAATGGTTGGAATGGAACATGCCATACCTACATTTTACAGCTTTTATCCCATACATGTGGACATTATTATTATTATACAGGATTTATATAGAATAGATGGTTATAGAGTAGAGAAGTTGGGTAAAGTGAAATTTGCTCTGTGTATGGGCCAGCTTAATACAGTCTGATCATTTATGGCTGCCTTTTTAACTGACCAATACTGTTCACTTAGCGGGCTTAAATTAAGGCTACTTTCACACTGAGGCAGTGTCGGCATTGGCAGTAAAACTCTGCTCATTTTAGAGGCGCTTTACCTCTGTTATAGCGGCACTTTTACGCCGTTTTGCGGGTGGTAGCGGGGCGATTTTTTAACCCCCAAGGAGGGGCTAAAAGTGCCTGCGATGCGTTGCTTCCGAAGCACTTTTCAGGTGCTTTGGAAGCAGTGCCCATTCATTCCAATGAGCACGGGTGGTGTATACACCACTCCCACACCGCCCCAAAGATGCTGCTTGCAGGCCTTTTTTTTCCCATCCAGCAAGCGCACCGCCCCAGTGTGAAGGCACTCGGGCTTTCACACTGGGGTGGCTTGAGAGGCAGTATTGTGGCACTATATTTTTAGCGCTAAAACTGCCTCCAGTGTGAAGAGTCTAAATAAACAAATAGCACTTACCCCAATCTATAACTGGCCCTGCAGCAAGGAGCACATGGAAGAGCGACGCATGTCAAACAACAAAGAAAAATTCCAAGCTCACTTACCAGCAGACTAAGGACATGGATTACTGGAACCATGTCCTGTGGTCTGATGAGACCAAGATGAACTTTATTTGGTTCAGATGGTGTCAAGCGTGTGTGGCGGCAACCAGGTGAAGAGTACAAAGACAACTGTGTCTTGCCTACAGTCAAAGGTGGTGATGGAAGTGTCATGGTCTGGGGCTGTATGAGTGCTGCCAGCACTGGGGAGCTACAGTTCATTGAGGGAACCATAATTGCCAACATGTACTATGACCTACTGAAGCAGAGCATGATCCCCTCCCTTTGGAGACTGGGCCCCAGGGCTGTATTCCAACATAACGACCTCAAACACACCTCCAAGATCACTGTCCTGCTTAAGAAGCTGAGGGTAAAGGTGATGGACTGGCCAAGCATGTCTCCGTGACCTAAACCCTATTGAGCATCTCTGGGACATCCTAAAACGGAAGGTGGAGGAGCGTAAGGTCTCTTTAACATTCACCAGCTCTGTGATGTCATCATGGAGGAGTGGAAGAGGACTCCAGTGGCAACCTGTGAAGCTCTGGTGAACTCCATGCCCAATAGGGTTAAGGCAGTGCTGGAAAAAATGGTGGCCACACAAAACATTGACACTTTGGGCCCAATTTAGACATTTTCACTTAAAGGTGTACTCACTTTTGTTGCCAGCGGTTTAGACATTAATGGCTGTGTGAGTTATTTTGAGGGGACAGGAAATGTATACAAGGTGTACACGCACTACTGTTTCTTCAGTGTTGTCACATGAAAAGCTAGAATAAAATATTTACAAAAATATGAGGGGTTTACTAACTTTTGTGAGATACTGTATATAGATGTATATATCTATATACAGTTGTGCTCATAGGTTTACATATCCTGGCAGAATTTATGATTTCTTGGCCATTTTTTAAGAGAATATGAATAACACAAAAACTTTTCTTTCACTCATGGTTAGTGTTTGGCTGAAGCCATTTATTATCAATCAACTGTGTTTTTTTTTTTTTTTTAATTCGTAATGGTAACAAACTACCCAAATGACCCTGATCAAAAGTTTACACACCCCAGTTCTTAATACCATGTATTGCTGCCTTTAATATCAATGACAGGTATTTGTACATGAGGCTCTTTATCGTCTCAGATGGTAAAGCTGCCCCTTCCTCTTGGCAAAAAGCCTCCAGTTCCTGTAAATTCTTGGGCTGTCTTGCATGAACTGCACGTTTGAGATCTCCCCAGAGTGGCTCAATGATATTGAGGTCAGGAGATGGCCACTCTAGAACCTTCACTTTTATTCTGCTGTAGTCAATGACGGCTTGACTTGGCCTTGCGTTTTGTCTCATTGTCATGTTGGAATGTCCAAGTACGTCCCATACGCAGCTTCCTGGCTGATGAATGCAAATGTTCCTCCAGTATTTTTTGATAACATACTTCATTCATCTTGCCAATAATTTTGACCAAATTTCCTGTAGATCACACATCCCCAAAGCATCAGCAATCCACCTCCGTACCTTTCATCATAGGCCTTGTTGACATCTCTCCAAATGTAGCATTTATGGTTGTGGCCAAAAAGCTTAATTTTGGTCTCATCACTCCAAATAACTTTGCGGTAGAAGGTTTGAGGCTTGTCTCTGTGCTGTTTGGCGTATTGTAAGCGGGATAATTTGTGGCATTTGCATAGTAATGGCTTTCTTCTGGCGACTAGACCATGCAGCCCATCTTTTAAGTGCCTCCTTATTGTGAATCTTGAAACAGCCACACCACATGTTTTCAGAGAGTCCTGTATTTCCCCTGTGTTATTTGTGGGTTTTTCTTTGCATCTCAAACAATTTTCCTGGCAGTTGTGGCTGAAATTTTAGTTGGTCTACCTGACTGTGGTTTGGTTTCAACAGAACCCCTCATTTTCCACTTCTTGATTAGAGTTTGAACACTGCTGATTGGCATTCTCAATTCCTTGGATATCTTTTTCTATCCCCTTTCCTGTTTTTATACAGTTCAACTACCCTTTCCCACAGATCCTCTCTATCTCTCTTTAAAGTCCAATTTATTCATCGTAAAGCTCTTTATGTATATGTGTGTGACATTGAATTGGGGGAGCTGAGGACTATGTGGGGGGGGGGGGGTGCATGTGGAGGAGCTGAGAACATCAAAGTGGGGGGGGCCTGGTGACATTAAAATGAGGGAGCTGAGGACTAATGTTTTTCTTTGATGTTCTCAGCTCCCTCATTACAGTCCTCAGATGCCCCCACTTTAATGTCCTGAGTCCCCCCACATTCCAGCCCTCAGCATCCGCAACTTTAATGTGCTCAGCCCCCTCACCTCACATTAAAATGGGGGGACCTGATGACTAATGTGAAGTGAGGTGGCTGAGCACATTAAAGTTGCGGATGCTGAGGGCTGGAATGTGTCAGAGAGCTAAGGACATTAAAGTTGGAAGGCTGAGGACAGTGATGTGGAGGGGGTGACTGAGAAATGTAATGTGGGGGGCAATGAGGACAGTAATATGGGGGGGGGGGGGACTGAGGGCACTAATGCGGGGGGATAATGTAAACAGGGACAGAGCACAGTACTGTGGGGGGGGGGGGGGATTGCTGTCAAGGAAGTGTGAGGACAATCCTGTGTCAGGGGGTGATGTAAAGGGGGACCCGAGGGCACCCATCAAGGGGGAATCTTGATGTGACGGGGGAGGGGACTGTTATGTGCAATGGGGACTGATGACACTGATGTAATGAAGGGGTTCAGATCTGTGTATATACATTAGGTGCACATGTTGTGGGTAGGTCAGGCCATTTTAATGGGCTGCACTACCAGCAAGAAACATGGAGCAAGAAGTCCTTGACCTTCTTTTTTTTTCAAAAATCATGGCGCTGCAGCAACATGCGGTTTGGCACATGCGAAAATGCGCCACGGGTACTGACCTGATATTTGGACCTCTGCTGGAAGAAAATTTTACTGACTGGACTTTGACTGGACAGTAAATTTTGATTCAATACCCCTGATCTGTATGATCTATGCATGTTTGAAGGAGTAATAGTATTGTATGCAGCATTGAAAGTGGTGTTGTGATAACACATGAATGGATATAAGCTATACCTAATAACTTAAATCGGTAGTGCTGCGAGTAGTGTTTTTTTCATTTGCAAATATGTGTAAGCTGCAGGGCCACTTCACGGCACACCAGTGTACTGCAATCCTAAGGCTACTTTCACACTGGAGCGGTGGGGGCGCTGGCGGTTAAAGCGGCGCTATATTTAGCGCCGCTTTACTGGCGTTTTAGCGGCGCATTGCGGCCGCTCGCAGGGTGTTTTTACCCCCCGCGAGCGCCCGAAAAAAGGGTCAATACCGCCCGCAAACCGCCGCTGCAGCGGCGTTTTGCGGGCGGGTTCGGCGCGCTCCCCCATTGTTTTCAATGGGACCGGGCGCTATAGGAGCGGTAAATATACCGATCCTATAGCGAGCCAAAGATGTGGCTTGCAGGACATTTTGGAGCGTCCTGCAAGCGCACCGCTTCAGTGTGAAAGCCCTCGGGCTTTCACACTGAAGGAACAGCAACAGCTGTTTCGGGTCGGTTTGCAGGCGCTATTCTTAGCGCAATAACGCCTGCAAACCGCCCCAGTGTGAAAGGGGCCTAAGTCTCTAAATTTTGAGATCCTCTAAAGTTGGAGCACCTGTATAATAATGGCTAGATTAAGGGCAAGTATGCCCAACCCTCCTTAAAGGTATAGGAAAGTCCTGGACAGAAGCACAATGGCAGCAAAGGTTTCCAGTGCATCCCCTCACCATCGCTATTTTTTTTTAGCGCTGTAGCGCCTGCAAAGCGCCCCAGTGTGTAAGGGGTCTTATTCATCCCAAAGGTGTTTTATTAGGTTGAGAAAAGGACTCTGTGCAGGCCAGTTAAGTTCCTCCACCCCAAACTCGCTCATCCATATGTTTATGGACCTTGCGTTGTGCACTGGTACGCGGTCATGTTGGAACAGTAAGGGGCCATCCCCAAACTGTTCCCACAAAGTTGGGAGCATGAAATTGTCCAAAATGTCTTGATATGCTGATGCCTTAAGAGTTCCTTTCATTGGAACGAAGGGCCAAGCCCAACCCCTGAAAAACAACCCCACACCATAACCCCACCCCCCCTCCACCAAATGATTTGGAGGGGTGGCCAAATGCTTTTGCCAATATAGTGTTTATTAGCGAGTTTGGGGTGGAAGAACTTGACTGGCCTGCACAGAGTCCTGACCTCTACCAGATTGGGATAAATTGGAGCGGAGACTGCGATCCAGGCTATCTTGTCCTACATAGTGCCTGACCTTACAAATGCGCTTTTGGAAGAATGGTCAAACCTTCCTAAGTACTCCTAAACCTTATGGGCAGCCTTCACAGAAGAGTAGAAGCTGTTATAGCTGCAAAGGTTGGGGCAACTCCATATTAAAGCCTACGGACTAAGACTGAGATGCCAATAAAGTTCACGTGCGTTTAAAGGCATCCCAATACTTTTGACAATATAGTGTATGTTAAAAAATGAACAAAGAAATTAAACTCAGTCACTAGTTCACATGCATAGAAGCAATTTCCTTTATAAACTGGAAATGTGTATCTAATAATCACAGGTATTAATAGTTTTCATCTGGGTTTGCCTGTGTAATGTAATGCAGTTTTTCAGCCACTCCCAGAATCTAATTATTTGGTACTCAGGACTGGTTAGTGCTGAAAATCCAGAAGCTATCCATAAATTTTATTTTCCAGAGAAAAGGATGGACTGTTCACGTTTTTAGAGTTTCCTTGTAAAGCTGCAGCAGAAATGCCTTTCTGGAGTTACTACACAGACAACTCCACCTTGATCTAGCACAATTAACAAATATCTTTCGGCACAAGGTTGTGAAAGAAACTACCGTACTTGCACGGTGACCTCCTCATCCACTTTGTCAAATTTAAGATTCAATCTTTCTTGTGTCTTCCCTTCAGGGACTTGTTTTAGGGAATCTACCCCAAAATGTACATTTTTTTTTTTTATTTTTTTTTATCCAGGTATTGCTTGGGCACAATCAACATTTCCAGGTCTTTCATGTAAGATGGCTGATCTTTACTTTTCAAGTTCAGTTCCACTTTAACCACTTCAGCCCCAGAACAATTAACAGCCAAAGGACCAGGCCCCTTTTTGCGATTCGGCACTGGTTGGTTTGCGCAAAAGTTATATCGTCTACAAAATAGGGGATAGTTTTATAGCATTTTTATTAAAATTTTTTTTTTTTACTAGTAATGGCGGCGATCAGCGATTTTTTTTTTTTTTTTTTTTTTTTTTTTTTTTTATTGTGACTGCGACATTATGGCGGACACATCGGACATTTTTGACACATTTTTGGGACCATTGTCATTTATACAGCAATCAGTGCTATTTAAATGCACTGATTCCTGTATAAATGACACATGCAGTGAAAGAGTTAACCACTAGGGGGAGGGGTTATGGGCTGTGACGTGTGTTTGTTTTTTTTTTTTACATTCGGGGCGGGGCTGACGTCTGACGTCATTGATCGGCTTTCCCGATGATCGGGTCCGCTGGTCCCGTGGCCAGGGTCACGTAGCTCCTGACCGGGTCGCGAGCGCACCGCTGGCGTCGCGCGCGCGACCGACCCACGGCCAGGCAATTAAAGGGCCACGTACCGGTACGTGGTTTTGCCTGGCCGTGCCATTCTGCTGAAGGGAAGCGGTTAAAATGCACAGCCACCTTTAAACACGTGTGTACATTTTATTGTAGACCTTTTTAATATATTTTTTTACTGTATACAATGAGAATTGTTGTGAACAAATCTGGAATAGACCTAAGATTTAATCTGATTTTATTTGGCATTCTCTGCTTCCTCTTTTCTCCCCTCATCAATTTTCTAATGAAATGTTTAAATAAAACCTTTTCTGTTTGTGACATACCTTGGTGGCATAATCCATTGAGTCCCTGTGCTTGCAATGCAGACAGATTGCAATTGCATTGCAGACATAGATAATTGGTTGGAAGGGTCAGCAGGATGCTGTACATAACTTGCTGAAAACCTCACAAGAGCCCTTAGTCCTCATGCAAACAGCTGGCTATTGGGAGATGTTAAAGAATATACTTGATCTGTTTAGGTAAGGCACTTTCACACTGAAGCATTTTCAGGCGCTACATTGCTAAAAATAGCACCTGTATAGCGCCTGAAAAAAGCAGCGGCGATTTGCGGGCTGTTTTTAACCCTTTTTCGGCTGCTAGCGGTGAGTTAAAACCACACTGCTAGTGGCCGAATACCGCTGCTAAAACGACGGTAAAGCAGCGCTAAATATAGCGCTGCTTTACCGCCGACGCCCGCACCGCCCCACTTTGAAAGGGGCCTTAGTCTGTAGAAGCGGGCATTCCTAGGCAGGTTGCATTTGCATGCAGACTCCCCTAGATAATCCTCACATAATGCTGAGCCCCCATGATTGAAAGGGGCCGACCAGGGACAGTCAGGCAGGTGAGGAAAAAACTAGATGATGCTGGACACCCTGGTTGCTCTGACTTGCTGCAGCTTCTATTGCATACTGTTGAGAAGTTCAGAGTGCAAATCAGAATTTCAGTACAGGGGAGAACCCTGAACATCTGTAAAAGACTGAAGGTAGTTCCAGAGTTCAACTTTGAGTGCCTGGACAGCACTGCAAGCACGTCTATACCCATCCACAGACCTAACTTTTAGAGCAATGGTTGTCAACTTATGAGGTATAGGGTCCTCAACAGTGGCCCCAATACATCAATAAATGAATGCACATAATGTAATGCTAGGGAGGACAGACTGCATTTGTACTAGAAGAAATGATGGTCAGACTGTAAACATGTACAGTTTTGGGGAAATGTTAGAGGACAGTGATATTACTCCTTTTAAATATCCATGCTGCCACTCCAGCTCCAGATTGATGGGGTCCAAGGCTGCTAAATATCAAAGGGATACTTGTGGCTTTCCGCTGCAAGTTGAGAACCTGGGACTTGGGGGTTTAATCTAGCCTTTTCTCAGGTGGGAAGGTTTTAACACCTTGATGGTAGTGAGTCACAAATTTTCAGTTTGCTGTGATGGAAAATGTGTACTATAGGAATACAGCAGTTTACTAATGGACTTGAGCAGCTAGATGCCTAAAAGTGCTAAATGTTGTGGCATTGCTGAGACTAAAGTGTTGGATGTGTTGTACATCAATACTTCTCTATTGGAACTTTTACATAGCTTTTGTACATCAGCCCTGGCTTGCTGTAATGTACTTTATAATAAACTTGTGTGACAGTGAGTTGTTTTGTAACATTACCCATAAGAACATGCTTCACAATTTTTTTTTTATTTTTTTTTTTAAATAGGGAAAAGTCCACCTGGAGCTGAAACTAAATGAACTGATTACAGACAATGGATCTGTGCAGCAGCTTATGGTACAGTAAGTATATCTAGGCCTATGTAGTGAGTGGCATATTGCAAGTCTGTGTTGTGTTTCGTGGTCAGTGCAACAAGCTCTGTAAAGCCACCAGGACACTTCCTTTTTTCCGTAACTTGCAAAGAGAGGAAGCGTAGGTGGCTGCATAGAGTGTTTGAATAAATACAAATGACTGTTAACCTCTTCCCATCTGCCAAGCAAAAAAAGGCCATAAATTCACTGGGTGGAAACGTATTTATTGTTTCTTGTTCGCTGTATGCAAAGAACCCCCTTACTATTTTGTAATATATTCCAGCTCTAATTTATTTATCTATTTTTTGCTTTAAAAAAAATAAAAAAATGAATACGGCTTGGTCATGCCATGTTTGTTGAGCTGTGTTTTTCTGTACACCACACATGTATAGTTTGAAGAGAGCACACAGAAGACAATTATTTACAACACATACATGCTTGGTATTGTGAAAAAAACACATCTCAATGGAAGTAGTGTGAACAAGGGAACCATAGGCTGCCTTTCATAATGCAGAATTATGCATCCCTAATGGTTACTGATACGGTTTGTCCATGCCTGTTTATCAAGAGTATTTACCAAAGAAACCTCTGAATATAGATATTTCTAATAGATCGCATTAGGGAAATTCATAAAGAGTGTCTACAACACTATTCAAATATCAGATTCATAAACCTGTTGGAAACGGGTACGTGAATTTTGGAGAGGCCTGAGTGTCTGTAGGCTACTGTTGCTGGCACGCAGATTGTAGTGGCTGAGTTTTTTTGTAGCTAAATGGGCAAGCCTGATAAATATTCAAAGATTCTTTACCCATCAGGTCCCCTCTTTTGACAGTGGGCGGATTCACTGCCAATGGCTATAGAATCTGCCTGCCCTCAATTACAAGGAGGGAATTGGTCCCTCAGCTTCCCCATCAGGCTCTGCCCAGTGACTGCATCACTGGTTTCTAGGAGCCTGTTGGCTGTGAAGAAAACATCCTTGACAACCAGTGACAGGTGGGGAAGAGGTAGCAGTGATAACGTTTCGCTCTGCTGCCCAGTGTACAGAGGCAAATTACACCATTATCCTGTAGTTTTTAAGATCAAAGATACAACTATGTTGGTGTCCCTTGTCAATTTTACATTGTATTTTTTAAAACGTAACTGCCTACTCCCAAACTGTCATTTGAAGTAAAACTCATAGCCAAGTAGTATTCTACACAATTTTTTATTGTGCATTAAAAAAAGAAAACAAATAAAGACACGCTATCTGGCAATATAACTTAACCAAGTGCATTCTATGCATTCAAAAATATATCAAATCATTATTCAACCAAAAAATAAAATAAAAGCCTCATGCATGTGTCCTGCTTCTTAATATAGGAGGTCAACAATGCCAAGAGTTGGTTAAAGCAGGGGTCTGTCATCTGGAGATAATTCCGAAAATCATCCGAATTATTCTCCTGGAGCTCCTGCAGCAAAGACATATGACATAATTGGTTACGATTTAATAAAGAAACCAATTTTTGGTCCAAGAAATCCTCCTCCTCCCAGTTCCTGGACTGGACTTGGGTCAAAGCAATAACTCAAAGGCCAATAATAAATAACATGTTATTTCCTCCGATTCTGCAACATGGCTAGTTGACGAACGCCCGTTCAGGAACGAAATGAAAAGCGCAAATCAACACTCTCCAAACTTTTACTAACACGAAATTAGCAGAAGGAGCCCAAAGGGTGGCGCATGACAATTGAATTTCCTCTTTATCATCTCGTAGTAAGTCACTACGTTCGTGTTTGTTGGCCGACAATTGCTTGGACAAAAGTCTGAGGCTTTGTCTGCAGAAAATCTGATCGTGTGTACGAGGCTTAAGCCTGTAATTACCATGTGCTTGCACTTTTCAGGTGCTTTTGCGCTAAAAATAGTGCCTGAAAGGCTCCTGAAAATCTGCTATTCATTTCAATGAAGGCTTTCACATTGGGGCGGTGCACTGGCGGAGCGGTGGAAAAAAAAATCCTGCATGCAGCATCATTGGAGCGCCTAAAGAGCCTCAAATGCCCCTCTCCGTTGAAATGAATTGGAAGCGTTTCAAAAGTGCTGCAAGGGCACCGCCAAATGCCTTTTTCCTTTTTTTTTTTTGGTCATGTTTTCACGTGACCTTTAAAAAAACGCACCACTAGCACCTCAAAAGCACTTGAAAAGCACCCAACGTTTTATGGGCAGTTTTTTAAGAGCCTCAGTGAGAAAGGGGTCACTTTCTCGGAGTTCATTAATGCAGGTCACGTGTTCACTGTAGCTTCTACAGCGATGCATGGACCTACTGGCGGTCATGTCTAGTGTTGGGGGCATTACATCATGACAGGAAGTGATGATGCTGCTGAGCTTCTAAGTTTCCATAGCTATGGAACGACATCCATCCAGGCGACATAATGTCACTTCCCCTTTTTTCCCAGGCTAGTGTAGTGGCGTGGATGTATACGAACTATGGAAGATACAGGTGTGCTGTGGTCATGCACAGCACGCCTGTATCTTCAACGTGATGACACAAGACCTGAACTGATCACGCTAGCATGAACCGGCAGCAATACTAGCATTGTCAGTTTACTCTCCGCAGGGCCAGTGCAATTTTTTACAAACACTTCTTTTTTTTTTTTTTTTTTTTTTTTATTGTAGCGGTACCCTCTTGAGGGCTGATGAGTCTTGTAGTCTGTCTGTCACCCTGCCCAGCCAGGCACACAGTTCTCATTCACCGTCAGGCAGAAAACCAGTCCTTGAACTCTGTTTTTATTTTTGTTGAGGGGAATAAACTTGGATGGGTATGGGATATTCATGGAGATGCCCAAACCGATTTGCAGAACAATATATTAGGGACCGACTATATACACCTCCGGTATATACAACTCCAATCTTCAACTCTAGCACATCACTTGCAGACTATCTCTCCAAAACACCTCCAGCACATCACTTGCTTGCACTCCCCGGACCAGCTAGCACTGATTTGTAGGCCTGACACTGGCTCAGCCAGGCTTAGGGTGAATGCTTTTTGCAGGCAGGGACCGCAGGCCCCTTTAGTGTAGCAAAAATATGGTAATCCTTAGTGCTAGCTGTCCATGTGGCTACTGAGCCCAGTACCACATCTTAAGGCCCTGCCAGCCTTCCTGGCTGCAGCTGCCTCTCTTCACTGCCCATAACACCACAGTCTATCCTACTGGCTCTGCACCCATCCCAGACTGCAGTCTCTCAGTCCTCTGTCGTGCCTCCCCAGTCCTCTCCTGACTGTGTCACTCACCAGCCCCCCCTTCTCAGGACCATCCACCTCTGCAAAACGCTGAGCACCTAATCGATCTACCCGGGTTTCAACTTCTAAACCTAAGTTCAGCCTTTCCTTTCAGCATAAGACTTGCTCAACAAAGCCCAGCAAGTCTTCCTCAAAGCCCTCCTTTTCCAATGAAGGGGGAACTCCGAAGGATGGAGGGATGTCTATTTCAGTTTTCTTTTTTCTGGGTCACAGATGTCCCAAATCTGTGTGCTCAAAGGAATACAAGACTATATCCCCTCACCATTTTCTTCTCTCAAACCAACCAAAATCTGCCAAAGTAGTCATTTTTGCACAATGCCCTGAACCATCTCTTGTCCCGGGAAGTAGTTGTGTTAGTAACTTCAGAGAACGGGTTCAAAGGGCTTTTACTCAAACTTGTTCATGGTACCAAAGCCCAAGGTGGTCATTCATCCTATTCTGGGCTTAAAATTTCTCAGCAAATACATTCATGTTCCAAAATTTCACATTGCATCTGCCAGGTTAGTTATTGCCTCCTTTTGAGACAAGGGCAATACCTAGCATCCATAGACATCCAAGATTGCTTAATCTAAATTTATCCTGCTCATCAACTTTCTGTGTTTCGCAGTGGAAGACGGTCCCTTACGGTTTGTTGCTCTCCTTTTTGGCCTAACCTCTGCTCCAAGAGTATTCAGATGACTTAACACTTCTTGTTGCCCTTCTCAGAACTCAGGAGAACTGAGAACTCAGGTCATACAGGTTATCTAGATGGCTTTACCCTCTAGGACTCCTCTCCTTCCTAGCTATCCGCAAACCTCTACAGAACAATCCATGCATTCAATTGGGTGATCAGTTTTCCAAAGCATCTTTGGAATACTTGGGTCTGATCCTTGGCACATCCTAGGCAAAGTTTTTCCTTTCACAAAAGAAAATCCTCTGAGCGAGCCCACGCTCGAGAATTAAGGCCAGAGAGACATTCCACAAAGATTCTTCATGAGAGTTCCTGGCCTCATGGAAGTCCCGTTCAAGGTTTTACCATTTGCCTAGTTCCATTTGGAATCTTCCTTCTCTATCACTCAGTGATAACAGATGCCAGTTGAGAAAACTGCAAAAATATCACTGGGCTTATAAGGTTACAGTTGTGCTCAAAAGTTTACATACCCTGGCAGAATGTATCATTTCAGAGAATATGAATGACACAAAAACATTTCTTTCACTCATGGTTAGTATTTGGCTGAAGCCATTTATTATCAATCAACTGTGTTTACTCTTTTTAAATCATAATGGCAACAGAAACTACCCAAATGACCCTGATCAAAAGTTTACATACCCCAGTTATTAATACCGTGTATTGTCCCCTTTAACATCAATGGCAGCTTGAAGTCTTTAGTGGTATTTGTGGATGAGGCTCTTTATCTTCTCAGATGGTAAAGCTGCCCATTCCTCTTGGCAAAAAGCCTCCAGTTCCTGTAAATTCTTGGGCTGTCTTGCATGAACTGCACGTTTTTGAGATCTCCCCAGAGTGGCTCAATGATATTGAGGTCAGGAGACTGAGATGGCCACTCCAGAACCTTCACTATTCTGCTGTAGCCAATGACAGGTCGACTTGGCCTTGTGTTTTTGGATCTTTGTCATGTTGGAATGTCCAAGTACGCCCCATGCGTAGCTTCCTGGCTGATAAATGGAGTATGTTATCAAAAAATACTGGAGGAACATTTGCATTCATCTTGTCATCAATTTTTGACCAAATTTCCTGTGCCTTTTTGTAGCCCACACACTCCCAAAACATCAGTGATCCACCTCTGTGTTTCACAGTAGTAATGGTGTACTTTTCATCATAGGCCTTCTTCTGGCGACTCGACCATGCAGCCCATCTTTCTTCAAGTGCCTCCTTTTTGTGCATCTTAAAACAGCCACACCACATATTTTCAGAGAGTCCTGCATTTCACCTGAAGTTATTTGTGGGTTTTTCATTGCATCCCAAACAATTTTCCTGGCAGTTGTGTCTGAAATTTTAGTTGGTCTACCTGACCTTGTTTGGTTTCAACAAAACCCCTCATTTTCACTTCTTGATTAGTTTGAACACTGCTGATTGGCATTCTCAATTCCTTGTATATCTTGTTTTATACAGTTCAACTACCTTTTTCCCCCTCAGATCCTTTTGACAATTCTTTTGCTTTCCCCATGACTCAGAATCCAGAAATGTCAATGCAGCACTGGATGAAAGATGTAAGGGTCGGTCAGGAGTCCAGAAACTCAAGAAATTCATTGACCTTTTACACACACACACACACACACACACACACACACACACACACGAACACACACACACGAACACACACACACGAACACACACACACGAACACACACACACGAACACACACACACGAACACACACACACACGAACACACACACACGAACACACACACACGAACACACACACACGAACGAACACACACGAACACACACACACACAACGACACACACAAACACACACACACGAACACACACACACGAACACACACACACGAACACACACACACGAACACACACACACGAACACACACACACGAACACACACACACGAACACACACACACGAACACACACACACGAACACACACACACGAACACACACACACGAACACACACACACGAACACACACACACGAACACACACACACGAACACACACACACGAACACACACACACGAACACACACACACGAACACACACACACGAACACACACACACGAACACACACACACGAACACACACACACGAACACACACACACGAACACACACTAATTTCAAGCAAACAGATCACAGGTCAGGATGGTTACCTTTTTAATAGCCATTCAAACCCCTTTGAGTCAAGTTGTGTGCATATTTTCAGGCCAAAATCACCAGGGTATGTAAACTTTTTTGAGCAGGGTAATTTGGGTAGTTTCTGTTGCCATTATGATTTAAAGAGTAAACAGTTGATTAATAATCAATGGCTTTAGCCAAACACTAACCATAAGTGAAAAGGAAAAGTTTGTGTTATCATTCATATTCTCTGAAAAAAATCGCCTTGAGGCAATTCAGTTCGCATTTGCAGCGCTATACAAATCATTCATTCATTCATAAATTCTGCCAGGGTATGTAAACTTATGAGCACAACTGTATGTTATTGGTATTGCCATCTTTATAGTATTAATGTTGATGTAAATCTGATTCCCTTGCAGGCGACTTCTACACCCCAGAGGATCGCCACGATCTCCTTCTCTTATAGTGTAATATAACAGAAATTAAAATTGAAGTGCCACACCACTGCTAAGAGGTCCAGATACAACTTTATTCCAATGACAGTCCAAAGAATAGCCAATGCATTTTTGGTATATAAAAACGCCCCGTTCATCATTGATAGAAAAAAACACAATGGCCTTGCCATATCAATACAATATGATTTATAATATCCCATGTTCACAAAGCGGTAGTAAACTTTGTAACAAGAATCCCTCAGCGAGCATAATACCACTATGTATTGCATTTCTACATACAAGGGTATACTCTGGAGCATCATCGATATTTGTTCCGGCTAAAGCCGGCGCCATCTTTGCCACTACCTCCCAATTACTTCTGCATCTGCACTTTCACTTTTTTTTTTTTAGTACAGTGCTTCTGGAAAGTATTCACAGCCCTTTACTTTTTCCACATTTTGGTATGTTACAGCCTTATTCCAAAATGGATTAAATTCATTATTTTCCTCCAGACTTGGCCCCACAATGAATGGTCAACAGTCTTGCGGGACTTCAATGCAATGCTGTGAAGTAATGCAAACAGGGGCACGTAGATGTATGGATTGGCGGTACACTCAGTAAAAGTGCGCAGGCGCCAGAGACGTCCTTGAAAGAAGCAGTGGGAAATACTTCCTAAACTGCACAAGTTAAAATACACATAAAACCAACAGCTTATGTCTTTTTTTTTTTTTTTTTTTTACTGCTTTAAATAGTAAAAAGTCACCCAGGTGAGTTTTACTACCACTTTAAACTAAATACCCAATAGTATTGCATGTATAAATGTTAATGTCAGATAATATTGAATAGATCAATTATACAAGAACCTCAGACAAATGTATTTGATCAATAAAACATACTTTTTTTCAGTTAATTTAAATGGATTAAACAGTAATAATAAAAATGATCCACCCTGATTAAAACTTGCCCTAACGAGTATAAACATGAGTAAAATCTATCCAAAAGTTACTCTGTAGTATAACCCAAGCCATACACTATACATTCTGATTGTACACTCCCTCCCCCTCTTTGCTAACATTATGCATTATGAGAATAAACCCAAACACCCCAATGGTAGATCCAGAAGAGACTGTACAAACAGATTGTGCTGTATACATGCAGCCTAGAAGGTGGTCAAAAAATTGCATAACCGCAAACTATTCAGTACAGCTGGGGTATTCTTTTTTTTTTTTTGCAGCAGCAGTTAGTGATACTAAAGTCTCGTTATTTTTAAAGGAAAAAAAAAAGTTATACTTGCCTGTTTTGTGTAGTGGCTTAGCACAGAGCAAATGTCACATCAGCAAGCCGCTTGCTTTGGGGGCACCCGAGCCGAGCCACAGCTCCTTTGACCACCTTCTAGGCTGCATGTACACAGCGCAATCTGGTAGTTGTCAACCTTGGTACCGCCTACCACTGTGTTGTTCAATTGTTCAATTGTAACGCATTTCTGCATCGCCACGGCCACGTCTCCACCAGCTCTGATGATGAAAGTGTGGCCTTGCCTCCGAAAAACATGTTCTGATTGGACAACACAGTGGTAGGCGGTACCAAGGTTGACAGCTCTAGAACACCTCCACGCCAAGAGACCTCGTGGCTGATATCCAAGGATTCCTCGGCGGCTTCTTCTATTGCTTCACCTGACATGCCTTCACCCATTGAGCACTGTGAGTGCATTTTACTTTGTTTTAAATTTTGCTACTTACCATCAAAACGATGCTGCACTAGGAGTGGCTTGGCGCTTCTTTTTTTCCCTGCCTTCTTGTTTCCACAGTTTCGGGGTCCCCAGCCCGCGACTGAAGCAGCCTCGCCATCATTGGCAGCTCAACACCAGAGACTTTGAACTGGTTTTACCCCTTAGACTTTCACTGTCATTTATCTCTTGGATTGACGTTTTTACACATAATTAACACTATTTAGGGCCTTTATATACTACTCTGCAGTTTTTGGGTCTTAGCACTGAGCTTCACACTGGCTTTGTGTGCATCTATTCATAATGTTCCTGTAAATACTTTGCCTGTGTCCTGTACTCTAAAATATGGAATTTACAGATAAGTAGAAATATATCTTTTTTTTTTTTGTCTTTCTTTTTTTTTTTGTTTACAAACGATTTTTATTATTGTAGAAGGTCAAAATTTAGTACAAATGTGTAACAGAAACATAGGTACATCCAGTATATTGGGTATGTACTTAATGAGGTGAATGGTACATATAAAAAGAACATAGCAATACAACAAAAGAACAATAATGGTGAGATCCAAGTATGAATTTTTGCTATCAAGTTCTACAATTTAAAACAGTTTAGTTCTATAATGATATGTATTATTAGGCTATATAAGGTAATATTCAGGCTGCATTCACACCTGAGCGTAGTTTTTCAGGCAAAAAATCGTGCAAATTTGCGGCGGTTTTTGCTGCGTTTTTTACCGCGATTTGCCGCGAATTTTGTGCAGAGCAAAAGGTCACCAATGTAAAAAGAATAAAAATGCCCAAATCTGCCCCATTCGCGCGACAAAAAAGGGTCCGGAACTTGTTTGAGCTTCAGGCGTATGGCTTCAGGCGTTTTGGAGTGGAGATGTGAACCATCTCCATAGAGAATAATGTATTTTCTCCCCTCTAGCGTTTTGTAGCTTCAGGCTTCAAGCTACAAAACGCTCAGGTGTGAATGCAGCCTTAAGGAAGTGGTATGTTTCAAGGGGACCCTTTTTCAAGAAAAAAATGTGCATGGTGTCAGAGTGTTTGGATACGCTCAGTTTTATTTGTTCCAGTCTACTCAATACCTGGGACCAAGGGACTGTGGATGAATGCCAATTTAAAGCTATAATCCAGTGGATTGAGTTAAACAGTGTGTGTATTAGTCTAATATGCTGTGTGGGTACATTAGGTATAGGTGCAAACAATAAACACATCTTAGGGGTGAGGGAAATTTTGTTGCCTATAATATGTTCAATCTTTGCAGCTGCTTGTAGCCATATGAGTTTCAACTTTTGTGGGAGATATCGATGGATAAAATTAGTTTATTTTGTAAGAGGTTAGGTACCATCTGTGGTGTATCCTGATGGCTGTTTCGCCAAGTACATTTCAGTAGGTTTTGGATCATAGTGGTTCATTCTGATAGTGTAAAAGATTGGTCCAAGTCCATTTCCCATTGAAGCATTGGTTTTGACTTTTCTGAGGGAGAAAATTATTTTAAGCAGTGGTAAATACGAGAGATCAATCTTCTCTCTTGATGAGGAGATGCAGATTTGTTTAAATTGGGAAAAGGGGGTTGTAATGTGAGAGAGAAGTGTTTTTGGTATAATTTTTCCATTTGAGTATAATGGGGTAATTCTGAAATTGGGAGATTGTATAGTTCACATAAATTTGAAAAAGGGCGAAATTTATTTAGAGGTTTCAAAGTAGTGAGTTTGCATTGTTTCCATATACAGAAAGTGCTGCCATTTCTAAAGGTCGGGGAGAACCTTTATTTTTTTTTTTTTTTTTAACCCTCTCTCAAGGTCCTATTATGATACCGTAGGCCAGGGCTCAAAATTGAGCTACTAGCCAGGCCTTAAAACTGAGTTTCAGCCGTCTTGTGTTTATTAAAATTCAGCAGCTACAAAAAGTGTAGCTGCTGACTTTTTTTTAATAAACACACACTCACCTGTCCCACGGTCCAGTGATGCGGCCGCCTGAAGCCTCGGTTCTCTCCCCGGCATCACTAGTGTGGGCACCCAGCTGTGACATCTTGCGGCTTCACAGCTGGGTGCACACTGCGCATGCGCAAGTCACGGTGCGTGTCCTGAATGGCCGGGCAATCTTCTGGGACCTGTGTCCCAGAAGATTGCAGGGAGGGGGAAGAGGAGAACTTCTGCCCAGGCCGCCTGAAAGTGAGAGCTGGGTACCTAAACAAAACCTAGGTACTCCCTCCCCCCCTCCTTTAAAGCGGAACTTCCACTTTTGGGTGGAAATCCGCTGTAGGAGTTACTCGCCACCAGTTGCCCCACCCAACCCCTACCCTCCCCCTAATTCTGCCCCTAATCACGCCGTCCTAAATTATCTCATCAACAACTTTATCAGTGCTGTCTCACCGGTGCCCATCAATGCAGCCTCACCAATGCCTGTCAGCCCAGCCTCACCAGTGCATGGGGATCAGAGACAGGCGAGCCGGTCGGATCGAACAGAGCGGGGATCTCCCACTGTGACACAGCATGGATTTGAATTGCCCAGCAACTGCAGTCAAACGAAGTCCTGCATCCTTGATCGGCTTCTATGATAGATGGCACACTACAATTTCCCAGCATTGGACCAGTGTGCTGTCCATCATAGGACCCAGTCCAGGAAGCAGGACTTGGCTTGACTGCGGCCGCTGGCCAATTCGGTGGGCTCTTGTCTTCCTCTTCTCTCTCTTCCCTAGGTTCCCGGCTGATCTCTGAGAGAAGAGGCCCCATTCCCCCTCCGCCTGTTGGTGGCGCTCATTCCCACCCCACACTCTCCCTCAAGTTTTTTCCCACTCGCCAAATGCGAGTAGTCGAGTGGAAATTTTGGGGGTTGCCTTTAGTCTTTCTGAAATGATGGAATTTGCAGTACTTTTTTTCCTCTTTAATATACCTGAATGCTTTATACCTTTGCTGCAACATAACCATAGGATAAAAAGCATCATCTTGTAGACCACAGAGGCAGTACAGATTTTGAACCATTAAGAGCAACAAGGACAAAGTCCATTAGATTAAAAAAAAATAAAAATTTGACACGTACAGTTTTTGTTACACTCACATGAAAGAGGGTAAATGGAGAAATTGTCTATTTTTGCATTTATGTTATAATTCAGAAATGTTCTCTATTCACAGCATATTGGCGTGTGAGGGTTTACCACTTGTGAATGGGCAAAGCTGTGACGCATATGCTGCTGTGTCTCTTGTTGGCCCATCTAGGTAAATATATACAGTACCTTGGTTTTCAGTTAAAGCTTTAAAAATAACATTGGTACTTATTTCTCTTACCTACCTATTTTCTCTGTTATGTACTTGTATTACTAAGAAATTTTATGCCAAACATTTGCGTTTCCCTTAACATTCTGTCTTGTTGACATCTGCCGTGGGTTGAGGCGAATCTCTTCAGCTAGGCAGCAGTAAAACCCTGACAATGTCCTTCATAGAAAGAATCAAGAAAATATAGCTTTACGGCTGCTAGATGGAATTCATAGACCTGTCTGGTTATACTGCCACCTACAGGAAGAATGGACATGAGCAAGCACAGGATAATCACACTCGCAACCATCATGCTTCAGTTTTTTGCTACTGTTACCACAAACGTAAACTTGTCTTCTCTGCTGTTCACTGTGGGTAGATTTATTTTTATTTTTATTTTTTCCTACTAAAAATCTGCAAAGCGCTTCGGCAGCTGAACTTTGCGGGCGCTATTAACCCTTTTAAAAGTGCCGCCATTACAGCGGTAAAGCGCTGCTAAAGATAGCGGTGCTATGTTTATGTAGACCAGAGTTAAAGGGCACAGTCAGTTTGCACCTTGACGCAGATGTTAATAACAGATCGTGGTCAGAGTGCACTATTTGCTAAAGCAGGTTAAGAAGAGACTATGATCAGATTGTTCTTGGGGATTTTAGGTGAGTATGCACTAGTTCTGCCTGACGGCATGCAGGAGTTCTTCTCCTTGGCGGCAGCTGTAGGTATTGAATTTTGTGGGGCTCTACCTCCACAACCATGTTATTCATTCACATTGGTCTTTGAATAAATGAGCTCTGTGACAGACTGGCTTGTAGTTATCAATGGAACACAACCGCAGTGATTGCTGCATTCGATGTCCATTGACACTTTGTCCAGCTCTCTGAAAGTCCATACCACAGTACAGACATAGAGCTGAAGGAAGAGTTTGCAGGAGCCATTTGTTTTGTTTGGCCTTCACTTCTGTCTTTGGCAAACAGAAGTGGGATTGCTCTGCATGTACAAGTGCACCACAGGACTTAGTCCTAATTGGCTCTTGTGTGAAGGAGGTTCCTTTTTAGTTTTTCCTAGTTCATCTGTCTGATGGGGACCACGTCATTACCATCTATTACCCCCACTG
This sequence comes from Lithobates sylvaticus, assembly GCA_028564925.1. Lineage (NCBI taxonomy): Eukaryota > Metazoa > Chordata > Amphibia > Anura > Ranidae > Lithobates > Lithobates sylvaticus. Next base: position 445,540,282 of record CM053028.1, read on the forward strand.
CCAAGTTCAACACCGATACACTGCACTTCTCTTTTTCCGGGCCAGAATCCTGCTGCAGATTGGGTATTCGATGTGAACTTCATATCCTCTCTGCCAAATGAATCATTCAGACCCATTTTGGTCTGCCGTGATGGCCAATTCTGAGAATTTTTTGCAACGGTGGGATTTACCCTTTACATCGGAGCAATTGAGAGCTTTAGCTTGTGAGTGTACATGAAGTACGAGTCGACAAATGGCTGTAATTTACATTTTTAGCTGCGCTGGTTTGTTAAAACGTTCCTATTTTTTTTTCATGCATGTGCACCTGCTTAAGGCCATGAACTATGGAATTCTTGTATCGGAAGCAATGTTTTCAGTTTGTGGCTCTGCCCTATGGCCTCTCCTCTGCACCTTGGATGTTTATTTCTAATATTAGCCCTGCTGCACTCTCCTGGCAATCCTTTGTGGTATACTTGGACTGTTGAGTCAGAGCAGGCTTCTTTCGGACAGCATGTCCTTGACTGTCCGGAGGTTGCAGTAGTTTGGGTGGATCCTGAGCCATTTCATTGATCTCAGAATCGAGCTTTCCAGTCCAGGATTTACATGACTCTCCACTTTTAAAGGAGGGTGTCTTGGATATGATGGTAGCCTCCTTCCTGAGAGTGAGTTTTGCCCAGTTTCACTGCAGACCTCTACAACGCAACATTTTTTTTTTTTTGTCATGGACCAAGCCAGTCAGGTGCTTAAACAAATCAATTAATTTGCCACGAGGACCAGGTTGTCTCTGGCCTGGTGGTAGATGCTAAATTGGATTACAATAGGAGGCTTTAAAATCACTGGGACAAGAGCAGTGTATGGAACAGTCCATCCCCTGGGGGGAAACTTGGATTACCCAAAATTGGGTATAGGCGAAAGGTACTGGAAGACAGGGCAGTATTATGACTTGTTCCCTCCTTTTTCCGCTCTGGCATAGACAATTGATAAGGCGGACATCTCAGACGGCAGTGCCCAAACATGGGGGACTGGCCTTTAGACCCATTTAACAACCTTTGTGCAGGTGGGGGACTCCAATTGTGGATTGATTACCAGGTTCAACAAAAAACTGGACAGATTTTTCTCTTGGTACTGGGATCCTCCGGAGGTGGCGGATGCTATGGTGGCTTTGTGGGATCAGTACACCCTTATCTGTGCTTTTCTGCCCTTGAAACTTCTTCCTTGTCTGCTTTTGAGGGCTTAAGATAAAGGGCATACTGGTGATCCTTATTGCTCCAGACTGTGCCAGGAAATTATGGTATGCCAACATAGTAAGGCTCCTGGCAGATGCTTTGTGGTCTTTCAGATCATCGGAATCTTCTGTCCCAAGGGTGATTTTGCCATCCTACTTTAAGGGGGGGGGTTTGCGTTGGAGGCATCTCTGAATTTGATTCATACAATGCTAATATGAAAGGCATACTTGACCATACTAATTGTAAGACTGTGTTTCCACCCTTTACTTTTTTTTTTTTTTTTTTGCATCCGGGTCTGGACCAGGTTTTGGCTCTCAGCATTTTTGAGGGCCAGGTTTGTGTCTGGTCTATCTCGTTTCATTGGTCTTTCACTCCTTGGTTTAGACCTTGTACATGTAGCTTCCCGTTTGTTCCCCTGTGACTCTAATGGGATCTAATTCTGTTTTATCCCTGCACTTCCTAGATCACCTTTACAAGGCATGTGTCCGAACTGGCCTTGCAACTAACCCTTTCTGGACAAGGTGGTGTTGAGGTCCAGAACATCTTGATTAAGATCTCTGTCTCCAGTTCACCAAAAAACTTCCTTCCCTTGCCCGACTGTGGTTCAGGTTGTGAGTTTGTCTCAGCCACTGCTTTTTCATGAATACGGTCTCCTTTTGATGGATCTTGTAATGGTACTCTGATTTGTTGGTCCATCTTTTTAGGCGACTCTGGAAGACCCTCACCTGAACTTATGGTCCAAAGGATCGAGTGATCCTGTGAGTTCTTCTTTTTTACTCTTTTGGGCAATCATGCAGCATTTCTAGGCTAGCTACTAACTAGTCTCTTTTTATGTTCTCCTAGGCAGATATTCAGGGCACATCTAATGTCAACTTTGTATGTTGGGTCCATCAGCTCTTTGAGCTATGTGTAGTCCTCAGTTTTCTTTTTGTTTTTTATTCCTGGGTCTGTTAGCCTTTCTTGCTATGTTGCCAACCCAGGATGTCCAGAAGCAGCCAATATAAGAATTCCGGTGTCCCTAATGGACCAAAAAGGAAATATGATTTTTGTACTCCTCCTTTTTACTGGAGTCCATTGAGGGACACAGGCTCCTCCTCTCCATTTACATGTTCTTGGTACTACTTGCTAAGTGTCCTTTTTCTCTCGTAGGTGGCAGTGTAACACAACAGTTTAGGAAGTTGCGTCCTTTAGTGTATTCCAAGAAAAGGACAGCATGTGTAAGATACACTTAAATGCCATTCAATTTACCTGGAGTCAGACAGACCTTGTACTAACAGCCTCTATTTTCATAGCGTTGCCTCCATGTAGAGCAGGGGTAGGCAAACGCTGCACTCTAGTTGTGGTGAAACTACAAATCCCATTAAGCACCGTCAGACTTTTACAGCCACCAGCATGACTCCCAAAGGCAGAGATCTGACAGGATTTGTAGTTTCACTATGGATGGAGTGCCAAGGTTTGCCTGCTTCTGAGGTAGAGAACCTAAATATGATTGATTTGCAGTCCGGCAGGCACCAGAATAGAACACTGGACTGGGGGGAGCAGGAATGTATTTCCATTCAGTTTAAAATGTAGGCTAGGATTTTCTTCTTTTTTTTTTTTTTTTTTTTTATATAAAAGAGAAAGTATAGTTTAATTTCTGGCATTCGCTTTTAGGAACGACCAAAAGAAAACCAAAGTGAAGAAGAAAACCAGCAATCCCCAGTTCAATGAGAAGTTCTACTTTGAGGCAAGTTGAAATAACGTGTGAGGAAATTTAAAAATGTATCTCACACGTATAATCTGTTCCCTTTTAAAATGGTGGTTTGGGGATATGTGGGTTGTCCTACCAGCTTGTAAGATGAAACAGAACAAAAAAATGATTTTAAAAAATGGCTAAAGGAATTTCCCCACAACACTTCTTATGAACACAATGGGTTGATCTGTCTCCTCCAGGGCTTGCTGCTTTCAAATTTGAAAGTTATTCTACATTAGCTGGTTCTTTAGGTACCTACATCTTGCATACAACCTATTTTGTGTTGCTTGTATTTTCCTGCTACAGTAACCATTGTCTGTCAATAAAAGTATATGATGGAGAGCAGCAGTATTAACTGCGGCTTTGCGCCAGCTTTTCAGGATAGTTTTTATATTGACATTTCTAAGCGTTAAATGACCATCAAATGTAGATCAAAATGTAAGTATAATATCAAGGCAAAACTTTTTTTTCAATTTTCAGGCACAGTGGACATGGATTAAAACACCTTTTTGGTTTTCACAGAAAAAATCTGCCAGGAGTTCTAGCCTTCTCCCTACTGTACTAAAGAAATTTAAAAAAAATTGTAATGCTTTTGGAGAGGTCTTCTTACTGTATGTCTGCTAAAACCTTGTCAGCAGAGCAAGAAGTAAGGGTAAATCTCTCTAACAGAGTCCTGCATAACAGTAAATACTTGACAGGAGCTGCAATCCTTCCCCACTCTGTCCAAAATGAAGAAGAAATGTTTTGGCTGAACAAACACTTTTAGCTATACTATGTGAAAGCTTTCCTAATAGCATGCATATAACGGTATGTAAAAACTACCCATAACTATAGAAAAACAGAAGTGTTGCCTAATTTTCATTACGTTTTTTTTTTCCATGTTTGGCATGTAAATGGCCTTTGTTTTTTCCATCAAATTATATATATATATAAATAAAAATATTGGGCAGGATGTCAGCTGCGTGTTAAATTATTTTCCCTACTGTACAACCTATTTTGTGTGATGTATGTTTTATGGCACCTTTAATAGATACTAATTTTAAAGAGGGAGTTTGCAGCCTCCATATGGTGTTACTGACCATATTAATAAATATTAATTTTTATAATAAAATAAGTATTAATAAATGTCTCTTTTCAGGTGACGAGATCAAGTAGCTACACTAAGAAGTCACAATTTCAAGTAGAAGAAGAAGATATCGAAAAACTAGAAGTGAGGTTTGTAGCTCAGAATAGTATTTTTGTGCTATAAAACCATTAGCATAACCTCTGCGTTTTGGGAACGGTTACCCAAAGGGTTATATTTAAAAATAAAGACAATTAAAAAAAATCTGTAGCTTCAGTTAAACAGGTGAAATATACATAGGGGGTATTTTACTTGCCAAAGAATTTCTTTTCTGTCTATCTAACGCTGACATTTAAACACCTCTTATACACAGAACAGGTCTGTCTGACACTTAAGTAGCACTTTATCCTAGCCCTTCCTCATGTCAACATGCTTTTTGCACCATAGCACAACCAGGCTCATTATGCATTTTTTTTCCTCCTGCAGTCTGAGCTCTGCTGCTCAGAGAATGCAAGATACTGATGCCAGTCCCATTCACACTTGCACTGCTTAAAAATATAAATGTGCAGCACTCCTTACGATAACATCGCTTAACCAGATATTTTAATTTTATAAACAAAAATTACTTTCAAAAGTAAATAGTGGGTGATACCAATAATATAAATATATAACAAAACAAAAAAATGTGTATGTATATAAATGTATGTATGTAATGTATGTATCGCACAAAAATGAGTACACCCCTTACATTTTTGTAAATACTTTGTTATATCTTTTTGTGTGACAACACTGAAGAAATTACACTTTGCTACTATGTAAAGGAGTTTGTATAACAGTGTAAATTTTCTGTCCCCTCAAAATAACTGAACACACAGCCATTAATGTTTAAACTGCTGACAACAAAAGTGAGTACACCCCTAAGGCCCCTTTCACACCGGGGCGTTTTTCATGCGGTGCAGCGCTAAAAATAGCGCCTGTGAAAAAATCCGGCCCCTTTAACTCCAGTGTGAAAGCCGGCGGGCTTTCACACTGGAGCGGTACGCTAGCAGGATGACAAAAAAAGTCCTGCTAGCAGCATCTTTGGAGCGGGATAGGAGCGGTGTGTTCACCGCTCCTATACCGCTCCTTCCCATTGAATAGAATGGGACACCGCGGTGAAACCGCGGCAATACCGCCGCAAAGCGCCGCTACGGCGGCGCTCTGCGGGGGGTGTTTAACCCTTTTTCGGCCGCGAAAACCGCGGTGAAAACGACGGTAAAGCAGCGCTAAATATAGCGCTGCTTTACCGTCACCGCGGCTCACCGCTCCAGTGTGAAAGGGGCCTAAGTGAATATGTCCAAATTGGGCCCAATTGGCCATTTTCTCTCCCCGGTGTCATGTGACTCGTTAGCGTTACAAGGTCTCAGGTGTGAATGGGGAGCAGGTGTGTTAAATTTGGTAAATGATAATGTAGATACTCAAGCGCTAATGTGAATTTAAAATCAGAGAAGCAACCGATGTTTAAGATAGCCAAATTATATAGCTGCAACCCATATATTAGTGCTCCCACACGTGAATGAAGTTAAAAAGCGCACCCATTACACAAACATTGTGTACTTTTTAAGTGTTACATTTTGGTGTCATCAATCTGTCACTTGTACTGGTCACTAGAAGTTCAACATGGCACCTCTTGGCAAAGAACTCTCTGAGGATCTGAAAAAAAGAATTGTTGCTACATAAAGATGGCCTAGGCTATAAGAAGATTGCCAAGACCCTGAAACTGAGCTGCAGCACGGTGGCCAAGACCTGTGGTCTGATGAGACCAAGATAAACTTATTTGGTTCAGATGGTGTCAAGCGTGTGGGGCGGCAATCAGGGGAGAAGTACAAAGACAGGTGTGTCTTGCCTACAGTTAAGCATGGTGGTGGGAGTGTCATGGTCTGGGGCTGCATGAGTGCTGCCGGAACTGGGGAGCTACAGTTCATTGAGGGAACCATGAATGGGAACATGTACTGTGACATACTGAAGCAGAGCATGATCCCCCTCTCCCTTCGGAGACTGGGCCACAGGGCAGTATTCCAACATAACGACCCCAAACACACCTCCAAGACGACCACTGCCTTGCTAAAGAAGCTGAGGGTAAAGGTGATGGACTGGCCAAGCATGTCTCCAGACCTAAACCCTATTAAACATCTGTGGGGCATCCTCAAATGGAAGGTGGAGGAGCGCAAGGTCTCTAACATCGACCAGCTCTGTGATGTCGTCATGGAGGAGTGGAAGAGTACTTCAGTGGCAACCTTTGAAGCTCTGGTGAACTCCATGCCCAAGAGGGTTAAGGCAGTGCTGGAAAATGGTGGCCACACAATATTGACACTTTTTTGGTCCCAATTTGGACCTTTTCAATTCAGGCTGTACTCACTTTTGTTGCCAGCAGTTTAGACATTAATGGCTGTGTGAGTTATTTTCAGGGGACATCAAATTTACACTGTTATACAAGCTGTACACTCACTACTTTACATTGTAGCAAAGTGTCATTGCTCAGTGTTGTCACATAAAAGATGGAATAACATTTTTACAAAAAATGTTAGGGGTGTACTCACTTTTGTGAGATTGTATGTGTATATATATATATATATATATACATATATATAGTGTGTGTAATATATATAATTTTATTGTGCTCCTAAGTTTACATACCCTGGCAGAATTTATGATTTCTTGGCCGTTTTTCAGAGAATATGAATAACGCAAACTTTTCTTTCACTCATGGTTAGTGTTTGGCTGAAGCTATTTATTATCAATCAACTGTTTTTACTCTTTTTAAATCATAATGGCAACAGAAACTACCCATATGACCCTGATCAAAAGTTTACATACCCCAGGTCTTAATACCATGTATTGCCATCAATGGCAGCTTGAAGTCTTTTGTGGTATTTGTGGATGAGGTTCTTTATCTTCTCAGATGGTAAAGCTGCCCATTGCTCTGGTCAAAAAGCCCCCAGTTCCTGTAAATTCTTGGGTTGTCTTGCATGAACTGCACGTTTTTGAGATCTCCCCAGAGTGGCTCAATGTTATTGAGGTCAGGAGACTGAGATGGCCACTCAAGAACCTTCACTTTATTCTGCTGTAGCCAACGACAGGTCGAGTTGACCTTGTGTTTTGGATCATTGTCATGTTGGAATATCCAAGTACGTTCCATGCATAGCTTCCTGGTGAATGAATGCAAATGTTCCTACAGTATTTTTTGATAACATACTGCATTCATCTTGCCATCAATTTTGACCAAATTTACTGTGCCTTTTTGTAGCTCACACATCCCTCCAAAACATCAGCAATCCACCTCTGTGTTTCACAGTAGGAATGGTGTACGTTTCATCATAGGCCTTGTTGATCTCATCACTCCAAATTACTTTGTATCAGAAGGTTTAAGGCTTGTCTCTGTGCTGTTTGGCGTATTTTAAGTGGGATACTTTGTGGCATTTGCATAGTAATGATTTTCTTCTGGCGACTCAACCATGCAGCCCATCTTTCTTCAAGTGCCTCCTTATTGTGCATCTTGAAACAGCCACGCCACATGTTTAAGTTATTTGTGGGTTTTTCTTTGCATCCCGAACAATTTTCCTGGTAGTTGTGGCTGAAATTTCAGTTGGTCTACCTGAACGTGGGTTGGTTTCAACAGAACCCCTCATTTTCCACTTTTTGATTAGTTTGAACACTGCTGATTTGGCATTCTCAATTCCTTGGATATCTTTTTATATCCCTTTTTCTGTTTAATACAGTTCAACTACCTTTTCCCGCAGATCCTTTGACAATTCTTTTGCTTTCCCCATGACTCAGAATCCAGAAACGTCAGTGCAGCACTGGATGAGAGATGCAAAGGTCTGTCAGGAGTCCAGAAACCCATTGACCTTTTATACACACACACTCAAGCAAACAGATCCCAGGTGAGGATGGTTTGTGAATGTGAACCACTTTGTGTCAATTTGTGTGCATGTTATGAGGCCAAAATCACCAGGGTATGTAAACTTTTGATCAGGGTCATTTGGGTAGTTTCTATTGTGATTATGATATAAAAAAAGTAACCACAGTTGATTGATAATAAATGGCTTCAGCCAAAACACTAACCATGAGTGAAAACATTTTTTGTGTTATTCATATTCTCTGAAAAATGGCAGAAATCAGAAATTCTGCCAGAGTATGTAAACCTATGAGCACAACTGTGCGTGTGGTGTATACATACATACATACATACAAACATACATACATACATACATATAATATGACTTGTGGAGATTATGTAAAGAAACCTCAGTGGCAACTGAGTATTTTTATTAAAAGCAATCAGAGTAACCCTCACATTTTATAAAAAAATTGCGTCCAAGTATGTCTATAATTCAATATTACAAGATATCAGTCAGTGTGACACTTCATGGAGATTGTATATGTGTAATATAATCTGTATAAGGGGTGTTATTGGTTCCACCCACTATTTACTTTACATTTGAAAATAATAATTTTGTTTATACGTATATAATAAAATAGTTAGCTGAGGATCAGTTGTTAAATAATGAGAGCTGCACACTGGAGCTCTGTTGGTGTTTTTACAAAGGTGTTAGCTTCTATAAAATTGAATCTTCGTGATTCATTAGTTTACATTTACAAAAAAAAGCAGTGCAAGTAGAAAACATTTAAGTGTACCTTTTCAGAAAAAAATGAAAAGATGAACACCGTAGACCCCAACCCCTAAGAAAATGTACCATTTAAGAAAAATTAATGTAACTTTTTTAAATTGGCAGCAACACATGTCAAAAAAGTTGGGACACGACCATGTTTACCACGGTGTAGCATCCCCTCTGAGAAGACCAGTTGCTGGAGTTTTGGGAGAGGAACGTTCTCCCATTTTTGCCTGATATAGGATTTTAACTGCTCAACAGTCCTGGGTCTTCTTAGTCATATTTTTCATTTCAAGATCCACCAAATCTTTTAGATTGGTGAAAGGTCTGGACTGCAGGAAAGCCAATTAAGCACCCGGATTCTTCTACTAAGAAGCCATGCTGTTGTCATAGCTGCAGCATGCGGGTTAGCTGGAATATGTAAGGCCTTCCCTGAAAAAGATGTCTGGATGAAAACATATGCTGCTCTTAAACCTGGATATATCTTTCAGCATTGATGGTGCCTTTCCAGATGTGTAAGTTACTCATTCTATATGCGCTAACACACCCCCACAACATCAGAGATGCAGGCCTTTTAACTGAGCGCTGATAACAAGCTGGAAGGTCCCTCTTCTCTTTTGTCTGGAGAACACGGCCCCCATGGTTGCCACAAAAATGTCAAATTTAGTTTCGTCTGACCACAGAACTGTTTTCCACTTTGCAACAAACATTTTTAGATTAGCTAAGGCCCAAAGAAGACCGCAGAGTTTCTGGATGCATGATAGAGCTTTACCTTTCATGGAATGGCCAACTGTGTTCAGACAGTGCAGTGATTTTTGGAAGTATTCCTGAGCCCATGCAGTGATGTCCATCATAGAATCATGACTGTTTTTAATTCAGTGCTGTCTGAGGGCCCGTTGAACATTATTCTGAAGTTGTTAAATTTTTTGATGCAGCTTTTCAGATTGGGGTACCTCTGCCCATCTTTACTTCTAAGACACTGACTCTCCAAGATGCTATTTTTAACCTAATATGGGTTTATAGGGTTGGCAGATCATTGCATTTTGTTTTTATGTAGATTTTACACAGGGTCACAACTTTTTTGAAATTGAGGTTGTATATCTGCCTGTAGTTCAGTTTTATTGGATATTTAGGCCTCATGTACACTGCTGCTGCTAAACTGACGTTTAGGAGCAGTTTGGCATTTTTTTTCAACTGCTCCTGAACTCTCCTCTGTTATCTTATCAGTACATGTACACAGGGTCGTTTATAGTCGTTTCTAGGCAGTTGAGTTTAAAGGGTTTTTTTGGAGCACAAAAAAATGGGTTCAGAAGCTGTGTTTAGAGGCCTTTCAAGCGCCAAATGCTTCCAAACGCGGTAACTCACGTTAAGCCACGTTTTCGTTTAGACATTTTTAATTTTTGGCTATTTTGGGGGAAAAAAAAGTGTTTTATTTTTTTTTTTTTATTTTTTTTTTACGCTTCTAAATGCTAAACACGGCAAAATGGATGTTTAAATGTGGGTTACTATCTGTCAAGTTAAATCGTTCAGGCTAGGTTGTAAAAAACATCCCGTGTACATGAAGCCTTAAGCTTTAAAGTTGAATGTAACAAAAAAGTTGTTTGTTTTTTTGCTGTCTGAAATATCATTTTTGTGCTTTTTTTTTTTTTGTTTTTATCTATTATATCTCAACTCTAAAGGTACACTCTATTTAATGCAGTTACATTGCATACAGCTAGTATATGTACCTGGATTTGACTTAATTTTTTAGACCTTTTATACAGCAGCATTCACTGTGCGATAGAGATTGGCAGCGCCATTTGCAATTTGGGCTTTTCTGTAACAAGATAATTGCTGACTGTGAAGTGACAGAGATGAGCTTATTTGTCTGCTGCTGCTTCTTCGCTTTTTGGTCATAGCCTGGGGGCAGGGATTTGACCAAGTTGTATTTTTCAAGAAAACCCTGTCATATCCCTAAACGCATCCAAACAGGAAGTCCCTTCAATAGAAGAGGTTTTGTACTCGTCTCTCCAGGTGCCAGTGTCTTCTACTATCCCTCCATTCCAGCACTGCAGCCTATTCCCACAACTTTGGAATTAAACACTTTAGGGAGTGTGCAATGCCTGTGGTCCCTGATTCAAGCTGTGACTCCATCTTTCAACCCCTATATAACTTCTGAGTTGTGTACACAGGCACTCGACGCCCTCAGGGGGCACTAGCACTGGAATGAAGGGAAGGTAGGAGATGCAGGCTTCCTGTGAAGCGAGTATAATTCCTTTTGTGTTTAGGGACATGTCAGGGTCTCTAACTGCAATCGAGCTACAGAGGTTCTGAGAGGAGTTTCAGGAGGTGGAGTCAGTACAGAAATCACTGCTTGCAGACAGCAAGGTACCCTGGGATATGTAGTTCTTAGAAGTTGAAAGAAACAGGGAATCCAGGAAGTCCTGGAAAGAGGTAGCTAGCAGACAGGCAGTACTCAACATGAAAGGATATTTTTCAAGTAAATTTATATTGGATTGTCAAAATTAGCTATTTGTATTGTTATTACAATGCTAAAACCCTAGCAATCCTTTAATTGCATTGGTTGCCATACATGAGCCAAGCGGTATATGGATAATTGCCTCTCACCATTTAAACCAATGGCCTTGCCATTATTGCTTCTATTTATCTGCAGGAATCTGTGGCTTGGATAATGATTGCACTTTACCAAATGATTTAGTAACACGTTTGCTTACACTGGACAGGGATTTGCCATATTGTATTTCTTGTGCCCAATCCTTTTCCGCATCATATTAATGCATGATCCTTATGCGTCATTCTTTTTTGTCCTTTTTATGGTGTATATGCTGTTATTGCAGACCAGCGCTGGAGGGTAAGCAGTGACAGCAGCATGTGTCTGCAGTTTTGATGTGTGTTTTTTCCTTTACTGCTATAGAGGTGATTTTATTTATGGTGTGTGATCCCTGTAGCAGCAAAGGGAATTCCTCCTTTTTTTTTTTTCCCCCCAGAAGATTGCTATTTACCTATCAGTATAAGCAGGTTAACTGCATGTTTTTTTACTTAGCATAGGTTTTGAGACTAGTATTTAGGCGTGTGTGTGTGTGTTTTGTGTGTGTAGTGTCTTGTGCTTTGACACGTAACTGATAAAAGTCTGTTTTGACTTGAGCATAATTGGCATTTTGGTTGTGTATCTTTAAAAGTGCTTTGTAATGTGATCATGGAAGCTTGGCAGTCACATCACATCTATTGAGCAATCTCTTGTTCTGAGGTATGCGTGGGTGCCTGTCACATGCAAGCTTTATTGTGCATGCTAATTTACACCAAGAACATTCCTGACATTAAGTCTATTTCTTCCTTATCAGTAAGGTACCAGTAACAGCTGAAATTTATGTCATTATTCAATCGCTAATTGGGGGGTTCCCCCAACTTGTTTAACATTTTTACGCTCCAATTTTATCATCAATTTTTGTGGAGTGATAATTTCACCACTGTATTTATTTTTTACATTTTTAGCAACATTAGTTATGCTTAGTATTGTTGAATATTTTTTTATTTTTATATATAATATATAGATAGAGAGAGAGATATATCCTATCTATCTATATATATATATATATATATATATATATATATATATATATATATATATATATATATATATATATATATATATATATATATATATATATATATATATATATATATATATATATATATATATATATATATATATATATATATATATATATATATATAATGAGATATAGATAGATATACCTTTTTTTTTGAATGGATCATATGGTCACTTTAACTGCAGTTACCCCAACACCGCCCCCCCCCCTTCTTTTTTTTTTTTTGCTTCAAAGCTTTTTTTTTTGCAAAAGATGGACTTGGCCTTTAAAACTATATAAATTATATTCATCAGCGATTTTTTTTTTTTTTTTTTTTTTTTTGTAAACAAGCCTGCAAAACATTGCAATTGTGACCAGTGGATAGTGGGTACAGTGCACAGGGTCCTCCTTCAGTTCTGTCTATGCTGAGGTATGGACTTTCAGTTGGAAAGCTAGAAAAAGTGTCACATGGCCTAACAGTCTGTACTTGTATTTCATTGAGAACTACAAGTTCACCTGCCGCGTGGTGGCATGCAAGACTTGAAGTTCATTTATTTATGGATCTCTGCAAATTAATGACATGGAAGAGCCCCACACAACTGTGCCAATGCAAGGTGTTGCAGGGGAGAAGAACCCCCATACCCTGTCACAGAGAGGGCCATTTGGGGGGTGCGGGGTGGGTCTTCTGCTTGGCAACATGTTGCACCCGTAATGTGGATGTAACATGGTCTTAAAGTTGGACTTAATCCACCAAAAACACTGGTGTTATCTGTTTTGGGTAGATAACTTTTTTGTTTTTCTTTTTAATTAGTGACCACTGCAGGCATAAAGCCAAGAAATGTATATTGGATTTGGTGCAAGTGTGGCGGGCTTGGAAATCCCAACACACCCAAAGGTCTAAATTTCACAGCTGTAGAGGGCTGTACACCGTGATGGAGCATATTTCTGCACCTGGGAGTTCTAGGTGTTTGCATACAGCCCTGGCCAGTAGCCTGTACAAGTCAATAACAGGATGACGGGCATAGCAGCTGTACACATGCGGTTACATTCACACAGGGACAGATAAGTGGCTCTGGATGCAGACTGTCTCTGTCCAGGTTCACGCTTCTATCCCCGTACGGATGTATGTGGTTACATCCTCTGTCAGCCTGTCAATGATTTGTACAGGCTGTAGCTGTATGCAAACACCAGTGACTCTCCATACACGCAAATTGCATTCCTTTTGTATGCTCTTTGTATGTGTGAATGAGGCCTAAGAAAATTTAAGTTTGGGTAAGCCACTCAAAGGTTAACCATTACTCTTAGTTCTACATCGGTTATTGAACATTTTATCATGCTTGCTAAATAAGTTTGCCTTTGATATTCGTGTTTTCTACTGTTAGACCTATTTGTAAGCCATTGGTGGTCGGCCATTAAAAGAAAACTTCAGGCAATTTTTTTGTTTTTGGATGCACTATTTAGAATGAAAAGTAATTTCTTTAAATGCCTGTTGCTTATAGCAAATCGCCATATTTCTGCTACGGGTACCAACTAACCATTGCACAGAATTGGGATTTTTATTAAGCAAAAATATGCACACAGTAGGCCTTGTCTGAAGTAATTACTGGTAATTGACACTTTTCCAAAAATCAGTAAAGGGGAAATGCAGCATATGATATTTCAGTTCACTGGTGGCTTTATCCTGAGTGGAGTTCTCCGGTTGGGACCCTTATTATAGCAGTATCTATCACAGTTCTGGGCACCTGAATAGGTCTGCACTTCCCAATAACATTTGATTCCAGGGCCCTGTTTGGGATGCACCATTACCTCATTTCGTAATGAACCAGCCTCTGTGTGGCCCTACTTATCTGGCCTAATATGCTACAATGCTTTTCTGCCTAACTCCAATAAGGTTTTATTATCAATGCAAAAATAGCATGTTTGGTCTTTTGTTTTGAAGCTGTTTTTGTATGTATTAGTTTATTGCAGATCCCATTAACAGGAAGCTGTAATAAGATACAAATGGACATAAATGTCACATAATGTTCACTTTTGCAGAGTGGATCTGTGGAACAATGGAAATCTTGCCCAAGATGTTTTTCTTGGAGAGGTCAGAACATCAGTGAGTGTTTTAAGGAATGATTCAACCCACAGGGCATGGTATGTATCCCTTCTTTTGACCGGACTGTATCTGTATGCCTTTATTACAGCACCTTCACAGATAATGCAGAACTATTTACATCACTGGCTAGTAGTCGCATTATTGTGCTTGTTCTGTTCTGTTGAAGATTTGCTGTTTATCCAATCTTTGAGTTCTTGAGTTTTAGGATCATACCCAAACATGTATAGCCACATGGGTAACTCTATACTCCATGTGACTGTTACTGCATGTCCTCTGCTTATCCTCTGTTTTGGGAGCCTTCAACACCATCTTGCTCACATATTATGCTATTGAACAGCTCCACTTCAGCGTTTTGACAACCATTCACACCTTTAGGTTATTGGGGTGCATTAGGAGACTTTCACACCTCCCTGTTATGTTATTTGACTTAACATTTGCCTAAACCCATTCCATGGTGATTAGATAAAAGTGGCCTAGTTACCCAGGTGGATATAAATGGCAGGGTGTATTCCTGACAGCCATTAGAACTAAAGAAGCTGCTAGGCGATGAGAAACCCCTTCAGTGTTGCTGAACAAATCCAGTAGACTACTCCGTATACCAGGCATGGATAAATGAGAACCTTCAGACATGTAAGCCCTCCTAAAGAATTATGTCATGAGGGAACTAATGTGACTTGCCATTTCTGACCTATCCTTTTTAAAATACTAGTAGCCTACCTATTGGGTTGATGCTTTGTCTTCCAATGCTTTCTGGACCACGGTATAAAACGGAGGTAAAGAATCTGGATTCTTGGACACTTGTTCTGTATGTATGTTCCCAAGTTTGTGAAGCACTAAAGCCAGAAACAGCCAGGCAACTAGCTTTTTCAGACTGAGCCCTGTAGCTGCAGCCCTGAATGATTTACTTAAAACGTTTACATTCTTCACCACCTGCTGGCCAAATCGAGTATTACAGCCTTTTAACCAGCTTGTCATTTAAAAAAAAAAAAAAAAATGTGAAGGCTACCAATTCAGATTTTTTTTATTTTTATTCAGAAAATGTTACTGTTAAGCTGCCTTGTTGACCCTGTCACTTCAGTACAGTGGTCCCCCAAACTGTGGCAATCAACAATGGGGCACTATTCCTCCCACTGACACCAATGATGAAGCATTTTTCCTCCCAATATCCACAGGCGCTTTGCCATTTTTTTTTTGCCCCCACTGCTCACCAATCCTAGGGCATTTTTTTCACTCCCACTGACCACCAAGCCCTTCAGCATTGTTTGTGCTCACTTACCACTGATGACAGGGCATTTTCTGATCCCACAGGGTTTGGGGGTGGGGGTGGGGGGTGTGATTTGAAATGTGAAGGTTTTGGTTCCTTTTTACTAGGGGCTAGTGTCTGTATATTCTATATAACAGAACCTCTTGCTCTGCTTCACCAACTGGGATAGAGCAACTGCACAAGAGGCAGCATTGGTCACATGTCTGGTAAGGGAAGCCATTTTATAGGCAGGATAAATATTTCTGAAACTTCCGTCAGTGGTATGAAACATCTATGATTACAGTAGTTGTTTGTCGCTACTGTGTATGTGTGCAGGTATGGACAGTAATGTCTTCCAAAAATGAACTCATCAGCAATTGCAGCAAAAGTATTGCTACACCTTATTCCTCTTGCCATTTTGTAATTGTTACCTTACAGATGTTAGACATGACACTCAAGGATTATTTTTGTTTTCAGGTATCTTCTCCAGCCAAAAGACAATGGAAGTAAATCCTCAAAGTATGATGATCTGGGCTCCCTGAGGCTGAGTATCTCCTATACAGAAGACTATGTGCTGTCTCCAGAGTTCTATTCACCTCTAAGAAGTCTGCTGGTTAAATCACCAGATGTTCAGGTACTTAATAACACGAGTCCTCAGGACCTTGGATATTAAAAAGCAAACCTTTACACCAAAATAAAATGCCAAGTCTCCACTGAAGCGCAAACCGTACAGAGCTCTGACAACTACTAGCGTTTTAAATACAATTTTTCAAATTGGTTGATAAAAGAAATTAGCTTAAAGTTCAGCATTTGCTTCATATTACAGATATTCAACTTTTATTAGAAACTCAGCTGCTATGGGAAGCATGACGTGTTTGCAATCATGTGATTGCAAACAAGAAGCTCTATTGGCTTCCTTTAGAAAGTCCTCTGGGCGCGGAGCTCTGCGCCCTGAACACTCCCTCTATAGTATTGTTCCCTGCTGTGGTTAGCAATTGGCGGGTTCTGTGCCTTTTACTTCCGGTTTCTCTGACTCATACCGGCCGGTCTGAAGGTGGAGGACAGGCGACTTGCTGTGAGTACGGGGGGGGGGGGGGTACATCTGATGTAAAGGAGGACTCTGATGGTGACATCTGATATGAAGGGGGACTCTGATGGGGGACATCTGATGTGAAGGGGGGGGGGGGGGGACTCTGATGGGGATACCTTACGTTAAGTGGTTTTATTTTATTTTCGTTGAAATGTGGATGTGATTGGCCTACTGTGATGGGCGGCACAGTGAGGCTGCGTTTGATGGGCACAGTTTTACCTAGCGGTAATGATACATAATCGCCTGATAAATGGCTATTTACAGTCCTGCATTACTAAGAGTTTTATTATTCTGTTCGCCCCCCCCCCCCCCCCCCCCAAAAAAAAAAATTTTGAGCACCAACGGCCACTGGCAAAAACACAACGAACCGCAGAAATGGATCAAAGGCAAACTGCATAGGTGTGAAGCAGGCATAAAGGAGAAGTACAGCCAAAGCTCATTTGGCTGTACTTCTGTGGATCACAGGAGTGCAGCTGTGGCCCATTTTTAGCAGACAGCAGGCAGAAGCCCGCTGACGTCAGAGCCGATCCAGGCTGGGTAAAGATCACGACAATATGGTCGGGATCCGCCCACAACCCTGGACCTAGCTCACTGAGCCACTGAGCCACTGAGACAGCCGCTTCCATCCCCTCTGCAGTCCAGCGCTCCAGTGATCATGGGCAGGGGTGGGTAAGTATTCCATGCAAAGAAGTGATATAGTTGAACATTGACTTAACGTCTACCATATATGCTATTTTTATTAATAACCAAAAATATTTGTAATGTGAAGTAAGTACTGAAGTGTAACTTAATTTATCAGTTTTCACTAATTTTTAGGTAAAATCTCAACTCCAGATTTTTGGCTATGGTTGGTCTTTAAACTGTCCATATATGGAGGATATGAAGGAGGCCCTCATATAACCACATCTTTCTAAATTAATATTTGTCAGCTTTTGATGTCGTAGACATTTCATGTAGGCACAGGTTATTGGCAGAAAATACCTTTTCTATAAATAACCACCAGGGTGCCCTAAGCTTTAGTCAGGGTCACTTTGGCAAAATGCATAAAAATTGACCAAAAATTGTACACAGGCTAGCAGAGGGATCAAGCCTGCCTTTCAGTTGCACAAAGCCACAGGTTTTTATTGTGTACCATTACAAACGTCTACAACATTCTAGCCGCCGGCGCCCTAATAAACAATTATGCCAATTAATAAGGACTCCGGGCGCCTGCACAGCATCCTTGTTTGCCCCCTCTTCTGCCCCATCAGCACTGGGGTCACATTAGCTGAGGGAGAAGAGAAACGCTGGATACCAGTGTGCAAAGATGTGTTTGCTTTGGAAGAATAAATTGCATCCAATTACCTCTAATATTGGGTGTCCTAGAATGTCCTACATTTTTGAATGGGGGTGCCTCGAGATTTGTTAATTTTAAAGGGTGCCTTGAATGAAAAAAGGGTGAGAAACACTGGCTTAAATCATACCTTATGATTAGGCAGGCCATAGACTGAACATTTTTTGTGGTTGCAGGAAAGAAATTCGCTCAATTACCCCATTAACATAATGCTGACAGGGTAATCCCTCCTCGAGGAATTGTCTACTCCATGCAAGGGAAGCCGTCCCTCCCGGGAGAAGACCATGATTATTGCTAGTGGCTACAGAAGCTGCTAGCAATAATCGCAAGTCAATCCAGCAGGCTGATTTTACCCAAGTTGATCGCTCAACTTGATACCTTCTGTCTGGCCACACACGATTCAAATCTCGGGTGGTTCTTGCTGAACTGGCCAAGATTCAAATCGGCTATGGCCTTCCTTAGTTGTTCCAATATCCTGCTTTTCTTTCATTTGGGTAGTACCTGGCTGAAAAAAACGTAGCATGCTTCCTAGCAGACATCCATGTGCATGCTCTACCACCACATTAGGGTTGATTTTCTAAAGGCAAAGTTGCACTTTTACCCAGATAAACAAATTATTCCATTGTGCTGAAAAGCACAGTCATAGCTCTTGTATAATTCCAGGAAAGCACGCTTTTGTATCTCCCAAGTCACACAGACAGACATTGGTATCACGTTGAGCTTGGTAAAATCCTGGTTGCACTTTTACCCAGAGCTTAGTGAATGTGATGAAGCTTCACTTTGTAAAGAATACCCAATCAGGTTCAAGGAAAATAAATAAAATATATAAAAAAAATATATATATATATATATATATATATATATATATATATATATATATATATATATATATATATATATATATATATATATATATATATATATATATATATATATATTTTTTTTTTTTTTGCTTGCGCATTATTGGATGATGGAAATCAACAGAACATCACCACTAAGCTCTGGGGAAATTGGTGCAACTGTACTTCTAAAGTGCACAGTCTATAACATTTTATTGCATCTGTATTGACATGCTCTTACGACATATTGTTACATGAGTACAGGGGCATACAGCTGTTCACTTCTATGACAGGCTGTACACCCCACCTGCTTCTCCCCAACTGCAGGAAAGTGCAACTTTTTGTTTTTTAAGTTGGGCATATCTTATGCTTGTATAAGTCCATGTGAATGAGACCTCAAATTATCAAATCCAAAGTCTCAACCGTAGTTGGACAAATTGATGTTAAGGTTGTTGTGGAATATTTATAAGCTTCTCCTATAAACAAATAATTCCATTGTGCTGAAAAGCACAGTCATAGTTCTCTTGTATAATGCCTGGAAAGAGCGCTTTTATATCTCCAATTCACAAAGGCTATACTGTAAAACATGAATAACAAAAGAAAGGTGGTGGCTTCAGAATCAGCCAATCAGACACTTCTATTCCTGCAAAAGAACCAATCAGACACTTGTATATATTCAAATCGAATTCCAGTAGTGACGGGTGCAAACGGTCCAGTGCAGATCCATGTGGGCAGTTTCCTGTTGAGACACAATGTGCCTCACATTTGTGAATATTACAAACATGGCTCTGATCACGGCGGTCCCACCGCTACCATTGACGCGCGCCATACCCTTCCATGGCTCAGTGAGCTATAATTTAGTATGGTTATGCTATGGTTCCTATGTACACAGAATTATTTGTTAGGAGCATTAATGCAGTCGCCATGAGGTGGCCAGTCACTTGGTGAGGCATAAGCGAAAATACCTAAAAGGGTAAACAGATCTGCCATGTCAACGAGAAGGTTTCCACAGCCAACGGTCTTCCACTGACGTCTGTATGTGCGAATAGGCTCACACGAGCGTATTGCAGCAAAACTGACACCTGGGGGACATCTGACAACATACATTAAAAATTTCCACAACAAGGTCAATTTTGACACAAGTGAGTGGATATATAGCTTAAAATGCAAGTTGGCAAGAAGCCGGAGATGCTTTTCACTAACACTTGTGTATATTTTTCTATTCCAGCCAATTACTGCCTCAGCTGCCTTTATCCTGGGAGAAGTATGTAGAGATAAAAATGATGCTGTCCTTCCACTGGTACGGCTCCTTCTCCACCACCAAAAACTAGTACCATTTGTGTCATCCATAGCACAGCTGGACCTGAACGACACACAGTATGTACCTATGCAAAATACATGTTAAAATAGTTTGGGGTTTTCACTCCAAGATGTTCAATGCACAAATGCCTTCTTTTTTTTTTTCTTTTATAGAGAGGCTAATACTATTTTTCGAGGAAACTCCCTGGCTACTCGCTGCATGGATGAGACAATGAAGATAGTTGGTAATCATTATCTGAAGGTGACTCTGAAGAGTGTTCTAGATGAGGTAACTATAAGGGTATTCATTTTTAGTAATCTTGATTTAGAAATGTACAAAGTATATATCTTCTCTGAATGAATGTAATTTTTATTGCAGTTTTACAGTGCAGACCTAGATGGTAATCTTGGCTGTATCATTTTATTTCCAGCTTTGTCATATAGGGTGTTGCAGGAGTGACAGGCTGAACAAATAAACCTATACATGACAAGCGCATGTGATGGTGATTCCAACACATCCCTTAGGACGGGAATTTATTTTTAAATAGTTATCTATTTGTTTATCATCCTTTTATGAAGCTCCATTGCTACACCTGCATAGGACATAAAATACATTTAACTATGTACACAATCGTTTTGATCTAAATGTAATATTCAGCTTGATCTGTTACTTTTAACAAAGAGAATGCTCACCCTGGACTTCATATTTTAGATATGCGATTCTCCGAAGCCCTGTGAGATAGACCCTAATCGCCTAAAAGAAGGGGACAACGTCGAAAACCACAAGGTGCGTCTTCTGTTTAAAGAATGTTCTTGGCATCCAACATAGAATATGCAGCTAAAGCTGGTGGGATAATTCATATTTATCATGCTTCCCCACCTCTGAGGCTCAGCCAGTGAGCTTGGTCTTCTGAAATAGCTGAAGCAAATGGTTACTTTTTCAGGCCGAGTCCCCCTTCAAAGTTAGTAAAGTTATCCTTTCTAGAAACTTGGATACCACTCGCAATCAGAGTAGTAACAATTCCAGAGGGCAAATCTGAAACCTATTCAGGTTGTCATGTATTTATTTGTGCATTACAAATACTTGTATCAAAATGCCTCTTTATGGCATTGAGAACTTATCCTAATGAACTCTGAGCATCACCTGTTAACGTAAGATTGGCAGATATTATGCAAGAGGAAAGGAAAATGACAGCTTGTAGTTTTCTTTAGGAAAAACAGTCGACTGTTTGAAAATGTGTCAGCTCACTGTTCCGCCTTTCGTTTTTAATATTTCTTGTGAAACCATTAGATATTTACCAATAACTCTCAAAGCAAACCTCCACTCACATGTTGGACATAACGCCATCCTCCCCCTATCCCCCTCTCACCCTTTCCCTTTTCCGCATTTTGATTATTTTTTTTTGGGTAGCAAGTACTTTATTTTTTTGATTTTTTTTTTTTTTTTTGGATTTTTTTTTTTTAGCAGGTACTTGCTCCCACTCTTCATGACATGGCCTTAGTTCTCCCTCTGGGTTGTAGGAAGCCAGTGTTACTTTCAGGGCTTATAAGTGTGTGGGTTTTTTGTTTAACTGTGTGACATTACTCTTTAAGTTTTTGTTGTATTTAACAAATTTATAACCATATTCAAATTAATAATTATAGGAACCTTTAAACTATCCCCAGTGAAACTACAGTGCTAGCCAGTAGAGGGCAGTATGTAGGTTGCCTATAAAATACAGTACAAAGTAGGAGACAAACATCAAAAGGAACAGGCTATTTGAATAAGTCTTTTTTTAATTTCAGCAAATGCTTGTAAATGCCAACATGTTCTAAAATACAGGTTCTCTAGCTATGATTTACGGAGAGCGATTGGATTGATTAGTTTTCTAATACTTCTACCTAAATGCAGCTTAGTTTAACAGCTCATTCCCTGTATTCAGCGCAGTGAATTGTATTTATTGTGTATGTCATTGCTACAAGAAGTAACCTCATCGAAGGAGCCCAAAGGGCCCATTTACACCTTTTGCAGTGCTGCACGTCACCAAGGCGTATACAATTGACAACAGTAGAGAAGTTTAAAAAAACTCAACAACCCTCACCTCGTGTTAATTGACAAAGAGTTTTAGACCCCTTGTTTCAGTTTGTTCAAAATATATGTTAATGTACTGTATAATATAAATTGATATACAATTTTTAATCCCAGAATGGTGTCAAAATTGTCCTGTTGAGCCAAACTGTCTGAGATCATTTGGGAGAAAATGCAGGTTTCTTCTTGCACACTACTCAGCCTCCTGGGCTTGTGGGGATCTCTGTTGAATTTTCTCCTTATATTCCCCAATGTGATGCTGTATGAGATGGGCAAGTTTTTTGTTTTTTTCTCAAATTTTTTTGCAGCCCAAAAAAACTTGTAGCCTACAAGTGATGATTCTGTTAATTTCCACATGATCAGCACTATGGACAACATACAGCCCTTTTAAATCAAGCCCTTTTTAAGCATATTGGACAACCATTTTATCACCGTAGAGCCATGAAATATTTTAATTATGCCCTGGTAGAATTTCAGTTCCAAGCCATATAAATACTGTGTTGTGCATATAAACAGAATTTCAGTCAGCTGGTTTTGGGCATTGAAATAACTGCAAGTGCATTTGTAAGTTGCAATTAAAAGATTTCTATTTGTACTTAAAAAAATTCTAAATAAAACACGTTTTAACTTCATCTCTTTTTTTATAATCCAAGTATTTCAGTTACAGTGGAGAAAATTATTTGCTCCCCTGCAGATTTTGCAAGTTTACCCACTTACAAAGAAAAGAAGGGTCTATAAATTTTATCATAGATGTATTTAACATGATAGAGACAGACTATCAACCAAAAATCCAGAAAAAAACACGATACAAATGTTATAAATTGAGTTGCAGTTCAGTGAGTAAAATAGGTATTTGATCCCCAAGCAAAACATGACTTGGTACTTGGTGGAGAAACCCTTAATGGCAAACACAGATAAGACGTTTCTTGTAGTTGGTTACCAGGTTTGCACACATCTCAGGAGGGATTTTGGTCCACTCTTCTTTACAGATCTTACGAAGTCCTTAAGGTTTCTTGGCTGTTGCTTGGCAACTCGAAGTTTCAGCTCCCTTCATAAATTTTCTATAGGATTAAGGTGTACAGACTGGCTAGGTAGGCCCATGACCTTACTGTGCTTCTTCTTTAGCCACTACTTTGTTGCCTTGGTGGTATGTTTTGGTCATTTTCATGCTGGAAGATCCATTACCCATCTTCAGTGTTCTGGCTGGGGGGGAAGAAGGTTCTCATCCAAGATTTTACAATACATGGCCCAGTCCATTATCCCCTCAATGCGGCAAAGTCGGCCTGCACCTTTAGCAGAGGAACATCCCCAAAGCATAATGTTCCCCCTCCGTGCTTTACTGTAGAGAAGGTGTTCTTGGGGTCATAATCAGCATTTTTCTTCCTCCAAACATGTTGAGTCGAGTTAATGCCAAAGAGCTTAATTTTGGTCTCATCTGACCACAGATCTTTCTCCCAATCCTTCTCTGAATAATTTAGATGTTCATTGGCAAACTTTAGACAGGCCTGTACATGTGCCTTCTTGAGGAGGGGGACCTTGCGGGTGCTGCAGGATTTAATCCATGGTATTGTGTTACCAATGGTTTGTTTGGTGACTGTGGTCCCAACTGCATTGAGATCATTCATGAGATCCTCCCGTGTAGTTTTGGGTTGATCCCTCACTTTTCTCATGATCCTCCTTACCCTCATGAGGCGAAATTTTGCATGGAGCTCCAGGCCAAGGGCGATTGATGGTTACTTTTGTATTTTTTATTTGCAAATGATCACTCCAACAGTTGTCTCCTTCTCACCAAGCTTTTTGCTGATGTTCTTGTAGCCTGTTCCATCCTTGGACAGGTCCACAATCCTTGTCCCTGACATCCTTTGACCACTCTTTGGTCTTGCCCATTATGGTAAAGTTTAATTGGAAGAAAGACTCTGTGGACAGGTGTCATTTATACACATAACAAATTGTCGTTAGGAGCGTCTTCTTAAATTGACAGGACTGATCTGTGTACCACATACTGTAGCCAGTCTGTTGGAGCCAGAATTATTGTTGGTAGGGGATCAAATACTTATTTTACTCACTGAACTGCAACTCAATTTATAACATTTGTATCATGTGTGTGTTTTTTTTTTTTTCTGAATGTTTGGTATTCTGTTTCTATCATTTAAAATGAACCTATGACAAAAATTATAGACCCTTCATTTGTTTGTAAGTGGGCAAACTTACAAAATCTGCAGGGGATCAAATAATTTCCCCACTGTATACCCAGAACACTGGTAGGCTGATCAACCCACTAGCTTACTGTTTCAGCAGTAGACATATCTTCATGCTAATAGTTTCCAAATGCGACCTAGCCCTGTCGTGAAGTCTCAGTCCTCTTGCAGCATTTGTATCCATTCTTGTATACGTGCTACTGTTTAATGATAGCTATACAGTACTAATGACTCGTTTTTTATGCCTCCTCTACAGGACAATCTGAGAAGCTATGTGGACAAAGTTTTCTCCTGTATAGTCCAATCCAGCATGAGTTGCCCCACTGTAATGTGTGACCTATTCTCCGCACTGCGCCACATGGCTGTCCGCCACTTTCCCAGTAAGAATTGTCTTTTCTTTACCTCTGATGGTTAGAAAAAGCGTATATATATACATTTTTATATATCTCTAGCTCCATCATCTCTAGCTCTCTCTCTATTTTATTAATTGTAATGTTTGGGGGTTCTAAGTAATTTTTCTAGCAAAAAATACTGATTTTAACTTGTAAGCAACAAGTGTCAAAAAAGGATTAGTCTTTAAGTTGTTAAACTGACCTAATTTACAGACCAAAGTTCATTCCTTTGATCTAAAAACAACAAAAAGATGCAGTGCATCTTGTCTCTTTCTCAGCGCTGATAATGCAGAGGCCCTAGAGAATAATTAGTAGTAACTAGTGGATTTTGCAATTTTGTTATGTCACAAAATTTGCGCAGCGGTTTTTCAAACAGTTTTTTTTGGGGGGGGGGGGGGAATACTTTTTTATTTTTATGCAAAAAACACAATACATCCCAAATTTGTAACATGTAAAATATAAAAGATGTCGCGCTGAGTAAATAGATGGCAAACATGTTGCGCTTTGTGCACGTCCGCACAACGCCCACAAACAACATACATTTTACTATCTATAGGCAACACTTTAAAAGCATTTACAATTTACCACTTTAGATATATAGAGGGGGTCTAGTACTATAATTACTGCCCATGATCTGATGTTTACAGTGATACCTCACATGTGGGACGATTGTGGTTTGCGTGCATTCTGGACTGACGCACACTTTCACCTTTGCACGCTAGCACTGGGGAGACAGGGGCAATTAAAAAAAATTAAAAAAAAGTTTCCTTATTCATTTATATAATTTTTTTTTACACTGTTTTACATTTTTTTTTTTTGATAACTTTTATTGCTGTCACATGGTATGTAAACCTCCCTTGTGACAGCAATATGCACATGACATGTTCTCTTTATGGAGGGATCTGGGGTCAAAATGCCAAGATAGGTATTTTTGATTTTTTTTTAAACTGGCACCTTTTAGGATTCCAGTAAACCGGAAGGGATGTCATTACATTGTTTCCAGGTTACCATATCCAAGACTCGATCAAAGTCTATCCCGGTCTCAGGTCTCCCGGTGGGACGGGAGTGCCTGGACAAGTGGGGGGGGGGGGGGGGGTGCTTGTAATAACTGAGAAGTTGCTTAGGCTCTAAACAACGGTACCGGGGTGTTTGTATCGACTCCAGTAAACTTCTTAAAGTCAAATGACGTAGAGGTACGTGATTTGGCGGCAAGTGGTTAATTGAAACAGAAACAGCTGTGTAGGAGCTTTAAAACTGGGTGAGAAAAGCTAAACTCTCTGCTACTAAGGTGAGGTTGTGGAAGACCGTTTCATGTCACGGGTCATACACCATGGCAAGGCTGAACACAGCAACAACACACAAGGCTCAGGCAAAGATTTCAATGCAGACTGGGGTTTCAAGATGTGTTGTTTAAGCTCTGTTTAAGAAGCACAAAGAAACTGGCAATGTTGAGGGCTGTAGACAGTGGTCTGCCAAGAAAACGTAAATGCAGCAGATGAGACGCATCATGCGTCCCTTCGACATCGGAAGATGTCCAGATGTGCGATCAGCATAGAACTGGTGGAAACCAGTGTGACCCAGGTACACCCATCAAGTGTCTGGAGAAGTCTGGCCAGAAGTGGTTTTCATGGAAGAATAGCAGCCAGAAAGCCATACCTCCAACCTGGAAACAAGGCTAAGTGACTCTGCTATGCATTAAAACATAGTAACTGAGGTGCAGAAAAATAGTAGCAGGTGCTCTGGACTGACGAGTCAAAATCTGAAATATTTGGCTGTAGCAGGAGGCAGTTTGTTCGCCAAAGGGCTTAAGAGCAGTACGATGAGTGCTGCAGGTAATAGTGTAGCATGGAGGAGGTTCCTTGACGTTTGGGGCTGCATTTCTGCATGTCTTTAATACAGAGAAATACAGGCAGATACTTACCCGCCATACTATCAAGGAGGCATGTGATTGGCCCCAAATGTATTCTGCCTGCAGGACAGTAACCCCAAACATACAGCCAATGTCACTATCTAAACTAAAGAAGAACAAGGAGTCCTGGAAATGATAGTTTGGCCAGATCCCTGATCTCAACATCAAGTCTGTCTGGGATTATATGAAGAGACTGAAGGATTTGAGGCAGCCTACATCCACAGAAGAACTGTGGTTGGTTCTCCAAGATAGTTCCATCAAAAATGTTGTGCCTAGAAGAATTGATGCTGTTTTGAAGGCAAAGGGTGGTCACACCAAATATTGATTTAATTTGTAATCCTCTTCTGTTAATTTTACTTTCCATTTTATTAATTGATAAAAATAAACTTTCTTTATCGTACATCACAGGACACGGAGCCGGGTAATAAAATAACTACTTTTGTTATACGCCACCTATAGGGGAATGGACACTGGTAGATCAAACAGGAAGTCCTCCCCTATATAACCCCTCCTACATAGGAAGCGCATCAGTTTTTTCGCCAGTGTCTGTAAAGTGGTGGTCACTGATGTGATACATGAGCTCTTGGAGCATATTTGGCGGTCTGGACGGTTCTATTAAGAATCATGGACTTCAGTTGGATCCAGTCGAAAAAGCTATCAGCCAAAATGGATGGTACCCGAGCTTCATTGGAAGGAGAGAAGATTCCCAAAGGTTTGCCTGTAATGCAGCCTTTTGACGCTGGACCCTGCTTAATGGAGCCCTGTACAGTGTTTGTTCTGACCAGGGTGCTTTCCTGCAGGGTGCTATACAGGTCCAGGGGAGTGGACCCCATTTTAAGGCGGACCCAGTCTCTGAAGGTCTTTTTATCACAATTCGCTGTTATGGGTAAAGATTGGACTCCTGTTATGTTCAGAGTCCTGCAGCAGGAATGGTAAGTCTGCATTTGTTTGCAGTTTCTTTTTTTTTTTTTAAAGAGATCTGACTGTCTGTAATCCCGGTAGCCACTGGGGGCAGTGTGCTGTTTAAATGTTCTGTGTACTTCTTAGTCGTGTGGGCTGCGGTTTCTCCTCCAGCCACTAGAGGGAGCGCAGGCTCGCTCAGGATGGGTATTTTTATATAGGCAGGAAGTGGAAGGGCAGCCATGTTGCCATGTGGTCAACAGGTTCGGCAGGGCCTCTGGAGACATAACAGCAGCCCATGGATACTAACAAAGTGTGAGAACTTACTATGGGCGAACTGTGTGGACAAGTCATGATTATATGCTGCATATTTACTGCCTAATCCAGGGGGACTGTTTAACTGCAAGTCGATACACCCCCGGACAGATGGCAGTTCACTTTAAAGTGTTTTTTAATGCTTGGATGGCAGATGCAGCGTAGTATACATGCTTTCAAACTTGTTGCTTAAAGGCATGTTTAAATATACACATGTTTGGAAAAACATGGGCATGGGAGCACTTTAAGGAATTGTGTCTCCGGTATAGTGTGCGTTTGGTCTGCAGCACTTTTTTTTTTTTTTTTTTTGCCACTCTTCTGAATTGGCATAGAGGCTGCATTAGTGCTTGGCTAAATCCTGCAGGACCAGTATGGGGCCAACTGCAGTTAAGCAGGTGCATGCTTGCAAACTAGCTAAAACACACGGTTGCTGGAACGCATGGTTGCTTAGGCCCCACGAGACGCAGATGCAAACTCTGCTGAACGCGTGTTTTAAAAAGCAGAAACCTGCGTTTAACCACTTTCAGACCGGACCAATTTGCAGCCAAAGGACCAGGCCCCTTTTTGCGATTCGGCACTGCGTCGCTTTAACTGACAATTGCGCGGTCGTGCGACGTGGCTCCCAAACAAAATTGACGTCCTTTTTTTCCCACAAATAGAGCTTTCTTTTGGTGGTATTTGATCGCCCCTGCGGTTTTTATTTTTTGCGCTATAAACAAAAATAGAGCGACAATTTTGAAAAAAATGCATTATTTTTTATTTTTTGCTATAATAAATATCCCCCAAAAATATATAAAAAAACATTTTTTTTCCTCAGTTTAGGCCGATACGTATTCTTCTACATATTTTTGGTAAAAAAAATCGCAATAAGCGATTATTGATCGGTTTGCGCAGAAGTTATAGCGTTTACAAGATAGGGGATAGTTTTATAGCATTTTTATTAATAATTTTTTTTTTATTATTAATGGCGGAGATCTGCGATTTTTTTTTGTGACTGAGACATTATGGCGGACACATCGGACATTTTTGACACATTTTTGGGACCATTGTAATTTTTACAGCAATTAATGCATTTAAATGCATTGATTTCTGTATAAATGACACTGGCAGTTTAGGAGTTAACCACAAGGTGGCAGTGTAGGGGTTAAGTAGGCCTAGGGGTGTTTTTTTTACTGTGGGGGGGGGCGTGGCTGTCAGCTAGTGAATGCTGATCTCTGCTCCAATCACAGGGAGCAGAGATCGGCGTCACTAGTTGCTAGGCAGAACGGGGAGATGCTGTTTATCTCGGCATCTCCCCGTTTAGCCACTCCGTGAGACGATCGCGGGAGTCCCCGCGGCGATCGAGTCCGCGGGGACCGCGGCCGGACTCACGGGGGTCCCGACCGGCGCGGGAGCGCGCCGCTCCCGGCGCGCTCCCGATGGCACGGACAGGCTAAAGGAGGGACGTATATATACGCCCTCCTGCCTGTACGTGCCATTCTGTCGACGTATATCGTCGTGCGCCGGTCGGCAAGTGGTTAAAAACGCGCATGTTGCTGTGTTTTCATGCCGCGTTTAGACGCGTTTGCGTCTATAAGCATTTGTAAAGATAACATCATATAGACCCTCCCCAAGCTCAGAAAGCATGTATTATTAACTATTTCTGCCATTCTGATCAGAGTGAGCAGCAGCAGCAGAGAGAGCAGTTGTATACTTGCATTTGCCTCTCTTTCTGTGTTTTTTTTTTTTTTTTTTTTTTAAATGGATCCCATATTGAATATATGTCAGGAAATGCTCCTGATGTTGCTCTTGATGAGGCAGCAATGTCGTCGCAAATTTGCATGAGAGGTCCAGAATCGGAGCTTGTCGATATTGGACTCATCCGTTGATGGCACAGCGAATGTCTGTTGGATATTTTACAAACATGTATGCATTAGTGAGTATATATGCTCTATGAACTATCTAAACTAATTACGACATTTTAAACCAATTTTTCTAGTATTTTTTATGGTTTACCATCATATTTCTGAGTTTTCTGGTCAAAAAATTGGGTTCCTTTTTAAAAAGGCTTAAAAACGCAAACGCGGCTAAACGCAGGTGTTTAGCCGCGTTTTGCGTCTGAAACGTGGAAAAGCAAAGTGTCTGAACGCATTTTTTTGCTTCTGGAAAAACGAGGTTAAACGCAACTGCATAAAAACGGGAAAAAACGAGACTGTGTGCATGGACACATAGGATAACATTGAATGCGTTCAGGTGCAGTTGAAAAAAGTGTCCAACTGCCTCTGAACGCGCGTTTAACAGCGTCTCGTGTGCATGAGGCCTTAAATGCACGTTTGCTAAAGATACATGTTATACATGTTTGCATAAAGATACATGTCTGCACAAAGGTGCATGTTTGCATAAATATACATGGTTATACATGGTTGCATAAAGATATATGTCTGCATAAAGATGCAGGTTTATACATGTCTGCATATATGCTTGTTGTGTAATGTTGCATAGACACGTTTTCATAAGCGCTTGCTTATTGCGTAAAATGCATGTTTCCATGGGCACGTATTGTAAAAATTAGTGTTTACAGGGACGCATGTTTTGACTAAATGCATAGTTGCATAAGCACATGCTGGCATGTTTTCATTTTGTACTGCATACATATGTGCTTATTTACATTAATCTGTATACATATGTACTTTGTTTTCCTGGGACTGCATACATATGTGCTTATTTGCCTGGGACTACATGTATATGTGCTTATTGACCTGGGACTGCATGCATATGTGCTTATTGGCCTGGGACTGCATGCATGAATGGTAAGAGTACTTGTATACCTGCATGTTTGCATGCCTAGGTACTTGAGTATCGGCATACCTAAGGGGTTGCATAGAGGTAAACCAACATTGTTTTAGCCTGCATCCTTGGAGGACTGTATATTAGGTTGGTTAATATAGTTGCTGCGTTTTTTACCTGCTATACCAGTTAACTGGTTCCAGAAAAGAGAGGCAGCCTGGGGAGGCAGGTGCACCGCTCTCAGGTTCAGGCATCTGGCGGTGTCCACATGTCCTGATGGACAATGGTGTTAGGTGCATTTTAGCCACTGTGGTGTTTGGCTTTGCAGTGTTTCCTGACGCATTAATTTTTTCGTCAGACTGCCTTTTTTTTTTTTTGTGACTCTTGCCTTTTTGGTTGCCCATAGCTCTGGAGGGTTCACAAAGCGTCTAGCCCCAGTGCTGAGCTTGCTCAATACACCTCAATACTCATTAACTCAATCTTTGCTCAGGAAGCAGTCGATTCCAGGGGTTCCTTCGATATATTTATACAGGAGGAAGCTGTGTTTAGGTCAAAGCGCGTTCCTTATATACAGTCCTGCTCCAGGTTGTGGTAGAGGATCATTCTCTCTGTCTGGAACTTGAAGATCCAGGCATTGGATTGCCAGAAGGCTTTGTTTACGGGGTGTTGCAGAGCAAAAATTGGTGGTTGATATTCTTCCTTTTCAGGAATTTGGAAAATAACCGCTGATGCCAGTCTCTCCAAGTTGATTTGAGGCTGGCTACAGTTCAGTAGGCTGTCCATCAATATCTTGGAATTTTTGGCCAGTATGCCTTGCTCCAGATTATGGGACAAACCAGTTGTAGGTTCAATCTGGAAATGCCTCTACAGGCATGTATATCAACCACCAGGGAGGCACCAGAGGTCATGGGACTCAGGGAGGTGAACCAACATTCTGTCTGGGACAGTACAAGTGCTGTCTCTATCGCCAATAACGGATCGGTTCTCCCTTATTTGACATTGTTGCCCTTATTTCGGCTTCTGCCACATCTTTTGCGAAGAATCCATGAGGTGGTAACACTGATATTAGTGTTGGCCGAATTAGCCCAGGAGGGCTTGGTACACTGACATAGTGAGTCTTGCGGGGGTTGCTGCTTGGACACTCCAGTCCAGCGGGACCTAATGATCTTGAGTCCTGTATCTCAGCACTGTTGAGCTCTTGGAAGCCAGCTTCGGGAACTTCAATTACAGTAATTGAAGAAATTTTTTTTTTTTTGCCTGGGGTGAAGCCAGGAAGTGGCACCCGCAGAAATATGAGTGGGAGATTTTCTTTTTATTTCTCCAATCTGTAGGTGAAAGGAGATTTGGCTTTAAGTACCAATTTTTAAGGTTCAGAGTTCATTCCTATTCATTCTTTTCCAGAGGTCGTTGTTTCTCATTCCTTGTACATGCCTCATACAGCATGCAACTTGGACAGTCCCACCTGTCAGGCCATTCTTCTGTCCTTGGGACTTGAATTTTGTTCTTGATTGTCCTTGCAGAGGCCAATTTTTGGACCAATCGGGGGATTCTGTTGGTCCTTTCATCTCAGAAGGTGGTTTCTTTGGTTGCTATCGCTTCACTGAGTGGAGTGTCAGAGTTGGCGGCTCCTTCATGCAAGGAGCCTTAATTGGTCTTGCATCATAAGGTGATGTTGCGTCCTTATCCACTTTTATTGTCTAAAGTGGTTTCTAGTTTTCACTTGAATCGGGACAGTGTCTTGCCTTTTATTTTTATCCTAATTCACAGTCGGCAGGAGAAAGATGGCTACATGCTCTAGAGGTTGTTCAGGCGCTCAGGATCTACTGTCGGCACAGGCCAGGAATCCTGGTTTGTGCTGCCAGAAGGCCCAGGAAGGGCTTGGCGGCATCCAGGTTGAATATTTAGCCGTGGATCTGCCAGTTTATCAATGATGCCTATGGTTTAAATGGCAACATTTTTTTTTTCTGGGGAGAGATTCTCTTCCAGGTGTGGGGGAGTATCTTGGGCCATCCGTTATCGGGTGTCAGTGGCCCAGGTGTGCAAGACCACAATTGGGTCTTTGGTTTATACATCTACAGGATTTTTACCAGGTGGATGTTCTTTCGAAAATCGTATCTAAGAATTTTCGTTCGTATTTTGCACCATTAGTGGGCTGCAGCAACAGCTGATTTTAGTGCGGCCATCAAATTTGAGTAATTGGACATGTTGTAAATTTTTTGAAAAACTAACGATTTTCTAATCAATGATGGAAGAATCGTGCGAGAAATTTAATCGAAAAAGAAATGCGCATGTGCAAGAAAAGAAAATTCCCAGCCACGAAAATTATTTTCTGTAGCAACATGAGGTGAAATTGAAGGCTTGGTTGGCTGAATTTCGAAATCAATGGTGGCCCCATCGGATCACAAAACTCACACATTTTCTGATTGTCAAAAGCAAATTCTTTCGAAATTCGATCGTGTATGGCCAGCCTTACCTGTAGGTTAAAATATAAATTCTGAGTTTTTATTACTACTTGAAGTCATTGTTATTACTAGCACTTAAAAAATGTCTGTCTCCACTGTGAGAGTCTAGAGGGTCTCTAAATTTGATGATATCCAGTTGCATTTCAATATTGCAGTAATTTCCCCATCTGTATATGCATACATGACTCTATGACAGCCAGCCTTGTATGCAGGGCCAGTAAGGTTATGGGCATAAGATAATAACACAAGAGAAATGCAAAGACCAAGATGAAATTCAAGGTTCAGCCTTTCTTAACAGATTGCATTTTACTGTAGCTGGGTCATGTAAAGGATGTTTCTGTAAAGATGATTTCAGTTAATGGCAATACCACACTTTGTTCCTTCTGGTTGCTCTTTACCCTTCTCTATTTAAGTTTTTATTGGTGATTTTTTTAAATATAGAATAGCCCAAGAGACGTGAAGCTGTTGGCCCTAAGAACCAGATTTCTGCTTTTTGTTACTTTGATGTAGGCTAAATGTCCAAAGTAAACATCTGCAGCTGCTGTATCTTCCATTGCTCCATGTTTTGTTGACAATTTCTGTATTTGTGTATCCATAGCATTGATGGTGGTATACATTTTAGTCCATTCACACCTGAGCGTTTTGTAGCTTGAAGCCTGAAGCTACAAAATGCTGGAGAGGAAAAAAATCTATTCTCTAAGGCAGCCCTCAAAATTTACACTCGCCTGCTCGCATTTTGCGAGTAAATTTTGAGGGCTGGCGAGGAAGGGCTGTCTGGGAGTGAGGGGGGGCGAGCACTGCCGGCCGGCGAGTCCCTTTTCCCAGTGCTCATGAAGGGGAAGAGAGAGGACAGAGCCGGCCGGATGATATGAGCTCAGGGAACATAACTAGCGGCGCCGGCTTTGATATAAATCGCCGTGTGCTCCCTGCGCTCGCTTTCACACACAGCCCCGCCCCCTGGTCCCTGGGAATTTGATGGACAGATCACCCGTCCAACCCGGGACGAGTGATGTGTATCAAAGTTCCCTGGCCAGGGGGCAGGGCTGTACGGGAAGCCGAGCGGCGGGAACACACATCGATTTAAATCAAAGCTGTTCCAGCATGTCCCTCGGCGCTCATATCATCCGGCCAGCAATGCTCTTCTTCTCTGCTCCCCTTCGTTCAGGACACAGGTAGGCTGCATTGGTGGACAAGTGTTAGGCTGCATTGGTGGACAAGTGTTAGGCTGCATTGGTGGACACGGGTGAGGCTGCATTGGTGGACAGGGGTGAGGCTGCATTGGTGGACAAGTGTGAGGCTGCATTGGTGGACAGGGGTGAGGCTGCATTGGTGGACAGGGGTGAGGCTGCATTGGTGGACAGGGGTGAGGCTGCATTGGTGGACAGGGGTGAGGCTGCATTGGTGGACAGGGGTGAGGCTGCATTGGTGGACAGGGGTGAGGCTGCATTGGTGGACAAGTGTGAGGCTGCATTGGTGGACAAGTGTGAGGCTGCATTGGTGGACACGGGTGAGGCTGCATTGGTGGACACGGGTGAGGCTGCATTGGTGGACACGGGTGAGGCTGCATTGGTGGACACGGGTGAGGCTGCATTGGTGGACACGGGTGAGGCTGCATTGGTGGACACGGGTGAGGCTGCATTGGTGGACACGGGTGAGGCTGCATTGGTGGACACGGGTGAGGCTGCATTGGTGGACACGGGTGAGGCTGCATTGGTGGACACGGGTGAGGCTGCATTGGTGGACACGGGTGAGGCTGCATTGGTGGACACGGGTGAGGCTGCATTGGTGGACACGGGTGAGGCTGCATTGGTGGACACGGGTGAGGCTGCATTGGTGGACACGGGTGAGGCTGCATTGGTGGACACGGGTGAGGCTGCATTGGTGGACACGGGTGAGGCTGCATTGGTGGACACGGGTGAGGCTGCATTGGTGGACACGGGTGAGGCTGCATTGGTGGACACGGGTGAGGCTGCATTGGTGGACACGGGTGAGGCTGCATTGATGAGCATGGATAAAGTTGCTTAATTTGCATAAAACATTTAAGAGCAATTTCATGATATAATTTATGAGGCCGTGTTTAGAGGTGGAATTAGGGGCGGGGCAGGGCAGGGGTTGGGTGGGGCAACTGGTGGCGAGTAACCCTTGCGGCCTGGCTAGTAGCTCAGGACTTGAAATTTTGAGCCCTGCTCTAAGGAGATGGTTCACATCTGCACTCCAAGTCACCTGAAGCCGAACGTCTGGAGCTCAAAGTTCTGGACCCTTTTTTGTTGCTCGAATCAGGCAGATTTGGGTGTTTTTCTTCTTTTTACATTGGTGACCTTTTGCCCTGCACAAAATCCCGGCAAAAAGCCGTAAAAAACACTGCAAATTTGCGGAAAAATCGCGCAATTTTCTGCCTGAAAACGCTACGCTCAGGTGTGTATGGGGCCTGAATGCAATCTTGGTACTGTTTTGTGATGAATTTTGAAATGTTTTAGTATCCCTTCATAAAGAATTATTTGATGGGTCAGGAGGCACTGGTTTATAATTTTTTTTTTTTTTTTTTGTCCAAGGTTTGTTCTTGTTGCAATCACTCCTTTCAGTAATGCATGTGTATGTGCTGCTCTGTCTGTATTACACTCTGCAAGATATGACTTGGATTCCAATCTAAACAATTAACATTGTTGGCTAAAACATGGTGTTATATCTGTATTTCTTTATTGTCCTTCTACAGATGACCCTCATGTACAGTATTCAGCAGTCAGCAGTTTTGTCTTTCTGCGATTCTTTGCTGTGGCCGTGGTATCCCCTCATATATTTCATTTGAGATCCCACCACCCAGTAAGTAAATGTATTTGTGTTCCTCCTGGATATCCTGAATGTGAAGGTTATACATATGTGATGAATTAACTAAAAACAATAACCAAGAAAAGAGAACAAAAAAAAAAACAATAACCAAAAATCCTGCGCCGACCTTGAACATTAAACTTTAACATTAAAAAATCTAAGGCCCACCCCCCAAAACAGCTGTAGTATCTTAATAAAAGATACTAATCCCAAAAAAATATTGTCTACAGCCAAAACCAATATGTTTTAAATTACTGATCACCATAAGTTAATCATAAAGTGCTCACAGTAAAAACCTCAAAGGAAAGACATCACATTCATAACAAAGTTCATCAGAAATAAAGTTCTTTGGTGAAAAGTTGAAACAACATTCATAGTACCATAGATAAATGTGATCCAATCAGTGTTTTTAATTACACAGCCAGTTCTAGAAACTTGATGAAATTATCACACTCTGAAAGCTATCCTCTCAAAGGCTCCCTCTGGTGATCAGCACATGGATCCCTTAACTGAATGGGTTAGTCAGAACAGCATATGTATGTCTCCAAAATTTCTCCCCATACAAATCCTGTGATTCCCCATATACAGTTTCCAAATAAAATTCCATCCCAGGTGTCATGAAAGGAGGAGACAAGATTTGCAGATAATCATTGCACAATAACCTTTATGAGAGCGCCTAAAAGCATAAATATATTGTACTACTACTGTATTACTGTACTTATCCTAGCATCAGTAGGAAAGGTTTGTAATAGATACAGAGATGTCTGCACCACTTCTAGCAAGGATGTGTTCATGCAGCTTCCAGTGCGTGATGGTAAAGGTCCTGACTCTGTGCCCCATCACTCCCCTTAGGCTTCAAAACCCAAACTCGGTCCCGTTCGGCGCAAGACTTGGAACTCAAAACCTTCCAAGTCCACCCCTTAACCCTGTTTACAAAGAAGAGGCACCCTCATTTTAAAGATTGGGGGGACGTCTGTTACCTTTCTCCGAGTCAGATATCCTAGACCTGTGGTTTCATTTGCTGGTTTTAAAGGGGTAGAACTTCGAATTCAAAACTTTACCCACCATCATTTTTCTTATCTCAAACCAACCAAAATCTTCTCAAGGACAGTCAGATCTGCACACAGCCCTAAACCATCTCTTGGCCGTTATGTTGTTTTGAAGGACAGGTTCAAAAGATTCTATTTAAACCTATTCATGGTGCCAAAACCCAACAGGGGTATTCATCTTATACTGGACCTAAAATCCCTAAACAAGGAATTTTACATGGAATCTGCAGAGTCAGTTATTGCATCTCTGAGACGAGAGAAATACTTGGCATCAGTTGACATCCATGATGCTCATCTACACATTCCCATTTACCCACCTCATCAGTGCTTCACAGAAGGAGACTAACACTGCTAATTTATCGCACTGCCATGTGGCCCAGAGTATTCACAAAGGTACTTGCCACTCTTTTTGCCCTCTTAAGAACTTGGGGCATTCAGGTAACAGGGTACCTAGACATCCTTCTGAAGGACTCCTCTTCCCTTCAACTATCTGCAAAATGTCTAAAGTACTATTCAAATACTTCAGGCCTTCAGTTGGGTAGTCCGCTTTCAATAGTCTGCTCTCAAATCTTTAATTCTCCTAGAATGCTAAGGCCTTATTCTGGACACAATCCAAGAAAAAGTCTTTCCTCCAGAAAAACAAATCCTCTCTAGGATCTCAAGCCCAGATATTGGGATTAAAGAGATACCCCTTAGTGAGATTCTCTGAGAGTTCTGGGCCTCATGGTAGCTTCATGTGAGGTTGTCCTCTTCGCTCAATTCTATTCAAGGCTTCATCTTGTTGGCCTGGAACAAACGCACTTCTTTCAACCTCCCTATGTTCCACTGTAGCCAGGCAAAAAACGCCCTAGCTTGGTGGATTTCCAATCCAACCTTAACAATGGGGAAGTCATTTCTACCACACTTACGAGGGGTTAAAACAGCCTCACAGGCTGGGGTGGAGTGTTCAAATCCCTCATAGCCCGCTGGCTGATCTGGAAAAAATGATTTATGTGCGGTCAGTCTCAGGCTGGTTGGGCTAAAATACTGGGAGCTGCTTTTTTTTTTTTTTTTTTTTTGCACTGTTGGGTGCTAGTTTTACCACGTACAGGTTAGTGCTGATGTCATCTGTTGGGTGAAGTGCTGGATGTGTACTCCAGGCTCTCCTTTCAGCCTGGGGAATAGTGTCATCCTGGTCTGTTTCTACTGCCTGCCTAAAGTGACTTGGTCACCTCCTGCCATCTGAAATCTGCACCAGCTGCTCAGGTCTGTGAGCACTTGAGGCCTTGCTTCACATTGGGTCTGCTTGCATTACTGCTATTGGGTCTCAACATGTCTTTTTAGTTTCTTCTTTTTTTTTTTTTTTTTTTTTTTCATTGTATCAAAATACAAAAAATGTCATTCAAATTTCAGAGATGATTACAATAATAAATGAATTTAACCTCCCTTCTGCTGCCCTTCCACCAAACCTCCCACCCTGTCCCTCTCTCCTTCCCATCCTCTCACTATATCCTTTATCTATTTTTGCTCCGGTTCTCCCTCTTCTAACATCCCATCGCCTCTACATATCTTCTCGTCCTCTTAAACATCTTTTTTAATCTTTCCATTTTATTTGCCAATCTCTCCATTTCCTCTTCCCCCACTATATCTCAGGTATGCCATTATTAGATGTCTTTTCTATCCTTCCAGTCCCTTATTTTAGGGCTTTCTATTTCTTGCCAATACTTTGGGATCAAGCTTTTAGCTGCATTCATCAGATGAAGTATCACTGATTCTCTATATTGCTTTAGTGAACTTTCCAACCCATGAAACAAACCTGTCCGGTTCTTCTGGTAATTCTCTATTGGTAATCTTTTATTAGTTGTAGGATCTCTTTCCAGTATTTTTTTATTTTTGGGCAATCCCACCAAATATGAGCCATGGTTCTCACTACGTTACTTTCTTGCCAACACTCCGAAGATTTCCCTGATTGGTATTTGCATGCTTTATCTGGTGTTATGTACCATCTTGTCAGACATTTTGTAATTCATTTAAACTGTATTAGTATCTACCGTGGAACTGTGTACCAGTCTCAAGATCGTTCCTATATTTTGTTTATTTCCTCTTGTTCCCAATTCTTTCTCCCATTTTTTTTTTTTTTAATATGGCAGAACCTCCATCCCCTCCCTCTGCCATTTAAATTTTGTAGATCCGGGATATGCCATTTCTTCTATTTGCCACTCCAGAGGCATTAGCTCTTCCCCCTGATCTTATTGATTGGGGCAAGGTTGTGACAAAGTGCTTCACCTGGAGATACCGACATTCGTTAATTGCCATCAAATCTGTTTTGTGCTTTAACCGCTTCCCGACCGCCTCATGTAGATATACGTCTACAGAATGGCACGGGCAGGCAAAACCACGTACCTGTACGTCCCCTTTAAGTTGCCTGCCCGTGGGTCGCGCGCGCGCGCCGCCGCCAGCGGCTCGCTCGCTCGCGACCCGGTCGG
Source organism: Lithobates sylvaticus (assembly GCA_028564925.1). Classification (NCBI taxonomy): domain Eukaryota; kingdom Metazoa; phylum Chordata; class Amphibia; order Anura; family Ranidae; genus Lithobates; species Lithobates sylvaticus. The sequence continues at coordinate 445,579,779 of CM053028.1, forward strand.
GAGCTCCGTGACCCCGGCCGCGGGACCAGCGGACCCGATCGGGTTACAGAGCTGAAGAACGGGGAGAGGTTTGTGCGCTTCCTACTCTGCCTGTCATTGATTGGCTGTTCCCGGTCATCGGGAAAGCCGATCAATGATGTCAGCCCCGCCCCCTAATGTAAACAAACACACACACGTCAGAGCCCATAACCCCTCCCCTCCCCCTAGTGGTTAACTCTTTCACTACAACTGTCATTTATACAGGAATCAATGCATTTAAATAGCATTGATTTCTGTATAAATGACAATGGTCCCAAAAATGTGTCAAAAATGTCCGATGTGTCCGCCATAATGTCGCAGTCACAATAAAAATCGCTGATCGCCACCATTACTAGTAAAAAAAAAAATATTAATAAAAATGCTATAAAACTATCCCCTATTTTGTAAACACTATAACTTTTGCGCAAACCAATCAATAATCGCTAATTGCGATTTTTTTTTTTTTTTTTTTTTTTTACCAAAAATATGTAGAAGAATACGTATCGGCCTAAACTGAGGGAAAAAAATGTTTTTTTATATATTTTTGGGGGATATTTATTATAGCAAAAAGCAAAAAATATTGCATTTTTTTCAAAATTGTCGCTCTATTTTTGTTTATAGCGCAAAAAATAAAAACCGCAGGGGCGATCAAATACCACCAAAAAGCTCTATTTGTGGGAAAAAAAGGACGCCAATTTTGTATTGGAGCCACGTCGCACGACCGCGCAATTGTCAGTTAAAGCGACGCAGTGGCGAATCGCAAAAAGGGGCCTGGTCCTTTGGCTGCCAATTGGTCCGGGGCTGAAGTGGTTAATTCTTAAAATGTACATAGTTTGCCCTTTTTTTTTTTTTTTATTATATTTTTTTTATCCATTCCCGCCTAATTTCTCTTTCCCCGGTGTAAAATAATTAGTTTTCTTCAGTGGGATTAATGGAGAATTATACTTCCATTTACCTTGTTTATGTGTTAAGTCACAAATTCTAAGTGCATTTCATGTCATTACATGTGTGTTCTTTCCTAGTGCCCTAAATTGTGCTGGAATCCATATTATCCTACCTAAATTTTACCCACCTTTTTTTTTTTTTTAGTTTTTCGCTTTTCCCCACTCGTGATGATAACACTGCGTTGTAATATTTTTTAAAGTCTGGTACCGTTAATCCTCATTGCGTTTTTGTCTTTACCTAATACCGAGAATTTAATTCTCGGATTCTTATTCTGCCAAATAAACTTGGTTATTATAGTTTTTAGCACTTTAAAAGATCTCTCATGCCGCGTACATATGACCGGACTTTTCGACAGCAAAGGTCCGACGGAACGAATCCATCGGCCAATTTGATCGTGTGTGGGCTCCATCGGACCTTTTGCTGTCCAAAAAACTGACAGACTTTCGAAATGGAACATGTTTCAAATTCCGGACCCAGTTCCTATCGAGAAATCCGTTTGTGTGTCTATCTATATCTATCTATATTTCTATCTGTATATCTATCTTTCTGTATATCTGTCTATCTATATTTCTATCTGTATGTCTGTATATCTATTTGTATATCTGTCTCACTGTATATCTATCTATCTATATTTCTATCTGTATATCTATCCCTCTGTATATCTATTTATCTGTTTAACTGCATATCTACCTGTCTATCTATATTTCTGTCTGTATATCTATCTCTCTGTATATCCATCTCTCTGTATATCCATCTCTCTGTATATCCATCTATCTATCTATCTATCTATCTGTATATCTATCTATCCATCTCTCTGTATATCCATCTCTATCTATCTATCTCTCTGTATCTCTATCTATCTATGTATCTATCTCTGTATATCTCTCTATCTATCTATCTCTGTATATCTATCTATCTCTCTGTATATCCATCTATCCAGGCTCTCCTTTCAGCCTGGGGAATAGTGTCATCCTGGTCTGTTTTATACTGCCTGCCTAAAGTGACTTGGTCACCTCCTGCCATCTAAAATCCTCATCAGCAGGTCAGGTCTGTGAGAACTTGAGGCCTTGCTTCACATTGGGCCTGCTTGCATTACTGCTAATAGGACTCAACATGTCTTTAGTTGTTTCTAACTTCATCAACATAGTGCATACTACATTGCATCTGGAGGATCAGCTTGCTCTAACAGGGCTAGGGTCTTTTTCGAGCTCCTACTGCTTCAAAAACCTTTCCGCTACACCCACTATTTGGGTAATTTCTCTGAGCACAGGAAATGCTCTAAAGATTCATGGGCCCCACATGAGTGTGTTAGAGCTTTTGAGATTTAATTTAAAAACCTTTGTCCCTTCCCATTGTGGGTGCACCAGTGATCCACCTTAGCAGGCATACCACCGAATGAGTTGAAGATGTACCCATCTTCTGGTATTTCAGTGACTGTGAACTGGGGGGGGGGGGGAGACCTTTCTTTATCGTAGATCACAGGACACAGAGCACCATAGTAATAACTATGTGGGTTTTAGGCCACCTTTAGGCGAATGGACACTGGTATAAACAGGAAGTGCCCCTCCCTATATAACCCCTTCCATACCGGGAATATCAGTTTTTTCGCCAGTGTCTATGGTGTTGGTCACGGTTGATGAAATGCTAAGGGAGCTCCGCTAAGTAATCCCTGGCGGGATCAAGGGGCTGTGCAAACGGATCCATCTAAAATGCTTGAAAGCCAAACGATGGAACCCGGGCCTCGTGGAAGAAGAAACAAGTTTTTTTCCTGTAATGCTTCTCTTTGAGAGCTGGACCCTGGGACCCAGCACCTTGGTTATGTTGATAAAGCTAAAGAGTTTTCCGGCAGGGTGCTGTACAGGTCCAAGGGAGTAGACCCGTAAAAGGCCTGGCATGATAAGGCCTGCCGTGATGGGTGGTGAAGGCTGGATCTGTCTGTGATAATTTCCAGCAGTCCTGTGGCGGGATCATGCAAGTCAGAAAGATTACAAGGAATGTATATTTTTATATTTCACTTGGTCTTTCTGGTGTGAGTATGCGTGCTTTGCCTATGTTTAGCCACTAGGGGGTGTAAAAGCACATACCTGGCTCCAACATTCCATGTTTCCCCCCTTCTGAGACCCCACCCCCCGCACACAGCGTGGGAAAGGGAATTTGTGTGACTTGGACATCGCCGGCTTGCACGTGAAGCGGAGTGCACGTGAGACACGGCACACGGCTCACTGGCTTAAAAATGTTGCACTCTGGAAGTGTCTGGCTGGCTGACGGAGGGACACAGAGCACACAAGTGGTATGTAAGCTGTATGGGAGTGTGGATACAGGCATTTTTAAGGGGCATGTTTTACTCAGCATTGCGACTGAGCATTTATAGCAGCATGTACACACAGACGTTTTAAAAAACGGGCTGTAGAGCTAGAAACAACAACTGGAAAAAAAGCAGCGCTAAAAACGCAATTTTATTAGCGTTTTGATTTGGCGTCAATGCACGTTTAACGTAGTTTTTAAGCGTTAAGGCTAAGGCGCGTTTTTTTTAAAAGCACATCCCTCTGCTATTTTCCACTCTCAAATTACCCACATAAACATTTTTACAGCTTAAAAACGCTGACGCTAAAAAACGTCGGTATAGCGTTTTTGAGCTTTTTTTGGCGCCAGCGTCAAAACCGCTCTAACGCTGGAGCCTCTGAAGGTGCTAGTCCTTGTTTTTTTTTTTTTTTTTTTTTTGGAGCTTAAAAATGACCATGCCTGTTACAGCTCAAAAACGCCAGCAAAAAAAGCTCAAAAAAGCCACTGTTAAAACGTCTGTGTGTGTGTGTGTGTATGAGGCCTAAAGCTTGGCAGTAGATGCACTTTGTTTAGTACATCCTGCTTTTTTTGTGCTTAGGACTATGTCTTCCCATAGGATGGACAATTCATCAGGGGGGAGTGCAAAGTCGCTGCGGTCAGAGCCTGAGGCCTGAAGTCGCATGCCCGCAGTTCCATCCTCCCCTGAAAGACCTGGAGCATCTGGCCAATCGGGGCCATTTTGTCTCACAGGCATGGTGGCTACCCCCAACGTCCCAGCCTCTGCATACGTCACTAAGGACGATTTGGCTTTGGCTATGGCTGGTTTGGAAGGGAAACTAGCCGAGATGTTAGCGTCTTCCTCCCAGGAGGTAAGAAAACGCAGCAGACCCCCCTTCTCCTTCCCTTGACCTTCCAGTATTGGCGCAACAATGGGCAGATGATATTGGGGTGTCATTGAGAGAGTATGCGCGAGTTGCACTGCGCTCCTGGAGTGGACAGGCGTTCTCCTGGGACCTGTCACGTGTCCCAGGAGATCGCCTAGAGGGAGGGGCCGCCTAAGGCGAAAGTAGGAGTCGCCTAGGCGGAGGTAGGACAGGAAGTCCCCCTCCTAATGAAGCTCCCCCCCCCCCCCCCCCCCAAAAAAATGACATGCCAAATGTGGCATGTAAGGGGGCGAGGAACATTGATCTCCCCTGATCAGACAGGCTTCATACCATCTAGACAGATCACCTATAATATACGATTAGCAGCTAATGTCATTCAGGATGCTGAAATCTACTCCCGTAAGGTTCTACTCTTAAGCCTAGACATTAATGAGGCCTTTGACAGTGTCCTCTGGCCCTATTTGGACACCATTTTGTCCAAGTTTGGCTTCAATGGCAAATTTATTAACTTATTTAAGGCTCTTTATCATCATCTCCAGACTCGCATTAAACTGCCAGGGTGCAACTCTGAGTACTTTGCTCTGGGCTGTGGAACTAGACAGGGTTGCCCCCTTTCCCCCCTTTTGTTTGCTTTGGCAATTGAACCACTAGCCCGCTCCATTTCCGACAACCCTAATATTAAAGGATATGTTAAAAGTAACCAATAATTCAAACTAAGCTTGTACAGGGATGATGTCCTTATGTTTATATCTGACCCCCTAATCCCCCCCCCCCCCCCCAAAAAACCTTCTTACTTAGACATCTTTTACCACCTTACTTGCCTAGGAGTGAATCCATCTAAATGCATAGCCTTACCCATCAATATCCCTACACCTTTACTAACTACCCTTAAAGAGGAGTTTGAATTTTCCTGGAGCTCTGGTACGCTACAATACTTAAGGATACGGCTTTCCCCCTCGCTTAAATTGATGTACACACATAACTATCCACAAGCCTTTTCCACTATTAGACACCTACCTACCCAATGGTCCTCCTATCGTACATCATTTTTAGGCCGAATCCAAGCGGTAAAAATGTCAATCCTTTCTAAGTTATTATTTTACTTTTTAGATCCTTACCTCTTTGTCCCCCGTTCCACAATAATGACAATACAGACAGAGCTGCTAAAATTTATCTGGCAGAACAAGAAGCCTCGAATGGTCCGCTTGTTGATGTATAGGGCCCAATCTAGAGGCGGCCTGGGATGCTTGGATCTATGGAAATACTTCTTGGCATCCTGCCTAATACAACTAGCGCAATTGCACACCTCCCCAACATCTATACCGTTGTTACAATTCAAGAGGATTTCGGTTGTTCCATACTGACTCCCGGGCCTCCGCTGGTCACGCTCTATTTCCCCTAAAGACATTGCTCCGCTTAACGGTATTGAGTCGGTCCCTTTTTATCTCTGGTCTCTCTACAAGGTGAAGTTTAAATTTTACTCTCTAGTCCGCCAAGCTTGGCTTCTTTTCTAGGTGAACCTCAGTTCCCCCCAGCCTTTTAATACAGGCCTAGAATTTTCCAGCTGGACTCTCTATGGCAGGGCTCTTCCTTTTGCTCATTTGAGCACCTACAACAGAATTTTGCCTTCCACAGATCTGAATTCTACAAATACTTGCAAATACGGCACTCTCTTTTCTAACACCTTAACCCAAGTTGTGGAACTGGCTAAATCACCATTTGCAAAACCTATGCGGGGAGGCTTCTAGAGATAGGGGGCTATCTCAATCTTATACCAGTACCTTAACGACCACAATACTATGACCAAATCAACAGCTATGATAGGACATGGTCTCCAATATGCATAAATGCACACACTCTCTGTCTCTGTACTATACCCTTGACGGGTTGCACAGAATCTACCCACTGGTTCCTGACACATGCTTCAGAGGATGTAGTGACGGGTACTCCCCTTCTCATGTTCTGGAGCTGCACTGTTTTGAGATCCTTGTGGCAAAAAACCTGCTCACTGGTACTCCAAATAACAGGTGTACCTGTGACCCTGACTTATCAGATGTGCATTTTATTTGCAGAACTCCCAGAGGTCCCCCTCCCAAAAAAAAGTTGGCACATGCGCTTTTTAGTGCTATTGCTTTGGGGAATTCCTTGTCCCCATTTCTAATAACCAGATAGGTTTGTGGTCCTTCATGATAATGTATCCAGTACCGATGGTAATATTGCATGGATATTCTTGACCTAATCATACCTCACAGATGCAATCTTGTGTAAGCAAATTATATAATTTATTTTTTTTTCTTATTCTGTTATTGTATATTCTTTTATTTTGTTAGTCATTATGAGAGATGTATATTTGCACTATTTTATCTGGTTTCTCGGATGTACTTGCCGATCTCTCTGTGCCTATACATTTTGTACTTGCCTGAAATACCTCAATAAAACGTTTGTAAACAAAAAACAGCCAACGTCTTGCTTGCCTTGTGCGAGGGTGCATAGTCCTGCAAAATCAGCACACATTTCCGCAGCTTTCCTCACCGCTTTTCTGTTCATGCTACTCTTACTTTGTTCAGCAAGTCACAGTAGTTATCTGCAACTGTGTCATCCCAATTAGAACCTGATTCCTTAAAATGCTGCAAAATAAACTTGGTTGTTCTAACTTTTTTCATGTTTTTGGTCAGCATTCAAACATTTCAGTACCCACTTGGCTGAAAGCTTGTGTACTGTATATCCAAATGATCATGAATTATGAACCCCACGTGTTCCGTGTCTGTAAAGCCTCAGCAATTTTTTGATTTGAGATTTCCTGATTTTCCAAAATCATGTCATGCTCATGATCAACATTTTCAGGAGATGACGCTGAGATGGGCCTTCCAGATCTTGCCGCATCTTCGGTCGAAAATTTGCCATGCTTAAAGTTTGCACACCATTTTTTCACTGTTGATTATGATGGGCACTGGTCACCCAATGTTTCCATTATATGCTGATGAATTTCCTTTGGAACTTCATGATGCTTCGTAGTTCAATGTTTGTAAATTCCACCGCCTTCTCTGCCATGGTTCATTCAATTACCTGCAACAATTGATAAAATAGAACTCCAATCCTCCAAATTGGCATAATATCATATGAAATGTCACTCTTTACAACTACAATAACAAAACTGGTGTTGCATATTGGGAAAGGGTTCGGGCACAGAACTTCAGCCCCCCTTGTGTTATGTTTTAATGTAAAATATTGAATTTGTTGAATGACGTATAGTGCTACCTATGCGAACTGAATTGCCTCAAGGCGCTTTTTAAAAAAAAAAAATTTGTATTTTTTTTGCCGCTGGTGTCCATTTGCGGTATAGTGCTGTCCTTTTTGCCCCATGGGGTCCCGACACGCTTACATACACATATTTGGCCAATTTTTCGACAGGATCTAATTAACCTACCAGCATGTCTTTGGAATGTGGGAGGAAACCGGTGTACCCGGAGGAAACCCACGCAGGCACAGGGAACATGCAAACTCCAGGCAGATGGTGTCGTGGTCGGGATTTGAACCAGCGACCCTATTGCTGCTAGGTGAAAGTGCTAACCACTACACCACTGTTACTATTAACATACCTTGAGCAATCCATTTTTTGCAAAATCAAGATCCATTATGTGGTTTGGAGGTGTTCTACCCCAGAAGAGATTGTGAAGATTCAGTCATAGCTTAATTTACTGAGATTAGTACCGTTGCATGGGGAAATTGTGTTTTTTTTTTTTTTTTTTTTTTTTTTTCTGTGAGAGGTAACATGTTGCACTTTTTCTCTCATTTCAGGATGCAGCAACGTCACGTGTTTTGACTCTCGTTTCCAAAACCATCCAGACTCTTGGGAGTGTAGGCAATTTATCGAAAAGCAAAACTGTACGTTTTATTTTTTTTTTATTTTTTATTAGCATGGTCTGTCTTGCGAACATGATTTATAACTTACCATACATAATCATCTGCTCTGTCTATTCAGTCTAGCTTCAAAGAGCCGTTTATGTGTGATTTCTACAAGATGTTTGAAGAAGAAACTTACACAGCTGATGTTAAAAAGGTTTGTTGATCTTGACTATATTGGCAATGGCAGAGAGCGCTGGCTGGTATGTTCTGGCAGGGGGGGGGGGGGGGGCGTCCCTGTCTCAGAACACAATAGAACAGCAAGGGAGATCACTGTACTAACATCAGATTAACCTGAGCTGTCAGGTTTTTTTTTTCGTTACTATAAACTAGCTATAAATTGGGTCCAATATATCTGTCCTGTGATAAAGGCTAAAAACAGGAGAAAGCGCAAGGAAGCCTACAGAGTGCCGCCGCTTTGTGTGGGAGAATCCAGTAAGCTTGTCCCTACCCTGTGAGAGTGTGCAGAGAAAGCATCTGTTTGTGTAAAGAGAATGTGTGTGTGTGGTGAAAATGGCCCTGTATTAGAGAGAAATTTGGGAGTGCCCTATTTCTACAACTTATCGGCCATGCAGAGCTGTGCAGGTAAATTTCTTCTTCCCTTTGCTGCCTTTCCACTGAGTCTTCCAGTTAATTGGTGTTACGTGACCTGTGATTACACTTTTAGAACCAGGGGACTCCTGTGAGAGCTGAAAGAAGAGCGGGGGAAATTTTCTTTACATGACAGACCATGGGGGTTATTAAAGGAAAATCCACTTTGCACTGCAAGTGCACTTGGAAGTAAAGTCAAAAGTCGCTGTAGATCCGAGGGGGGACATGCAAGGAAAATAAAAAAACAGCATTTTAGCCTGCACATGATTGGATGATAAAATCAGCAGAGCTTCCACTCATTTCAGATCTACCCCTTAGATTTAGAGCGACTGCACTTCCAAGTGCACTTGCAGTGCAAAGTGAATTTGCCTTTCCTAAATAACCCCCTATGACTATTAAAGTGTTTCTGAAGCCAGCCACCCCCTTTCCCTCCTCACAGAAATCTGCTGGTTATCTAACTCTGAACTCAAATGTCTAAAATTCACTTAGGCGTTTCACTTAAAATATCAAATTAATTTGACATTAGTGTGTAGTGGTGTTAGAATTTTTAATATCTTATGTAATCTTAAGTTAAATATGATGGAATGTTCACTGATTTAAATATATTTCCTCCCCCCCCCCCCCAATCGATTCTGTATAATGTAGGATAAGCAATTGTGGAGTCAGACTACAGGAGAGTGATAGTGGTCTCCAAGCTACGACCCATGGGCCAAATGCAGCTCTTTGCTTGGTTTATCTGGCCCTTAGGGCACTATCCCCCCCCCCCCAATTGCCACCAACAAGGAGGCACTATTCCTTCCACTAACACCAACAGTGGGGAACCATACCTCTCACTGACACCAACAATGGACATTTTTCCTTCTACTGACAACAATGATGGGGCACTACTACTTCCCAATGATGAGGCACTACTTCTTCCACTAATACCAATGATGGGGCACTATTTCTCCTTCAGCTGATTACAGACACTGTTATTTTTTTTTACTCCCCCCCTGATGCTGGGGCATTTTCTACTCCCACTGGCCACTCCGGCCCCCCTAAAGTCTGAAGGACCGTAAACTGCCCCTTTTGTTTTAAAAAAGTTTGGAGACCCTTGCTCTTGAAATTAATTAGACATAAATTACCCCATGCTAAAGCTCATCAGTAAAGTCTTGGACAGACTTTTGAAACTGAAGGGTTATGCAGGCACAAAAGCCAATCTGATGCTAGAAGAGTGGTTGTGCATGTTTGCTGCAGACTGAAGTCTTGCTTTAATAAGGTCATAATTGTAACACTACTCTTCCTGTCCAGTTTTTAGAGGAAATATCATCAACTGAAAGTAAAGAGCCGAGCGGAATGAGTGAGTCTGTCATTCTAAAAGATGGGTAAGGAAAGAAATTTATTTGTGGCTTCAATTTGGTAAACAGAAAGCTGGTAGCCTTTAGAACAGTAATTGACCACTTGGTTCTTGGTTAGCAAAAAACTTTTTTTTTCTCTCTACAGAGAGCTGAACAAACGTGCCCAAGGTCGAACGCGTATTGGAAAGAAGAATTTTAAAAAACGCTGGTTTTCACTTACAAGTCGAGAATTTTCATACCACAAGCAGAAAGGTAAATGTGATGTCACTGCCAGGGTCCACAAGCTGGCCATCTATGACCGCTTACAATTCCTATAACAAGCATTCACCTGTTCTATTTTGCCAAAGAAGTATGAACCCAGTGGATTTCTACATTTGAAATGAGCCTGTTTTGTATTGATCAGTGTCCAAAAACAAGTGTATCTAAAGCTCAAACTTTTTTACTAGGTTCATGGTAAAGTTAGGGGAGGGTTAAGGGTTTATTTTTTATTTTTATTTTTTTTTGTTTTTTTAACTTTGTGTGCCTGTTGGGAAGAGTCACTCTGTTTCCTGATAATTATTGTCATGGGACTGAGTAAAAAAAACAAAAGTTTGGGTAGCTTATCAGCCAAAGATCTGAGGATGAATGCACCACATCCCGGAATATACAAAATATTTAGAAACCCAAGGATGGGATTTTTAAGGTACCAACATTTTATTCCTAAAATCACAAAATTTTATTGAAAATATTCAAAAGTTAAAAACAATCATTTTTAAATCCATCATTAAACAATTCATGCGGTGAGTGTGTGTACAGTAATTTCAACTCCACATGTTTCACCATTCAAATGGCTTCATCAGGAGACTTGTGAAGTACTGTACAGAATACCACTACAATTAGAAAAAAAATCACATGTAAATTGCATATATTCTTACATTAGTATGCAAACTACATCAGTATATTTGTACATCAACTAAATATTATCAATTAATATAATCAAAATCATGATCAATAAGTCATCTGATGGAATGATTGCCTTTCAGATGGGTTTAGGTATACCTTCAAACCCTTCTATCGCAATAAAACATGAAAACTTCCAAAGAGGTATTTTACTTGATTTACAATGTGACAGTTACAACAGAAGGAATCTTCTTAGCCACATTGTCAATAATGTCATATGGAAAGTCCTGATTCTGTACCATCTGAAGAGTATAAGAATCCAGTGTGCAATTCCATCATATTCCTCATTACGCCTACACTGTTTAAAAAAACAGAATGGATATGGCAGCTCCTATAGTGGTATCCTTACAGTTTTTTAAATAAGGCTTTGTCAAAGACGACCCTCAAGATTCCCCCATTTGTAAACTTAAATACAAGTTCACTTTCAGTTATGTCATGTACTTAGTTGCACAACCTCAGTGAGTGCAACTATCTATTTTAAATGTTTACCTTCCTCTCTGTTCCTGGACACCTGGAATACGCTCACCCATTGGAATGAATGAGTTCTTGGCTACTAATAAGAGTTGGCAGAGGTGCATTTGCTAGAAAGGTTGTGCAGCTTCGAGCAGGACTGCACAGTGAATATTGCTGCAATAGGGAGGAAGGAGAGCATTTACGATAGCAGACTGTAATCAGGCTAGTTGGCCAATTAAGTATAAAACAAGTTTAATAAAATTGCATCTATTATCTAGAGATCTTTGCTTTAATCTGTCCGCTATTCTAGGTCCTGAAACACTTCTGGTGTAAGAAAAGAATTCTAGATTTGCACTGATGCTTGTTCATTGAATCACGTAATAAAGCAAGGATAAGGAGGAAAGCCCAAATCATGCATATTCAAAAACAAGTCAGTAACTTGTCAATATCGGTTTAAACAGATTCTCTTAAATGACCCTGTCACTTGTTTATCCAGAAAATAAAACCCTGTAATAGAAGGGTTATGTTTGCCCCTCCAGCAGTCAAGTGGATTCTTTACGCATTTGCAGAGCTGGAACTTCGCTGCTTTTCAACACTTTGAGGTGTTGGATAGTGTCCCTCCACTGGGCATTTTTTTTTCAAATAACAATTTTTATTTGCTCAAATAGTATTACAAACAGTGGTGCATGAATGAGTTTCCAATGTACAATTGTTCAATAAAGCAATATAACAATACAACAGTTGTGGAGATAACTGAGATAACATAATGCCACTGGGTCCATGTTTAACCATAACCTCTAGATACCTGTTTCTTGGTAGTAACACTGCAGTCTTTTGGTATCTTTAGCGGTATCCAGTTCTAGGTTCAGTGCAATAAATTGAGGAGAAAGTCTCCCCAGGGGGTAACATCCCGGGGAGGTAGAGGTAAAGCCAAGAAATAAGAGTGAGGAGACCTGAGAGAGAGGGGGAGATTAGAGGGGGGGGGGGGAGATGGGGTAGGGGTGGGGTAGGGGGAAGGTAACATACCGCTTACTCGGCTCACCTGCCCGCTCAGCGCCTGTCCTCCCTCAGATGCCACCGCTCCCAGGTTGCGTTGTGATCGTCTAGTTTGTCTCTTAGCCTGGCCGTCATTTTTTCCATCAGCTCTATGTCCTTAATTCTCGTGTATAGGGCCTCTTGGGATGGGGGTGTGGTCTTTTTCCAGTTGAGAGCTATTTGACATCGGGCTGCCGTGAGTATATGTCTTAAGAGTTTTTTGCTTGGTCTTGACAGTTTTGGTTGAGATAAGCCGAATAGGAAGAATTTAGGTGTGAGTGGAATCTGCGTCTCAAAGAGGCGGATCAGTAGCTGTTGGGTTTCTGTCCAGTATGGGGCGATTAGTGGGCACGTCCAAAAGATATGGAAGAGAGAGCCCCTTCCAGCCTGACATCGCCAGCAGCGGTCGGAGGTGGATGGGTATATTTTATGGAGGACTGTTGGCGTCTGGTACCAAAAATAGAGTATTTTATGGGCACTTTTTTTAAATGTTTTATTTTTCTGATACATTGGAGATCTTTATGGCTTCATAGTGTAGTACTAGTATTTTCTAATTATTTTGAGGGCCTGTGTTATCCTTCTTAATCCTGTGACCACAGCAGTATATTCTTGGTATGGTTTATCTCATTTGTTCCTCTGTGTATATCCTATAAAAGTTATACTAGTCAAGTAACCTCTGTGACAAACAGATTATCGTATTTTACTTTTATTAAAGGGTATGCAGACAGCTCCAGAAGTAGTTTGTTGTATTGGTTCTGTTATCTCAGTGTAAAAGAACTGGATATACATTATTTTGGTTTTGGCACTAATCTAGTAATCCATTTTGTTTTTGCCAGATAAAGAGCCAATGTTTCGTATTCCTATTAAAAATATATTGGCTGTGGAGAAGCTGGATGAAAATGCCTTTAATAAGAACAATGTAAGTACCTAACCTTATCATTTTTTTATTTTATTCAGTCATTGCTGGCTTTATTAAAGGATCTGTGCCAAAATGAAAAGGCAAGCAATCACACCTGGGAAAAAATGTGTTTGCTGTTACAGATCTCTGTTGTCATGTGTGTTGTGTGTTTTTTTTTTTTTTTTCTGATGTAGGTTAGAAATGTATGGAAGCATTTGCCATGGACAGCCCACACAAGAACTTATACCAAAAAGAAAAAAATGCAGCGCTTAAATATAAATGACAGTGAAAAATATTAGATTGTGTATCAACAATACTAAATAAATGTGTAATAAAGTCCACCACGTGAGTTGTAGTAAATCATAAAAAGCCTGGTATCAAATGTCAATGGATCAGCATTTCTAAGACTTCTTTAGGCTAATGGCATCAATATAGACATGTTTAGAAGGAATGTTGAAAAAGAGGAAAATCTTGTGAAGAGACCACCACCAATTGCATGAAGGCTTACCGGAGATAATGGACTTAAAGTGGCATATACCTCTTAAGTCAACCAGGCTTTGTGGTGATAAACACCATGTGGAATGTAAACCTTCAACGATCCAGATAGCCACGGTCCAATGACGTATCACTGAAGACGTGTGTGACCAAGCCTCTCTAAAGTGGGGCTGTCATCACTTCCTATCTCCAACGACGGATTGCGGAAGGCATGTGTCACCAAGCCTCACTATGAAATGGAGCCATACATTCCACATGGTGTTCATCACCACAAAGCCTGGTTGACTTTAAGTTCATTCTCTCCGGTAAGACTTCATGCAATTGGTAGCGGTCTCTTCACAAGATTTTCCTCTTTTTCAACATGTCTTCATTGATGCTATTTGCCTAAAGATGTCTTAAAAATGCTGATCCATTGACATTTGATACCAGGCTTTTTATGATTTACTACAACTCACGTGGTGGACTTTATTACACATTTATTTAGTATTGTTGATACACAATCTAATATTTTTCACTGTCATTTATATTTAAGCGCTGCATTTTTTTCTTTTTGGTATTTGTGCTGTTTGTCTTTGGCTGTGCTCGCTGCTTAAACTTTTTATTTACAGCGCAGTTTATGCTTTTGATATATTTTTTAACCACACAAGAACTTGTGACAATTAAAATAAATTGAAAGGTCCATTGCCAAAAGATGAAGACATAGTTATGAATCTCCTTACAAGCTATACAACTCAGTTTTATGAATATTAGTAGAACATACATGCATAGCTTTAAATATTAATATTAGAGTGAATTCTCAGATTTTTATTATTAAACAGTACTTTTTTTTTTTTATTTATTTTATGTGAAGTATAATTTGTTCTATGTTTAAATATAGGCTGCTGTTAGTAAAAATGTGAATACAATAAGTGTTCTTGTATAAATCCCAGTTTGAAATCAAATTTTTTGTTGATTTGCCGCCTGAAATTAAGGCAGACAGTTTTTGTTTTATCCATCTGTATTTACTCAGTGCAACTTGTACCATCCAAGCGAAAGATATAACACCAAAATGTCAGAAAAAGAAATCGAATCGCTGTGTTGTAAAAACCACCCTTGTTAGTACAGTATTTTGTTGAACCATCTTTTGTTTTAATTACAGCCTTTAGTCTGCTGGGATATGTCTCTACTAACTTTTCACATCTGGACTTTGAAATATACTGCCCACTCTTTGTAGAACTGTTCAAGTTCAGTTAAATTTCATGGTAACCGTTTGTGGAATGCAGTCTTCAATTGCACAGATTTTAAATTGGGTTTAAGTCTGGGTTCTGACTAGGCCATAGGACAAGTGCTCTAGTCCCTGCTGCAGAGAAACACCCCCATAACAGTATATGACCACCTCCATGTTTTACTGTAGAAAAAGAGGAGGAAAAGGTCTGGTGTCACCCGCAAACCACCTCCATCTCAATATATGCAACAAAATACAGGAAATCCCCTGGGACTTTAAGCTTCATCAGGGGTAGATGCGTGTGTAATACATCTGTAGGGGGTATAATGAACCAAATAAGTATCAACACGAATGGTATCGTGACAATTAGTCAAGAGGATCCAAAATGCATGGCCCTATACAGGGGGTCCCCGGGTTACAAACAAGATAGGGACTGTAGGTTTGTTCTTAAGTTGAATCTGTTTGTAAGTCGGAACAGGTAAATTTTTTAAGTGCAGCTCCAGCCAAAAAATCTATTTTTAAGCTTTTTGGAGAACATAGAGAAGGGTTATCACCCCTGTAACATTTTGTTTTGCTGTCTGTGCCCCTGTTAAGATTTCACCTCACCTTCTGTCCCAATGAAAATTGGATTTTGAAAATTTTGGGTTGTTAGGAAAACATTGACTGGTGACAAAGCATCAGTGGAGACACCTTTTTCCCATATTAACTTTTACAGGAGTGAATTTCCCTTCCTAGGGGTAGATTTCCTCTCACTTCCTGTTGTCTCCCTCTGTTTGTAAGTAGGAGTCGTTTGTAAGTCGGATGTTTGTAAGTCGGGGACCCCCTGTACTCACCAAATGCTGGATCAGACTACCAAATGCTGAATACCCAGAGTCGGCAGTAATGAGCATCCAGCTCGGGAGCTGAGAAGGCAAAGGAAAAACCAACCCAACAGAGTACAAACGGGGGGGGGGGGGGGGCAGACATGGCCAGGATGGGGGTGTGTGTCACCAAAGATCTCCCAGTATCCATTAATAATGTCAACTGAAACATAAATGCATATGTATCAATAAATGCTGTCATAATAGCATAGAAGTAAAGTAGTACTGTTTATACTCGAGTATAAGCCGAGTTTTCAGCACTTTTTTTTGTGCTGAAAGTGCCCCCCTCGGCTTATACTTGAGTCAAGCACTTTTCTGCAGCAAAGAATGAAATTTTCCGAACCGACTTTGGGGCCCCGTATCTCGGGGCCACTTGGTGCTAGGAACCCCAAATTTGACGTGTAAACCCAGTGGAACTAGCACTACAACATATCCAAAGGGGGGTTCCTAGCACCAAGTGGCCCAGAGATACATGGCCCCAAAGTCGGTTCGAAAAATGTCATTTTCTGCTGCAGAAAAGTGCTTGACATTTTCCGAACCAACTTTGGGGCCCTGTTTCTCAGGGCCACTTGATGCTAGGAACCCCATCTTTGGATATGTTGTAGTGTTAGTTCCACTGTGTTTGGGGTTCCTAGCACTAAGTAGATACGGGGCCCCAAATTCAGTCAACTGTGTCCATCTGCAGCAATATTCTTTTGGGACCCTTTGGGTCCAGAGACCCCAAATTTTGGCTTCAGCTAGGGGGCATCTAGGAACCCTTTAACTACCAAGTTTGAAGTTCGGGGGACCTATGGCTGCAAATGGGCACAGTGAGGCATGCAAATGGGCATTGTTGACCCTGTTTTCCACTTGCAGTAGCTGCGCATTTATCACCCTTGGCTTATACTCGAGTCAATACGTTTTCCCATTTTTTTGTGGTAAAATTAGGTGCCTCGGCTTATATTCGGGTCAGCTTATACTCGAGTATATACAGTATATGATCCAAGTATGTATATGCATGAACCAATCTGGTTCAATAATGGTATGGGCTTAGAATCTAGGGGACCATAGAAAAAATAAAATAAATACCGGTAAAATAAAATGTGTAGATAAAAAAAAAAAGTGACAAACGGTGTGAGTGTGTTGGACTTGGAAACTCGGAGACAGTGAAATTAATGTGTAATGGTGTGTGCATGAATGAACCATGTGAGTGAACATAATAATGTGTGAAACAATGTCCAAACGAAGATGAGTGAAACCAGATCCTGTTTCCAAGATAGCGACACACCACAAGTGAGTATTAATGCCCCTTACTGACCCCAGGTGACCACCGTATGGTGATCTTACCAGGCACAGGGAAGTTCGGGTCTCTCAAAAACCTATAACCGCTTCTTTAACCAACGCTACGTAGCACTGCTAGCACAAGGCTGTGTCGGGCTCCCCTCAGACTCGGACATTGAGCGGTGTCGGGGTGAATAGCCGTAAGGCGCTTAGTAGCCTTAAGTGCTCAAATGTGAAGGGAATGAATGGATGATTAGCATCCATCAAGGAGTGTGGACTCCCCTTGAATGAAGTGAAACGGGAAATGGCAAGTGACAAACCGATCTCAGCCATGAGTAGCCCCCAATTTATATCCCCAGAGGGCCCAGTGAGCGCCGCATCCAATGCCATGTGTGTGTGTGTGTGACAAGACATGCAAACGCAGATGACGCTCGCCGCCAAATGGGAGATGCCCCTAGTCACACGTGCTGACATACCACACAATAGCGAGCCGATGCGGACATCACCCGGGGGGCGTGGTTGCATGGCGCCGATTGTGTCGGTGGCCCTGCCCGTCCAAACAGGGCAGGGGGGGGGGGGGGGACAGCATGAGGTATGAAAAGCTCCCTTGTACACATCGCAGCTCCCGAGGCCAGACAATAACCAACGCCACCAACAGGGAACAGCACCAAGAACCTAGATCAGCCCATGGGAGATGTGGTACCTGAGTGTTGGACGAAATGGCTGAAAGGGCTACGGAATAGAATTGTATGTAATGAATAATTGGCTAATGGTAGTAGCAGGCCAGGTTTGGGCTAAATGGGTGTCTTTCACCTGGGTTCAATGGAAAAAAAGGAAAAGGTCTGGTGTCACCCATTCACCTCATTTAAAGTCCCGGGGTTATTAAAAACATCTTTGTATTTCTTTAAAGGAAAAAATGTTGTCATGCCTTAAAATCTCCACTAGACGGAGTCTATGCACATACTTTGTTGTCTTCACTGTTAGCTCAGTCCGTGTCTGGCTGCACAGCGTGTGGAGGGAGATTTGCAAGGTAAAAAAATCTGCAAGAAATGTATTTTTCTCCCCCTGATGGGACCAGAGGGTTAGGGGGACAGCAGTGCTGCACCCCCTTTTATATTATCCCCCCCCCCCCCCCCCGCCGTGGGGGGATGTGGAGGTCCCGCTATTTTACCGCTAAAAGTTGTGGCTGTATTTTTTACATATCTGTGTCTCACTGCAGGAGTCTTAGCGGCTTTAATCGCATCCTTCATTCAAATGGATAGGAAGCGTACTAGGTCCCCTTCCCCCACTTCAGCTTTGCAAGGGGAACAGTGGGCACACGATGCGGTGTTGCCCTTATTCGATCAGGGAAAAAAAGCAAACCGATGATTCCTCTGCAGAGGAAACAACGATAGATAAACCTTTTTCAGCTTCTCAATCTGAGAAATTGCTGATATCTTACAGAAATGGTTCGTTCCACTTTCATGCTGCCTCTAACAGTCTCGTGAAAACTCAGCCTCTTCCTTAGGTTCTTTAAAACCGTTTACAGCACATGCATTACTAGAACAGCTTATTTTTGACCCGGATAAGCATTTTCTCCCTCCTAAGAGGTTTTCAATTCTCTATCCTCTGAAGGAGAAATTCTCCAAAAAATGGAAAGCATCAACAAATGACGCTGCGATTTCCAATATGAATAATAACTTAATATTGTCCTGTAGACAATGCACAGATGCTTAAGGATCCAACAGATAAGACGTTGGAATCCCTGCTAAAATTATCTGCCTTTTCCATAGCAGGTGCCGTCACTCAGCCCACAGTCGCCGCGATAGGCGTCTGCCAATCCCTAAAGTACCAATTTAAACAGGCCCTTAGAGCGCTTCCTACACCACAAGCTCGGGATTTGGCTGAACTACCTAAGGCATTATGTTTTGCCAAAGATGCCATTAAATATTCTATTCACCAGGCATCCCACCTTATGCTTGTACATATGCATAGAATGCTGTGGTTGAAAAATTGGTCAGCTGAAACTCCATGTAAAAACCTCCTAACTGGGTGTCCCTTTCATGGGGAGCGACTATTTGGAGAAGACTTGGATAAATATATCAAGACAATTTCTAGTGGGAAAAGTACTTTTACCAGTCAAAGAAAATAAACGCCCTTCATTTAAACGGGCTCTTTCCCCTGCGCCAGGGGCTTCCGCCTCTAGGCAGTGGCGACGGCCTCCACCGCCAGACTCTAGAGGAAAACCTCAGGGTCAGACCCAGGCTCAAAAGAAGCCCTGGGGTAGGAAACCTGCAAAACAGAATCCTAAAGCCTTATCATGAAGAGGCAACCCCCTAACCAAGGTGGGGGGAAGACTTCTGTGATTTTCAGAAGTCTGGAAAAATGAAATTCAGGACAGATGGGTCATCTCCATGGTAACGCTGGGATACAAGCTGGAATTTCGGGACTTTCCACCGTTTCCTGAGATCAAGCGTTCCCAAAGATCCAGAGGAGAAACCATCTCTGTTTCAGGCTCTAGACCGATTAATATCTCAAGGGGTGCTCATACAGATCCCCACAAAAGAGCAAGGTATGGGGTTTTATTCAAATCTTTTCACGGTACCAAAACCAAATGGAGATGTCCCATTCTAGATCTAAGAAAGCTAAATCAATTCCTGAAGATCTGCTCCTTTTGCACAAAGACAATCAGGTCGGTAGTTTCTATCCTTCTGGCGTCAATCGACATCAGGGATGAATATCTGCATGTCCCTATATTTCCTGCTCATCAAAAGTTTCTGCGGTTCGAGTTAGAACAGCCGCATTTCCAGTTTGTAGCCCTGCCCTGCTAGCTAGCCACAGCACCCAGGGTGTTCACAAAAGTGCTGGCCCCACCTCTAGCCAGGTTAAGGGCACAGGGCATAACAGTCATAGTGTACCTAGACTATCTATTACTTGTAGATCAATCGGAAGGTTTGGGTTGGATTCTCAACTAGAGAAATCTTCCTTAATACCGCTAAAAAGGCTGGAGTACTTGGGTCTGATCATAGACACAGCCCAGGAAAGGGTGGTCTTGCCTCAAGAAAAAAATCAACGCCATAAGAGCTGGTGCGGAGGGTCAGGTCAAATGTCAATCCTTCAATTCGCCTCTGCATGAGGTTGCTAGGAACCATGGTGGCTTCATTCAAAGCGGTTCCCTATGCCCAGTTCCGTTCAAGACAAGATGTTGCAAAACAGTATCCTGTCTGCTTGGAACAAAACAATTCAAGCTTTAGACTTGCCAATGCAGCTGTCCCCAAGAGTGGCCCAAAGCCTCACACTTGGTGGTTATTAACCCAGAATCTGCTGAAAGGAAAATCCTTCAGACCATTCATCTGGAAAGTAGTTGACGTATGCCAGCCTTTCAGGCTGGGGAGCAGTACTAGCAGAGACAACTGTCCAAGGACAGTGGTCAAGAACCGAAATAATCTTGCCCATCAATATCCTAGAGATTTGGGCAGTACGTCTGGCTCTAAAGGCCTGGACTTTCAGGTTACAGGATTGTCCTTTCAGGATTCAATCCGACAATGCCACAGCTGTGGACTATATCAATCACCAAGGGGGCACCAAAAGTCTCAGCACAGAGGGAGAGAGGTGAACCATATTCTAACTTGGGCAGAAAGGAATGTTCCATGCCTTTCTGCAATCTTCATTCTGGAAATAGAGAATTGGCAGGTGGTCTACTTAAGTTGCCAGCAGTTATTCCCAGGGGAATGGTCTCTTCACCCCGACATATTTCGAGCTGTTTGCCAAAGATGGGGGACTCCGGACGTGGATCTTCTAGCATCCAGGTTCAACACGAAGTTGGTCAACTTTGTGTCCAGAACAAGGGATCCATTCTTATGCGGAACAGATGCGTTGGTGACCCCATGGGATCAGTTCTCACTAATCTATGCATTTTCCCCCTATTCAGTTGCTGCCTCGACTTCTTTTCAGGATCAAGCTGGAAAGAAAGCCGATAATTCTGGTGGCACCAGCATGGCCCAGAAGGTCATGGAACGCAGAAATTGTAAAGATGGCAGTGGAGGGCCCCCACTTAGGCCAGATCTGCTCTCTCAGGGACCGATATTCCATCCTTCCTTACGGTCTCTAAATTTAACAGCTTGGCTATTGAAACCCACATTCTAAAGAAACATGGGCTTTCTGGGTCAGTTATCTCTACCCTGATTAATGCTAGGAAGCCAGCTTCCAGAACTATATATTATAAGAGTGTGTTTCCTGGTGTGAATCCAAGGGTTGACACCCTCGAAGATATATCGTAGGCAGAATGCTTGACTTTCTACAATTGGGGGTAGAAATGAAATTGGCCTAAAGTACTATTAAAGGCCAAATCTCAGCTTATTTCAAAGACCACTTGCTACTCATTCTTTAGTCCGGGGCTTTATACAAGGTGTGATGCGGCTTAAATACGCTTGTCAAACCTCCCTTGAACTCTTGGGACTTGAACTTAGTTTTGTCTGTGTTACAAAAACAGCCATTTGAACCGATACAACATATTCCCCTAGTCCTTCTGACAAGGAAGTTGGTACTTTTGGTTGCTATATCCTCAGCAAGGAGGATTTCAGAATTGGCTGCTCTTTCTTGTAAAGAGCCATATTCGATTTTTCATGAGGACAGAGTGGTGTTACGCCCTCGTCCAGGCTTTTTGCCAAAAGTGATTTCAAGTTTTCACCTGAACCAAGATATTGTCCTGCCATAACTTTTTCCAAAACCATGTTTCAGGGAAGAAGTCACTACATTGTCTTGATGTGGTGAGAGCAGTGAAAATCTATTCAAAGAAAACTGCTCAGATTCGTAAGACTGATGTCTTATTTATTCTGCCAGAGGGTCCTAAGAAAGGACAGGCAGCGTCAAAATCCACTGTTGCTAAGTGGATTCGGTAAGTGATAATTCAAACGTATGATTTAAGGGGTAAGATTCCCCCGTTTCAAGTTAAGGCGCATTCTACCAGGTCAGTTAGAGCTTCTTGGACAGTGCGTCATCAGACCTCCATGGCTCAGATCTGTAAGACCGCAACTTGGTCTTCAGTGCATACATTCACAATTTTTTCCGGTGGATTAAGGAGGTATGAGGATATCGCCTTCGGGCGCAGTGTACTGCAAGCAGCAGTATACATCCTCAAGTCTGGGTGTACCCTGCGGGTTGTTTCTCCCTCCCCTCAAGTAGCATTGCTATGGGACATCCCATTAAGTAATTAATTATTTAAGGTTCTGTGTCCCATGATGTACAATAAAGAAAATAGGATTTTTATTACAGCTTGCCTATAAAATCCTTTTCTTGGAGTACATCATGGGACACAGAGGTCCCGCCCCTCTTTTGGGATTAAGTATATTGCTTTGCTACAAAAACTGATGTGCTTCTGAAGGAGGAGGGGTTATATAGGGAGTAAACTTCCTTTGATTGGGTTTACCAGTGTCAACACCTGAAGGTAGCCTATAACCCATTAAGTAATTAAGGCTCTGTGTCCCATGATGTACTCCAAGAAAAGGATTTTACAGGTAAGCTGTAATAAAAATCCTATTTTTCTATACCCACTGTATGTGCTATATTTTCTGTCCTTTGTATTTGTTTGACTTTGTTATAGGTATTGCACCACAATATCATTTTTGGTGGCACTTATGTTTTGCCTTTACCTGTGTGCTGAGAATACACTTTGTGCTGTGTGCTTTGAAATCGATATTATTGATTCCTGGTCCACTCTGTGTTGTGATATTTGATAGTGCAGTGCCTGTGTCATCTTCTGTGTGCACTGGACCATTGGAAGCTAATTTTATCCTCTGTTTTTATCTACAGATGTTTCAGGTGATCTATGGAGAGAAGCCCCTTTACATCCAGGCCAACAACTGTGTAGAGCTAAATGAATGGATAGAGGTGCTCAGTAGAATAAGCCGACGCAATCAGCGGAGACTCAGCAAGTATCACTCCTCTGCTTTCGTGAGTGGAGCCTGGCTCTGCTGTAAGGCATCATCTGAAAGTGCTGAAGGCTGCCACATGTGCACTGTGTAAGTGTGCCAGAAGGGTTACATTGGTAAAACCAATAATGAGGTTTACTTATAGATGTGTGCAAATATAATTTACAGAATTCCAAGGATATCATCACCGAACAGCTCTTGTACAATGTCTGATGATAAAAAGTGTAAAACTTACCTGCATGAAAAAATGTACTGAAATCCATATTTCATTATTGGCAAGGGTATTCAATGATTGGCATCATATCTGTAGCAGGGTTTTCTCAACCCATTTCCTGGTGGGGTGGAAAATAAGCTCAATATGTGCCTGTAAGTTTTCCCAATTTCATCAGCATGTCCCTGGCAGAAAAGCTACTTGTGGTCCGCATACTCAACATACGCTCACTGAGCCTCTGCTGTCAAATACCCTCAGATTTTTGTGGCATAGATTTCCACAAATATTCTATTGGGATTCCAGTCCATGCTGACAAGGTTGCATCACACAATTTCTGCAGATTTGTCAGCTTCACATTCATTCTGCGTGTCTCCCATTCTACCACATCCCAAAGGTGTTCTACTGGATTCAGATCCATTGACTGGGAAGGCCCCTGAAGAACACTGAACTTCTTGCCATGTTCATGAAACCAATTTTATTTAGTTATTGGTACGTATATAGTGCTGTCATTGTATGCAGTAATGCATTACATGAATATTATAAATTCACATTAGTCCCTGCCCTCAAGGAGCTAATAATGTAAGGCCCTTAAAGTGGAGTTCCCATTCTAAAAAGAAAACAATACTGCAGCTGCTGACTTTTAATAATCGGACACTTACCTGTCACAGGGTCCAGCGATGCAGATCGAAGCCCCCGCTCGTCTCCCCCTCCACTCGACGGCGCCAGAATTTTAACTGTGGGCGCCCGGCTGTGGCTTCACAACCGGGCACCCACTGCGCATGCGCGAGCCGCGCCATGCGCGGTGACTGGCCGCGCAATCATCTGGGACCTGTCGCGTGTCCCAGATGATTGCTTAGAGGGAGGGGAGAGAGGTGATCTCCCTTCCTGCACCAAGGCAAGTGACGTCAGGAGCCCAGGCGCTGAAGGAGGCAACTTTTCTCAATGTTTTTTTTTATTTTTTTTAAGCACATTAATAAATTTTTTTTTTTTGGGGTGGAACTCCACTTCAACTCACATTCATACTTACACATACTATGGCCAATTTAACAATTTAGACAGCAGCCAATTAACCTTACCAGCATGTCTTTGGAGTGTGGGAGTACCTGGAGGAAACCCATGCAGGCACAGGGAGAACATGCTAAATCCAGTGCATCAGCCCTTTTTTCAGTACGTTTAACCTAAGTTTAGTGTACATTGGCTATTTAGGGAATAGTTTGGGGTATTTGTGCATATACAGTGGTGCTCAATAGTTTTCATACCCTGGCATAAATCATGACATTTATTGTTGAAAATATGACTGATCATGCCAAACACTTTTATATAAGGATAGTGATCATATGAAGCCATTTATTATAACATAGTTGTTTTGGCTCATTTTTAAATCCTAATGATAACCAAAATCGCCCAAATGGCGCTGATCAAAAGTTTACATACCCTGCAATGTTTGGCCTTGGTACAGACACATAAGGTGACACACAGTTTAAAGTGGCAATTAAAGGTTAATCTCCTACATCTGTGGCTTTTTAAATTGCAATTAATGTCTGTGTATAAATTGTCAATGAGTTTATCTCTCATGTGAGCGGAAAAGAACTGTCAAAAGACCTGCCTAACAAGGTAATGGAACTTTATAAAGATGGAAAGGGATATAAAAATATATTCAAAGCCTTGAATATGCCAGTCAGTACTGTTCAATCACTTAAGAAGTGGAAAATTCAGGGATCTCTTAATACTAAGCCAGGGTCAGGTAAAACCAGAAAGAATGCAGCCACAACTGCCAGAGGAATAGTTTTGAACACAAAGAAAACCCCACAGGTAACCTCAAGAGAAATGCAGGCTATAAATTGTTTTTAAGGAGCACAATATGACAATACTTGAACAAAAATAATCTGCATGGTCGAGCTGAAGGATGAGTTGGGTGACTCGCCCTAGTTTAGGGGAATCCCCAGAGGTCTCGTATTGCATCTGTCATTCCACAAATATGAGTGTGGATCACCATACCGAAGAACCAAAATGTGCAAAGAAAATTGGGAAGCGTTCCCAGACAGTCGGTATATAGTGACCCCAGACAGTATGCTATCAAAAAAGATTGTTTGTAGGACTCAAAATTTGATTACAACAGCAAATATAAATTATAAAGGTAAGGTTTATCATTTAAATTTGCTGTTGTAATCGAATTTTGAGTCCAACAATAAACAATCTTTTTTGATGGCATACTGTCTGGGGTCACTATATACCGACTGTCTGGGAACTCTTCCCAATTTTCTTTGCACAATCTGCATGGTCGATTTGCCAGAAAGAAGCCTTTACTACACTAATGCCTCAAAAAAATTATGTTTAAAATGTGGCTGAGAACACCTTGACATTCGTCACTGGGCGCAGTAAAGGCTTCTTTCTCGACCATGCAGATCATTTTTGTTCAACTATCATCGTATTGTACTCCTTAAAAACAACCACACTGTCTTTGTATCCTAAACAATTCTTCTGGCAGTTGTGGCTGCAATCATTCCTGGTCTACCTGACCTGACCTTGGCTTGGTATCAAGAGATCCCTGAACTTTTTCACCTCTTAGGTGATTGAACAGTACTTATTGGCAAATTTAATAATCTTTTTATATTCTTTTCCATCTCTATAATGTTCCATTACCTTGTTACGCAGGTCTTTTCTTTTTCCTGCTCTCCATGGCTCAGTATCCAACCTGCTCAGTGCATTCATGTGAGAGCTAAAGCATTACACACAAACACTAGTTGCAATTTAAAAAGCCACGGATGTGATATTAACCTTTTAATTGCCATTTTAACCTGTGGGTGTCGCCTTGTGTGTCTGTACCAAGGCCAAACATTTCAGTAGAGATCTCCTTTAAAGATATACATTGTGCCACTGTTCTCTGCAATTGTATCTAGGGCTCAGTAGATTTGAAGCGGTTCGCAAGAAGTGTCTGGCTTCTATCACATCAATGACATGGGAATTGGTGTCCCTGCAGCTGTGTATCAGAGTGTTCTGTGTTTGGTACAGTATGTCATGAACTAACTTTTTGCTCTGATCTTCGTTTTAACAGAAATGTTCCAGCTGACGTAGCATTGGATATAGATGGAGACCGTGAATGTGAGAGGATATATTCCCTATTCAGCAGGAGCATGCCTAAACTACAGAAGATGGAGGGTAATTCCACCACGAGTTCAAACAATGATAATCTTGTGGGCTTGTTTGTCCATATGCTACTTGCATGGTGTGGGAGATTGGTT
Organism: Lithobates sylvaticus; assembly: GCA_028564925.1. Classification (NCBI taxonomy): domain Eukaryota; kingdom Metazoa; phylum Chordata; class Amphibia; order Anura; family Ranidae; genus Lithobates; species Lithobates sylvaticus. The sequence goes on from CM053028.1 coordinate 445,606,246, forward strand.
GCTCATCAGTCATTATTGAACATTATGCCAAGATCACTACTATGGAGCATGATAACCATGTTCAGATCTATTCCTTTACAATTCACAGAACACTTTTTTTTTTTTAATTATTATAATTAACATGCCAAATCCTTCTGTTACCCATACACATGTACACAGTCTGTCAGGTGTTTTTAGGTGACCCAACTTGGGCTTTGAATCCTTGCAGAAGAAACCTTTGCATGCATGGCCAAAAGTGTCTGATAAATTTGTTTGGCACGCCTGCTGATCTTTCAGGTCAGCTGTGGGGACCAACGTATCAAACGTTAAGTGTGGCTCAGACAAGCACCTGTTTGGTAGTTAAATATAAAGTGACCCTTCACATCAGTCAAAGGGTTGAACTATTTATTTTTCTTATTAAAAAAAAAAAAAGAAAGGGTTGAACTTGAGCGATCAGCAGTGTTTGATCGCTCAGGTCTCACTGCAAAGCTGGCAGGGCATAAATGTAGCATCAGCTCAATGCTACATCCACTTAGGGGAGTATCTTTTTTTTTTTTTTTTTTTTTAAATCCAGAACTTCTCTTAAACCTGATGAGCCTTGCCTGCATTTTGCTGGGGTGAAGTGGCCACATCTTTCCCGACTGTAAATACAGTGGTGCTGCTTCTGGCCTTCTGCATGTTTTTTTTTTTTTTTTTGTTTGTTTTTTACTTCACTTGTTTCATGCTTGTGCTGGGTCAGTGACTGAAAGTATCAAATTCAATGGATGAGCATGGCAGCTAACATTTGAGAGGAAGGTCTGCAACGGCAGCACTGCACATTTCTGTCATAATAGTATGTTTCAACAAATTTGATGCAATTGTTTTAAGGGGGACTTTATGAAAATTGGAGCACAGAAAAATGTAAATGAAGTGTTGTACATAAAAACAACATTCCATGTTTCAAAATAAGGCCACCTATGGAGAACACCATCACTTTTTCTCTATTTTTTTTTTTTTTTTGTTCTATATATCAGACCCAAATGGCTGATATTGATTGTCCTTGTAGCCAAAGTCCATTTACTCAGCTGCATTTTCTCAAATACATTTTTCTTGTAGTTTAGTGCAAAGTGTTTATAGACACCTAGGAAAACGAGGCTCACTATTGGATATGTAGTCCTGTTGTCCCCATGTTATTCCCCGCTTTCAAGTTACCACATTTGCTGATCCTGCAGTTTGTAGATGAGACAGATGTTAAATAGGTCATGTGACTCGCCAACATTTAAAATAATAAACCCTCACCTTTTTTTAGGCCCTTTTGAGCAGCTGGTTTAATCACGTATTGGGTATGCAGGTTTTTCATCTTTTAGTCCTTCAGTTTTACCACTAGCCGACCAGCCGCCGCAGTTGTACTGCGGCAGGTTGGCACGGCTGCGCAAAACGCCGTAGGTATACATCGGCTCTTTAAGATGCCACCACACCCGCAGCGTGTCCCCGGAGCCGATGCGCATGCCCGGCGGGCTCAGTGTCTGCCGGGCACCTGCGATCGGTCGTGACAGAACAAGAATAGGGGTGTGTGTGTGTGTGTGTGTGTGTGTGTGTGTGTACACACAAATCCTGGTTCTGTCAGGGGAGAGGAGACAGATCGTGTGTTCCTACTAAGTAGGAACAACGATCGGTCTCCTCCTCTAGTCACTCCCATCCCCCCCACAGTTAGATCACACAGTGAGGGAACACATTTAACCCCTTGATCGCCCCTAGTGTTAACCCCTTCCCTGCCAGTGACATTTATACAGTAATTGGTGGCTTTTTAGCTGTGATCGCTGTATAAATGTCAATGGTCCCAAAGAAGTGTCAAAAGCTTCCAATCTGTCTGCCGCAATGTCAGTCCTGATAAAAATCGCAGATCGCCAACTTTATGAGTAAAAAAAAGTGACATAAATCTATCCCCTATTTTGTAGACACTACAACTTTTGCGCTAATCAATCAATCATACGCTTATTGCTGTTTTTTTTTTTTTACCAAAAATATGTAGAATACATATTAACATAAACTGATGAAGACCACAATTGCAAGTTAAAGTGACGCAGTGCCATATCGCAAAAAATGGCCTGGTCAGGAAGGGACAAATCCTTCCGGGGCTGAAGTGGTTAAGCTGGTGCCATGACCAATACCCCACGTTTCCTAATTCAGGGAGGCTTCTTTCTCTTGCAGTGTCCTATGGAACCTCCCTTGTATGCAGGAACTGAAATTCTTCTCCCCTTGTACTGCATGCATTAATAGAAATACACAGTTCTGTAGCGTAGGGTGCTGCTCACTCCTCCCCTCTCCGAGCTAGCAAACTGGCTGGAGATTGCACTGACCACAGTTAATATTTTTCTATGAAGATCAGAAGTTCAAGGAAGCAGCACTAAGGAGGCGACAACGGCATTAAAAATGGTAAACTCTGCTGGGTAAGCATTTTTAACGAAGAGTTTACTGGGGAATGTGTATTATTGTGCTGAATGTGTTAAAAAAAAAAAAAACACTGAGGGTTAAATACTACATACTGGAATGTGAAAAATATTCACTAAATGGCATTAAAACCTTGTATTTAATTCCTCTATTCATTGTTTAACTTATTCTTGGCACTTGACAGAATAAGCAGACCATCAGAAAAGTGTATGCTACTGAAGGATCTCATGAAGTTTTATTGCAAATCTTTTCATTCAAACGTTCACATTTACCATAGGGCTAGATTTTTTTGCTTTTGAAGCCAATTAAACCTTCCTTGTTTGAGGCTAAGGGAAAAAGTTTTGCCTTGGTTATCATGTGAATTAGGTTATTCTTTCACTTTTCAGAGGCTTGCGGTAGCATTGCTGTATACCAGGGTCCACAAGAGCACAGTGAATACCACTTTACCATAGATGATTCCGTGGAGACATTTAAGACCATCCAACAGATTAAAGCAATGGTAGAGAAGCTGAATGAACCACACGAGAAATACAAAAAATATTGTACCAGTGCAAAATATGGCAGCCAGTAAGTATCAGTATATTGGGTAGTATTCTCAATGTGATTACATTTCTTGCTGTGTCAGTTCACTTTTCTTTTGTCCATTGAGGGACACAAGTAGTCATAATCCTTCTGGCGATACTGCAATCTACATGAGGTTTAGACACTAACAAACAAACTGTTGACCAGCCCAAGTTATATACTGAATTTCAGAATGCCGGCGTTGCTTAAATCCCTATAACCGTATACGATATACCGAACAGCTCTCTCCTGTCTATAAAAAGTTTATAATAACTCAGGTTGTTGGGTTAATGTCACACTGGTAATCCATGTAGCCTGGAGTAGTCCCCAATCGCCTCAGTTTTTTCCAGCAGCTCCACATGGCGGCTTGCTATCCAAGTCTCCATTACACTCTGCAGACCGATTTCATCCTCCTTCACTCAGTCAAACACCTCGCTTTCAGATCCAATCCTCCGCCCTGGAAGACACCAACAGGAGGGCTGTGAAATGGCTCCACCACATTTTCTATTAAAAATAGAACAAGAGAAACTACTTCCTTTCTGCAGTATAAAAAAAAAATATTATTCCAATAATGCTGGCACTCGCATAAAATCAGGTTAGTCAAGCATAGCAATAAGACATTCCTCATTGTTGGTCACTTATTAGGGCCATTAAGAGAGAAGTGTGGGAATTAAAAAAAAATTAAAAATGCTTACCTACCTGCTGCAGCATTTGTCCTGCCAGCTTCAAGCTCATGAACTGGACATTCGCTCAGTTCTCTGGTCCACTCTGAGCAGAGAGTGATGACTGTCAGTTACCGCTCTTTGTTTTGGCCCTCCAGTGCTCACTTGAGCACCGGGAGGTGTGGCTGGCTCAAGCTCTCAGCAGCACGCTGAGCAGCTTAGCCAGCTGCCTGTAAGGTATCTGGGTGGAACCCAATATTATTGTCAGGATACCTCCAGTCTGGAGTGACTCTGATGTCAGTCAACAGCGGGCTTTAGCCCACTGTCGGCTGATTCTGGGTCACGGGAGGGTACTAGTAAGTGCCCTCCTGTGACCCACATGGGAATTATGGCCAAAAGAGCTTTGGCCATACTTCTCTCTTAAAGGATAAGTAATTTAAAAAAATAGATGCACATTTTTTTTTTTTATGCAGGTAAAAATGTGTGCATTTATTTTTTCTTAGGAGCCTGCAGAGCATTGTACTTGAGATCAGTAGATTGCAGGTGCAATGTCGGGCAGCTGCAAACTGTCAGTACAGTCTTTTACAGGCATGCAGTTTTTGAAGTCCCAGGAAGTGAACTACAAGAGCACTTACCTGTGCCCTCAGTTCATTGATTGAGAACTGCAAGTTGTCTGGCATGCTCTTTTTGTGACAGTGGGTGCAGGGAGAGGATCCCACACCAGCTTTCATAATGGGGTATCTGGTCTGGTTGCAGGCAGATGCTTTAGTAACAGGTTACATGTTACACCCTGATTATGGTTGTAACATGTTACTTAAGGTGAACTTGGCCCTTAAATAAATGACTACAGCGCAATAATTAATCCCTAGAAAATATCTCTATATCTACAATTATCTAGAATTTTATATATCTACCAAACATTACCTCCAGTAATTAGTGATCAGTGCTTTCAAGCAGTGAAACCTAAAACATTCAAAGGAGAAGTAAAGGTGTTTTTTTTTTTTTTTTCTTTTTTAGGAATTATACTTACCTCAGTGGATGCAGCATGTGTCCAATGCTGCATCTGTCCCCCAGCGCCTCTACACTGAGAACTGAGTGATCGAACACTGCCGATCACTCGGTTTTCAGAGCTCCCCAAGCAGAGAGCTGTAGACTGTCAGTCACAGCTCTCTGCTCTGCTCCCTCCTCACTCATTGGAGCACTGGGCTGTGGAGGGGGCGGTCGGCTTAGGCTCTCAGCAGCTCGCATACATACATGTATGTGTGTGTATACTGTATTTTTCGCTCCATAAGACGCACCTGACCATAAGACGCACCTAGATTTTAACGAGAAAAAATAATAGTCTTAACCAAATGGTGTAAAATATTTTCCGGTGCCCATAGCAGATGCAGAGTGACCATGGCCCATAGCAGATGCAGAGTGACCATGGCCCATAGCAGATGCAGAGTGACCATGGCCCATAGCAGATGCAGAGTGACCATGGCCCATAGCAGATGCAGAGTGACCATGGCCCATAGCAGATGCAGAGTGACCATGGCCCATAGCAGATGCAGAGTGACCATTGCCTTGCATGTTATCCCAGCGGCCTGCCTATTCCTCCTGTCCTCGGTCCACCCTCCTCCTCCTCCCTGGCCATCATTCCTAGGAGCTGCGCCCGGCGCCCACGGGGGGTTTGGAAATCTGTCCCCTGCTCTTTTGCCTCTCTTCCAGTGGTGGCAGGGGGTTGGTGCCAGTGGCGGCGAAGGGGCAGTGCTTATCGTATATTCGCACCATAAGATGCAGGGACATTTTCCCCCATATTTCTGGGGGGAAAAAGTGTGTCTTATAGTCCAAAAAATACGGTATATAGCTCTCACAAAAGGTGAGAACACCCCTCACATTTTTTTGTAAATATTTTATTATATATTTTCATGTGATAAAACTGAAGGAATGACATAACAGTGTAAATTTGCCGTCCCCTCAAAATAACTTGACACACAGCAATTAATGTCTAAATCGCTGGCAACAAAAGTGAGTACACCCCTAAGTGAAAATGTCCAAATTGGACCCAAAGTCTGAATGTTTTGTGTGGCCACCATTATTTTCCAGCACTGCCTTAGCCCTCTTGGGCATGGAGTCCACCAGAGCTTCACAGGTTGCCACTGGAGTCCTCTTCCACTCCTTTATGACACCATCACAGAGCTGATGGATGTTAGAGACCTTGCGCTCCTCCACCTTCGGTTTGAGGATGCCCCACAGATGCTCACTATGGTTTAGGTCTGGAGACATGCTTGGCCAGTCCATCACCTTTACCCTCAGCTTCTTTAGCAAGGCAGTGGTCATCTTGGAGGTGTGTTTGGGGTCATTATCATGTTGGAATACTGCCCTGTGGCCCAGTCTCCAAAGGGAGGGGGATCATGCTCTGCTTCAGTATGTCACAGTACATGTTGGCATTCATGGTTCCCTCAGTGAACTGTAGCTCCCCAGTGACTGACAGCACTCATGGAAACCCCAAACCATGACACTCCCACCACCATGCTTGACTGTAGGCAAGACACTTGCTTCTCTTTATACTCCTCACCTGGTTACCCCCACACATGCTTGACACCATCTGAACCAAATAAGTTTATCTTGGTCTCATCAGACCACAGGTCTTGGTTCCAGTAATCCATGTCCTTAGTCTGCTTGTCTTCAGCAAACTGTTTGCGGGCTTTCTTGTGCATCATCTTTAGAAGAGGCTTCCTTCTGGGACAACCGCCATGCAGACCAATTTGATGCAAAATAATGATGGCCACACAAAACATTCACACTTTGGGCCCAATTTGGACATTGTCACTTAGGGGTGTACTCACTTTTGTTGCCAGCAGTTTAGACATTAATGGCTGTGTGTTGAGTTATTTTGAGGGTACAGCAAATTATATATAATACTGTAGTTGTCTTAAGAGAATGCAAAAAGCAATGAAGATTGCAACGCACAGTATTGCCATCTTGCTGCATTTATATCAGATTATTTTTGACTGGTTTCTATGGATTGCTATACTTTGTGTACAGTCGCTGTTTTTTAAAGAATCACTGGGGCTTACAAAGAATGATTCTGTGTACCTTTGCAGTTTGGGGAGCTGAGCCAAGGCTAATGAAGGTTACTTTTCACTACCTACTTGGCCACTGTGCTGGATTAGTCAGAAAACCTCAGCATGCAAGCTCTGTGCAAGATGGTGATTAGCAACTCTGTGTGCTGTTACTTCTCTTTCTGCTTTGCTTTTCAGAGAGAATCCAATTGTGGGGAAAGGATCGTAGCAGAAACACATGGACCCGGGAAATGGAACTGGAACAAAGTAATGCCAGATGAAAATACACAACCACAATGAGAGCTGGCGTTTGGAAAAACTTGGCAAGAACTTTACACCTGTATTGCAGGAATATTTCTGAAGACCTGGGAGAAAAATGGCTAAAACCCTGAGAAAATGGAGTCAGTATCTACTAGCAGAAGCAGACTGATTGATTTATTCTGGCCTGCGACAATATTCACACTGCAGGCAGTGCTTTGTAAACATACAGATGCTGCCTTTCATTTCTCAGTCACATTCCCCAGGAAGTCACACTTCACATTTGAGCTGTCTGTTCTCGATTTAGCTGTTGAGACTGCCATCTCTTATAGAAGAGGCCACTCACATGAATGTTGGAAATCCTGCTTGGTGTGCTCAGCGTTGTACAATCACACATATCCAGATGGGACCCCGTGTCTTAGTCTGTGAACGGCCCGGGGCTGAGTGAGAAGTGCGATTGCCAGTTTACAAGGAATTGTGGTTCAGTCATGGTGAAGAGGAACCCTGGCAGAAAGCCACATTGGACTGTACCACATATCCCTGCACTAGACAATTCAGGGTATTCAGACCTGTTTTTCTTTAAACGGTACAAATTGATTTTAATGTTATTTATTTTATTTTTTTGCTAATTTTCGTTTCATATTCACATGGCTCAAGTGAATATTTCCCCAGTAATGTTTTTTTATGGATGACCTGATAAAGGCACAGGCTCAATGGCACACTTTCCTAATATATTCATAGCTGAAGCAAAACCTAAAATAGTACCTATGTTTGGTGTTCGAAGACCTCTATTGGCAAATATTTTTTCCTTAATTGAGATATACATGCACCATAGAAGTTTGTAGATGGCTTCCAGATGCACACTGGAAAAAATGTGGACTTTCTGCATCAGTCTTTTGATGTTGCAGTCTTCTGTAAACTAGTTTAGTTGGTTAATTTAACCCGATTTTGGGGTTAAAGTGAAACTCGACTGGTACTTCAGAACAGTTTATGTAGTAAACTGGAGGAGATGCATTAGCAGACCCTTGTTCTGCTACTGTTGACATTCTCCTAACAAAAAGTCTGAACATTTGACTATGATGGTACCTCCTAGTGGAGAGCTGCATCAGAACTGATCCCGCATATGTGTGAGTGCAGGTTCTCATGCAGCTTAAATAGGTTATAAGTAAAAGCAAATAAGCAGTGTAAAGGGAGCACTCTGAGGTGTAAAAAAATAAAATAAAATTGTCTTGCTTTGAGTATGGCTCTGGGCTTCAGATGGCAGGTATCTGAGGTTAAAGTGTGTCAGGTAAAAAATTAAGATCTTTAAGATCTTTCCAGGTCACAAGCTAATATTTTTCTTTTACCGGAAATGTTTAATTTTGTGCCATATCTCACCTCCAGGCACTGCACGTGAAATAAAAATGCTTGGTTCTTTTCATTTTTCTACACAGCTGGGGACAGACTAACTGGGCAAATAGTGTAGAGTGCACCTTTAAAAAGCATTCTCAGTAGCTGTAATGCCCAATCATGCTTTCTATATAAATATGTGCATTGGCCAAGCCTTGAAGACTTAATATTCGTGTTACTAGTAACAAAACTCTGTGGTAATGATTTAACATGATTAAGCCAGAAATCTTGTGAGTTTCAACTGCAAATACTATCTCACAGTTGTTCTTTGAAGCCCTGGAGATGGCCACTTTGAATGTACATTTTAATGGCAAAGTGTATATTTTGGGGTCTAAAAACAATTGAAAGAATCACTTGGGGGCTGAATAGTCCTATTAAATTGTAATGAAAGCATACATAATGAAATAATGGGAAAAAAAAGTGTGTGGGAAGCCAGTATCTGCCATTTTACCCATGCAACTTCAGAAAATATCATAACTTTTTGTCGATGTCCTGTGTAGAGTTTAAAACATTTGCGAGCCTGAGCTAGGGCTGATCAGATTGAAGAAGTGCATATTGATGGTCAAAATGGAGTCCATATAAACTACTGAGGACACCATATTTGGGACCAAAAATTATTACAGAACCTAGAGGCCGAAAATCTTTTATTGCACTAAACTTTGCAGGTTAATTCAGCGCATATTTTCTTTTTATTTATAAAACCTTCTAATTGCATTAGAATAAATCCAAGTGAATGTACCCTGGGTTGGTTGTTGAAGTGCTTGGGACATCAGGCATAAAACCTATCTCTTCAGCTAGAGGGAATTGCAGAAGCTCTTGGTGGTTCTCCGCACAAAGGATCAATGCTTTTAATCGGGAGCCTAATTTCTTTACATCAGGGCCACAACATTTTGGATCTCTCTAAATATACCCCCAAGGGTCTATTGGATAAAGCGTGCATTCCGTAATCTTGTTGGGCAACCAGTGACCAATCACTGAACTATCTAAAAGTAAAGCATTACTATCAATGCTGTATTTCTAGCACTTTTGCTAGTATTCATTCGAAGCCTGGTCTCGATTAGCTCTGCTTTCTTGATCAACCTCTGGGCTTCGCCTTTTAATACATTGCTGTTGTGCATTGTTAAACAACGGTGAAGCCAGCTGTAATTGGGAATCATTTTTTGTATATATGAAGATTACGGGTGAGCCAATAAATCTATTGATGGGCTGCTAATATTCAAATACACCAGTCTTGGATTGAATTTTAGGTTTTTGTAGATCTCAACTTCTCTGAGACTGTTTCCAAAATGATTAGTTATTGCTGCATCTGTCCATAATTTCCTGGTATAGGAAACATGAGTTTGTTAGGTTAGTGACTTCTTAATTTGAGTCCTCCAACAGCAAAGTACATATACCATGATTGTGTCCTCAGAGGTGACCACTTTTAGACCATCACTGTGCATTTTCCTGAGCTGCTGGCACAGTGTTGAGAATGCCTAGATGCTGCGCAGGCTCTTATCGTAGGAATAGCCTTCTATAATGCACCACTTTTCCTGACCACTCGGAGCACTTTAGTAATCTGCTCTGTCCAGATTACGTGTGTCATTATAAGTTTTCTTTTTTTTATTAAATATAAGATGCATAATGTATCAATTTATTTTCTTTAAGATCAGTTCCATGATCAGTGCTGTAATTTCTTTAACAAAAAAAAAAAAAAAATGGAAAAAAAAATAGTTTTATCATATGTTTAGAAGACCAAAGATGATTTCTATTCGTCCTGTATATATTTATTTTAAAGCCACTCTTTCAGTGTATAGAAAATATGCTTTGCTTTGTCTGCATTACACACAGGTACTGCCTTACTCACATTTCCATAGCTGGAGGAGCTCTTCTACTGGAAACAAACTATCATTCATGCAATATAGACATAATAGCCCAATAGGCAGTACAGGGATTAAAGGACATACAAGCCTGATGTGAAAGTTGCTATGTATGAATAGATGATTAAAAGCAGCAATATGTTTGTATAAAGTGTGGGGATCTGTCAGATGTAAACAAAGATAAAATAGGACTTAACCTAATGCTACATTAGGTTAGCATATGGCAGTAGTTTATATAGACATAGATTCCAAAGTTATAGCTCAAAGCTGGCCTTGCATAGCCCAGTATTTTTAGGCAATGCAACTAATTTGGTCATCATGTGTGGAGATGCATCCTGTATCAATTGCCAGTGAGCTGTCATTATGCTCCTATGAGAAGAAAAGGTGCCTTTTTTTGTTTGAGAAGTTGTCAGGTCGGAGCTCATAATGGGGATAGCCTGAACTTTCCTCAGCTGCTGAGATAGTGAGGGATCCAACTGCCCATGGCCAGAAAAACGGTCAGTCCTCTCAAAACTAATATTTCATTTAGTCTGATTGGTAGATACTCTATACTGGCGCTCCTAGAATACCTGACCCCCTTGCGCCAATAGTGTTAACCAGTGTGTGGATAGATGTATGTGTGATGAACACCACCTATAAAATCCCTAAACCTGAATAAACGTATAGCAGCCACTTTAAGAGTGTGTAACCATAAAAAATGTGATTATAATCAGACTAGTAATGACAAGTAAAAAATATAATCAAATGGCGCTTGAAAAAAAGAACACAAAATTATATATAACAACTACCAGAAAAAATATAAATAAAAATGTACAAAACACCACGTGAAATAGTGTCCGTGAAATGATACAAAAAACAATCTTCATTAATATTTGTGTAAAATTCAAGGAAAAAGTGATTCAATCTTCCAAAGAAAAATAAGTCCACCAGAAAATCCTCAATAGAATAATCAAATGGATCTTCCACCACACCAACTCGTGTTCCCTCTCCCAATGAGACCGCACTCACCGGATGGTATTGCCTCGCACTCTCGTGGTTGGCAAATATAGCGATTACCCCACCTGGGTTACTTGTGCGATCACTCCAAACTTGCAAACTCCATATGTGAAAACAAATAAAAAATGTGCCTCCACATAGCGTGATACTGTGATAAAACTTATTTATTAAAATTCAACCTCACTCACACTTCAATGTTTCAACTTACAAAAACACAAATGTAAAACAGCCGAATTCAGCACACAATCCACTGCAACTTTTGGATAACAGATGAGCCGACAGAGCGCACATATGATCACCAATGGGTAAAACAACTGGGTTCAAAAAACTGGGTAACAAGTGATCTCACCACCCCTCGCAGCTCTACTCCTGGTGTGGGTTCTTTCTCCAGGAGTCACTTCAGTGAGGTTGCCGGGTAGTGATCTCGAACAATAGTGATAGTGGAGGAGACCACACACAAATTCAAACGAATAAACACAAAGATTGAAATGTTTGAGTATCTCAGTGTCCGTGTAGCTACACTGACACTGAGATACTCAAACATTTCAATCTTTGTGTTTATTCGTTTGAATTTGTGTGTGGTCTCCTCCACTATCACTATTGTTCGAGATCACTACCCGGCAACCTCACTGAAGTGACTCCTGGAGAAAGAACCCACACCAGGAGTAGAGCTGCGAGGGGTGGTGAGATCACTTGTTACCCAGTTTTTTGAACCCAGTTGTTTTACCCATTGGTGATCATATGTGCGCTCTGTCGGCTCATCTGTTATCCAAAAGTTGCAGTGGATTGTGTGCTGAATTCGGCTGTTTTACATTTGTGTTTTTGTAAGTTGAAACATTGAAGTGTGAGTGAGGTTGAATTTTAATAAATAAGTTTTATCACAGTATCACGCTATGTGGAGGCACATTTTTTATTTGTTTTCACATATGGAGTTTGCAAGTTTGGAGTGATCGCACAAGTAACCCAGGTGGGGTAATCGCTATATTTGCCAACCACGAGAGTGCGAGGCAATACCATCCGGTGAGTGCGGTCTCATTGGGAGAGGGAACACGAGTTGGTGTGGTGGAAGATCCATTTGATTATTCTATTGAGGATTTTCTGGTGGACTTATTTTTCTTTGGAAGATTGAATCACTTTTTCCTTGAATTTTACACAAATATTAATGAAGATTGTTTTTTGTATCATTTCACGGACACTATTTCACGTGGTGTTTTGTACATTTTTATTTATATTTTTTCTGGTAGTTGTTATATATAATTTTGTGTTCTTTTTTTCAAGCGCCATTTGATTATATTTTTTACTTGTCATTACTAGTCTGATTATAATCACATTTTTTATTAATATTTTATTTAGCTAAATTTTAATTCCAGTGCCTGGACATCTGTAATGTACAACTGCAGGAATTTCTAGTGATTTGATGAGGGGACCCCCTGGAGCCCTTAATCTAAGTAGCCAGTTTATTGTAGTGTTCGTTTTAAGGGCAAGGTTACGCAGAGATGCAGTGCAGAATTAGTTTAGTGTTTGGAGGGGTTAACTCACAACTAATTTAAACCTGAAGGGGGGGGGGGGGGGCTAGGTTAAAGTAATGGTAGAGGGAAATTTTCTTTTTTAAATAACATGTTATACATACCTGCTCTGTGCAGTGGTTTTGCACAGATCAGCTTCTATCCTTTTCTTTGGTCCCCCCGCTGGTGCTCTGTGCTCCTGCTCCCTGCTGAGTGCCCCAATAGCAAGCCGCTTGCTATGAGGGCGCTTGTGCATGCTCACTCCCAAGCCCTGCTCTGTGTGTCCATTGACATACAGAACAAGGCTCAGCCTGCTACCTCCCCACTGGCTGTGATTGGCAGCAGTGGGGGCTTGTGGCTCCCGCTGCTGTGTCTGAGCCAATGAGGAGGGGGAGAGCAGGTGTTCTTGTACACATTGCTGGATCTGAATTGGGCTCAGGCAAGTATTGGAGAAGAGCTGCACACAGGTTTTTTACCTTCATGCATAGAATGCATGAAGGTAAATAAAAAACCTTCAGCTTTTAGAACCACTTTAAGGCAGGCCATACATTCGTCATTCTTTTTTTAATTGTACAAACAGATTCCCCCATCCATACTTTTTATATGGCTGGGGGAAGCACTGCTGAGATGTATATTGCCAGCGTAACTAATCGTTTGGGAAAAACCTGACAAGCCGGTTCTACACAAGATGATCTATAGATCGACTTGTGTATATCCGGCTAGCCCGTGTCTGCTTTTCACATTTTGGGGGCTAGGGTTTGATATTGCCCCATGGTTCTTTTGCTGCACATAGTTAAATATCACTTCTGTTGCAGTTCACATGTTCCCATGCCACCTGATGCTTTCTTCGTGATGCATAAAGGTATTAAAAAATCCAGCAGTTTTAAATAGCCACCATAGCTTGCTTGTGTGAAGGCCTGGGCACCACCACCTTCACTTCCTGGTATGGTTGAACTGGATGGACTTGTGTCTTTTTTTCAACCTAACTTTGTAATTTAACTCTCCAGCCTCTACCAAAAAGCAAAATATAGTTTTGGGAGGACTGAACCCTTTCAAGCTTGAGGATAAGGCAAGTCTTAAAGGAGAAAATGCTGCTTGAATTTTGGAGAGAAACGGTCTCCCAATTCTTCCCTATTAATCTTTCTGCATGTAATTCTTTACACAGCTTTTTCTAGAATACTTCAGCCATCTGGAACCATCTAAGACAGTACTCACCATGAACAAACTTTTGTAACCAAGTAACACATTTCTGAGTTTGTACATTCCAAAAATGCACAGAAATAGTACAGGTAATGTAGTTATGATTCTTCCAGGTACAGGAGACCTGAATACTTATAGTTTGAGTACTTTAATACAGAACAATAGATATGAGGAAAAATTTTTGTCTAATGAACAATGGCTGTAAAATTCCATCTCTACAGATCAGTTATGCTCTTGACATTTCTCAATGGGAGATCCTTTGTACAAATGATCTTTCTATGATGAATGGCCCTATTCCTTTGCCCACTAAACAGCCTTAAACGTGTCACTTGAAGGACCCCATCTATTTTGTCTCTACCTTTTTTTGAAAAATATTTTCGTAGATCTTTTATGTGTGTCTTATCATATCCCTTATATCGGTCTAAATATGTTTATAAAACAACTCCCTATTAAAAAATAAAAGTTTCCTTTCTCTGTTCTTCCTAGGGGCTATTCAAATGTGGATTTTTTTTTTTCACCATTAAAAAGACAGGTTCTCCATTTCCCTAATGTACACTGTTCTTGTCTGTGTTCTTCATACAATTGCAGTGCCATTCACTATGGAGGCACAGATCTTGTGCATTTTGTATGCGGTTTCATGTGCATTTAACTTTAGCTAAAGATGCACAAGTGTGAACTAGCCTTAAATAGAAGTGCTTCTAGCTATGATTAAACAGTTAAAGCCATAACAAAGAGCAGATGTAGGTAGACCAGTTAAACCACTGGCGTTTTATTAAAGTAGAACTATATAGACCATTTTTTAATTTATTATTATTTTGGATACAGTAAGCGAGGGCTATAACCCATGTAAGATTTATTTTTTTTATTATAATTTTTTGCCATTTGTGTACCATTGGGGAGGTTTACCTTCACTTTCTGCCCCATACCTAAAACAGGAAGTCTGAGGAAAGAAATCCCTTGGGGCCCCTAAGGTCACCAGAACAATGTCCCCATTGGAAGATTTCCCCAAAATGTGGGATTTTATTTTCACTTTCAATGTTAATGGTAAACAGGATAAATGGAGAGGGTGAATTTCCCTAATGGAGACACAGATAGCAATAAAAACTGATGGATTATAATCCCCCCTCCACTCTATCCAAAAGTTTAAAAAGTTTTGCCTTTTAGTTCTACTTTAACACTGATCTGACTCATTTGATGTTATGCGCTTCTGCTTTGTGAATGTAAAAATATTGGCTGATAATCTAAAACTCTCTAATAGCTGCTGTAAATGGGCGAATCTATGCCACTAAACCTGCTGTCCTCAACTATTGAAATAGTTGTGGGTAGACTGGCCCTTTTACATAGATATGCAGAAGATCTACTGATCCCAGCACATAAGGCAGCCATTACTTTTCCTTTTGAGTTGCAAAATGATGTTCAAGTTTTTATTAGGCACTGAAGAAAGTAGCCATTTCATGATTTGTGCTACATAGTAATTGCTCGGCAGTGCCTTAATGAATAGGTTTAGCCAAGAGAGAGATTTCCATCATAGCTTACCTTTAGGTTGACGTAACGCCTATGTGTTGCAAAAATGCCTGTTCAACCACTTGCCGACTGCTGCACGCCGATATACGTCGGCACAATGGCAGCGGTGGGCAAATGGGCGTACCTGTATGTCCCCTTTAAGAGCCGGGGATAGCAGGCGTGCGCACGCCCGCCGCGTGACGGCGATCTCCCGGGGATCATGTCACGGAGCCTCAGAACGGGGAAGTGTCTATGTAATCAAGGTATTTCCCCGTTCTGGCTTGTCATGACAGATCACCGTTCCCTGTCATCGGGAGCGGTGATCGCTGTCATGTGACGTAAAGCCCACCCCCCACAGTTGGAATCACTCCCTAGGACACACTTAACCCCTTCACTGCCAGTGTCATTTACACAGTAATCGGTGCATTTTTATACCACTGATTGCTGTATAAATGACTGGTCCCAAAATAGTGTCAAAAGTGTCCGATGTGTCTGCCATAATGTCGCAGTCCCGATTAAAAATCGCAGATCGCCGCCATTACAAATAAAAATTTTTTTTTTAAATAAAAATCCCCTATTTTGTAGACGCTATAACTTTTGCGCAAACCAATCAATATACGCTGCTTGTGATTTTTTTATTTATTTTTTCCTTTTTACCAAAAAATATGTAGAAGAATACATGTTGGCCTAAACTGAGGAAAATTGTTTTTTTTATATATTTTTGGGGGATATTTATTATAGCAAAAAAGAATGCATTTTTTTTCCAAATTTTCGCTCTTTTTTTGTTTATAGCGCAAAAAATAAAAACCGCAGAGGTGATCAAATACCACCAAAAGAAAGCTCTATTTGTGGGAAAAAAAGGACGCAAATTTTGTTTGGGTGCAACATCGCACAACTGCACAATTGTCAGTTAAAGCAACGCAGTGCCCAATCGCAAAAAGTGCTCTGGTCAGGAAGGGGGCAAAATCTTCTGAGGCTGAAGCGGTTAACTGTCTGTAACCATGATGCATTGTAAGGCATGGTTGTGTTGAGGCATCATAACGCAGAGTAGGTTACGTCAAACCTGCATCGTAGCACTTCATAATGCACAAGCTATGTGTGATGGTGTGCTCTTTACAAGAAAAAGTAAAGCTTGTTTTTTGTTCTGTTGTCATGCTTTGGCATCTTTTTCTAAATGAATGGGCTGCCTTAACACATTGCATGGTTAATACCATGTGTTAATACAATCAGATGGCACAGCAGTGGCGGCTGGTGCCAGCGGTCACTCATTTAACCCCCCCCCCCCCCCCGGTACTACCCTATTTAGGTTGCAGACCGCTTCAGCTCCTTCCTGCATCTCCTCTGTGGATTCACCCTGCATCTCCGGCTTTAGGGCGGCTTCCTTCTCCTTACCTCTGCGGCCAATGCGATCGCTTCTCCTCTTGGCCAAACGGGTCTTGACTGTGGCACAGTATAGGGGGGCCTTAATCATTTGTGTAGTAAAACAGTTTTTTTGTTTGGACCTGCTGAATGCCAAGTAGGACAGCAGGCTGCTGGGAATGTATATTACCAATGGTATGTATATCTGTCATTTTGTATTGATGTGCTTGAAGCACTCCTGTCTCTATGGAAGATCAAGTACTATCTTGGCCAGCAAGGTTAGTTTTGTCCATGTAGCTGTGCATAGGAACTTCAAGCAGCGTTATCAATAAACATAGTATATAAAGCACTGATGTGCAGCATGCCGCAATCCACTATAACCAATGAAAATGTCATCAGTCAGAACAATGAAATGATCATTCTGGATTATTGCACCTAGCTCAAGGCTGTCATGAACTAAAGACTTACTAATAGAAAATCCATCCCTACATGTGTCATAAGGAATCACCGCTACACAGAGATTGTTTTCCTTTAATGCTGTGGAACTACAAGTCCCATTGTACAGCATGCTGGAACTTCCTCAAGCCTTTGCCTGCCTCTTTTACAGTGCACTTAGAAGGTATTAAAAACACCCTTAAGAGGTGTGGCCTACATAAAATAAATCTATTTATTTTACTTTTTAAATGTTGTTTCATTGTAAGCATCAGAACAATCACTTTGTATATTCGAGAACAGGGTAATTTTTCATGAATAGACTGACGCATCATGACCTACATTTAGTCTGTTCAAGTTGTACTTTTAGTTCTATAACCTATTGGCAAGGAGAGGAGTAACGGAGCTCTAGCTAGCCTTAAAGAGTTCTGCCCAGAAGGGAAGCATGTCTGCACTGGATGTATACTGAGGTGCTGCCAGCTCCCTGGACTTGTATGCCACTTGTTTTCCCACATTGCCTTCATGCATAGCTGTATTCCCATTTTGTTTGTCGAGTCTAATGCTGTCTCAACCTTGAGAAATCATGTAAATGTTTATTTTAATTTAAAAATGTTTTATTTTCTCATCAGGAGTATTTCATGTTTTTGTTCTTTTTTTTTTCCTTTTTTTATTTTATTTTTGTAAACTACTGGTTGGAGGAAAACCTCTACTAAATAAAACAGCAGAAATAATGAATATCATGTGTTGTGGTTATTTATTGGAAAAATAATAAACAAATATAGGTACTATGAGCTCAGCTTACAGTTTGAGATGGCTTCTTTGTACGTGGGCCATACATGGATCAAAATTCTGCTGGTTCAGCAGGGACCGGCCCAATTTTCAATCCATGCATGGGCACTGGTTGTACAGAAGTTAATCTACCAATACATTTCTGTAAAGTGGCCCTTTTGGGTTTCCCCCATTTAATCGGCGTTGCAGTCTATGGCCAGCAACATTAATCAGTGTATTCTGACAGCGGGGAAGCTTCCCCACTGTCAGAAAACAATAGCTTAGCAGGGAAGATTCCCCCATCCATATTGAATTCATGGATGGGGAATCGGGTCAGTTTTTTTTTTTTTTTTTTCCGTTCAACCCTCTGGTTGAACACACAAAAATGCCTCCTGTATGGGCTGCCTTTAGTACAGCATCATAACTATGTTCAGTTTGCCCTGGCAGTGTTCAGTCTTGCATTTTGTCACTATTGCTCCCTATTTGTGTAAGCATAAGAAGAGGCAAAGGCCTATAAATAAAAGCGCATATATGTTTTTTTTATTCCCTCCCTCTGAAATTGCTTGGGTTCATCTTATAATGGCAACTGCTGAATTTTATAAACTGGGATACGCATTTGGTTCAAGAAAAAAAGGGGTAGCCCCTGGAAGTCGCACATCTAAGGTGTCCTAGAGAGGTGAATGGAGTGGCACCTCAGCCTGGACTCTAACCAGGCCCTGCCCCCAATGCGTTTCTCTCCGTCCCCTGGAGTTTAGTCATGGGGAACACGTGTAATTGAACTACAGAAAGGATCACGATGGGAAAGGGAAGGGTAATTTTACCACATACCTTTTTGGAGTGACTCACTAAAAAAACAAAACATGCTGTAGCCCCCTCCCGAGCAGAACATACTTCTCTCCCTTGCCCTCTGTTCGGGCAGTGGGAGTGAGGAACTTTAAGCTCTATTCAAGCTCCTAGTGAATGTAGTCTGAGCTTACACATTGAGAGCTTCACTCGCAATGCGCTCATGACCGTGCTGGGCCAATCTCCAGGCACTGCCACCTGAGTGATTGACTTTTTTCTATTCTTCCATTCCAAAAAGTACCAGGTATTTTCTTTGCTCCTATGGAACCAGTGTATGTTGGGAGAGAGTGAAGAAATAAGTATGCACTGTTGAAAAGATATGAGATTAAAGTGGGGTGCCCCTTAAAAAATTTTTTTAAAAAAGTCAGCAGCTACAAATACTGCAGCTGCTGACTTTTAATAATCGGACATTTACCTGTCCCAGGGTCCAGCGATGCGGGGGAACGGAACCCCCTCATTCCCCACTCCGCTCACGGCGCCGGCATTCTTACTGTGGGCACACGGCTGTGGCTTCACAGCTGAGCACCCACTGCGCATGCGCGAGCGGCTCCGCGTGCTGTGATGCGCCACGCAGTCATCTGGGACCTGTCACGTGTCCCAGATGACTGACTGCGGCGAGGGGAAGTGATGTCAGTGCCCGGGCACAGAAGGAGGCAGAATATGAGGGACCCCCTAGCAACAGGCATTTACAGGCGTGTAAAAACAAAATTTATTTTCCAATTTTTTTTATTTATTTTTTTATGAATTTTTAAGCTATTTATTTTTTTGGTGGAAACACCACTTTAAGATAAAAAAAAAAAAACTGTGTGCAGCAACCCTCCTCAGTCCCCTGATTACTTACTTGAGTCCCATCTCAATCCAGTGATGTTGTGGGGGCACTCGGCAAGAGGGAGGTGCTAAGATCGCTGGTGCGGGACCTGAGAAGTGGAGACTCTACGCTGCTCTGTGCAAAACCACTGCACAGAGCAGGTAAGTATGACATGTTTGTGTTTTAAAGACTTTAGTATCACTAAAGTTCAAATTTTTTATTAAGTTTTTCTTTCTCTCAAGTGCAGCTTCCCTAAGTACCAATATGACCCTCACCTCAGCCTCTGCTTTCTTCTATAGAAAACGCCTTCATTACCTCCTGTTATCTGTACTGCAGGATGCTAGAGCAGTAGAGAGAGGAAGTTCTTCAGCAGCTGATCTCGTTTAACCACACCCTGCTCCTGCTCTCATCCTCCAGGAGATTGCTCAGCCCACCTCCTCACTACTTTAGTTCAGCCCAGTGCTGCAGTACTTTCTAAAACCAGCCCACCCCTCTAGTACTGCACTGCTCCTATGATATATTTGTCCCACCCACGTCTGTGGTTAGTTTTAGAGTGAGGGCCTAATGGAGAGGGAAATCCATATTCCACACATGCCACACCTAGGGGGTCACCAGCTCGATGTATATTAGAACAAAAAAAGTATTGTAGTAAATGGGCTATTAAATGATCGTTCCCA